>OZ007591.1:335514002-335971502 GCA_963931845.1 Maratus michaelseni | reverse complement strand
TGTCAATTTAGATATTTTTTTAATAGCATTATTTCCGAATAGTCATATGTGTCCTATTTAATCGGAGAATACAACTACTAAATAAAGCGAAGATTACTTTTCGGAAACAGTATTATTCAAAATTCGGCTCAATTCGCAACAAAGTCTTGCACTTGATGAAACCAGAACATTTGTTGAGCATTTAAAACTTCTCTAACCTATTTTTCTTTTTATTTCGATTATTTAGCGATGGTTATAAGAACATAAATTAACATTTTTTAACATAGTTGAAAAGTGCTTATCTATTCGGATTGTCTGGCCGCCTGTCTACCCGTCTTCCTGCGTTCTAAATCGCTGAAATATACTCGGACTGCCATGTAATAGGAACATGTTATTGAGTTCTAATTTCTCAACTGGGCAAAAAATGTCATGACGGGATTCGAACCAGGGATCTCTTGGCTGAAGCTACAATTGCTCAATCAACTGAACACTCTTGAACGAATCTGGGGGACGTATTTCACCCAGTTAACCTTATTGATTATAACATTTTGTCTGATATCTGAATCAGCTCAACAGGATAAATCGCAGGTAATGAAACTCCAGTAAACGCTGGATACGTGATTACATTAGATTAATTTTAACCCTCTAATGCCCATGGTAGAATGTATTCTATAAATTCCAAAATAAGGAAAATTGGTATTCACACCAGAAATAACAACTACTATTTTTCATTTTTTTAAATCTGGGAATGCCGGTTATTAATTAAAGCAAAGATTTGTATTCTGTTTTTCTGGCATAAATTCGGAATATCTGAAGAGTAAAATCCACTGTATTGCCAACACTTATGGTGACATGTATGCTATCATGGGCAGTACAGGGTTAACACAATTTTTCAAATTGGTAAAGAAATCATGTAAGTTGTAATGTAGCAACTGGTCGAAAATTATTGAGGTTTATCACGGCATGTTCGGTATTGAAAATGAACTGTGTAGCGTTTATAGTTAGTTTACAGGGGCACTCAAAAGAACTCCATTACATTATGGGGAAAAATCATCTATGGAGAAAAGTCATCTATGGAGAAAACTCGTCTATGGAGAAAAATCGTTTGCAGTGTATTTTAATAACGATAAGCTATTCCAAACACATTGAAACTCATATATATTGCTTAGGTGCGTTACAAGAGGCTGTGCATTTAGCGTTTATTTCCAGGGCACACATAAGAATTCGCTTACAGTACTGTCTATGTTTGTGTGACATTTGTTGGAAGTGCATTTTCCATTGTTCTGTGCGTTTTTAAATTTAACTAATTTTTTTTATATTACTTCGTGTGTGTAAATTCTATGAATCATATACAGAGCATCACAAAATAATTCGAGTACATTTCCGCTAATTGCCTGAAATTGCTCAAGCGGAATTTTCAACTGTGTAATGCGTTTCCTAACTAAGCAAAATATTTGCATATTATGTAGTATCTAAAATCTATCTATCATATACAGGGCTGCACAAAATTATTCGGATATTATCCTGCGTATAGATGGTAATTGTTGAAATTGCGTTTTTAAATGTGTTATGTGTTTTCCAAATTGAATTCTTAGACTGGGTGGGGCTAGTTGAGTTTAAGCCGAAAGGTAGGCTTCCCCGCCCGGTTTGACCTTACCTTGCTTTTTAGACATGAGCAGGGCTAGTTGAGCTTAAGCCGAAAGGTAGGCCTCCCCGCCCGGTTTGACTTTGAGCTTGTTTTCTTAGACATAATATTTCACCTCACTATACGGTGTTATCTCACAGTATTCTGAATGTGCATGCAATCAATGCTTACACATGATTTTTAACACTTCCCAACGTAGTTGAAAAGTGTTTATGAATACTGTTTGTCTGTCTGTCCGTCTGCCCGTGCTCTAACTCTTGTAAATGTACTCGGATTGCCATGAAATTTTTATACAATATTAAATTTTACTATAGAATGTTCAGTATTGAAAATAAAGTGTGTAGCATTATTAGTTCATTTACAGGGACACACAAAATAATTCTATTACACTATGGTCTATGGAGGGAAATCATTTACGGCACATTTTTTTTTTATGTTACGATATTTCAAACATAATGAAATTAATATGTAAAACTGGAACTACAGGATGCTTTTACCGGATTATACAAACAATAGCATTTATAGTTCAATTACAGGGACGTACAAAATAATTCCTTTACATTATGATCTATGGGGAAAAATAGTTTACGGTGTATTTTGAATATGTTATGATACTTGAAACATAATGAAATGCAAAATTATCACTACTGTTCAATAAAACTTGTTTTTGATAGATTATGGAGAGCGTAGTATTTATAGTTCATGTACACTGTAAAAAAATTTGGTCAAAAATTACGGTACATATACTGGCAACTTTGTGACCAGTATATATACCGTAATTTAACTGAACGGTATATGTACCGTAAAATATTTAAAATATATGTACCAGCTGCACTCTCCCCCTCTCCTCAGGCCTGCACATATTACATAACAAGAGCAAGAGCAGCACTTCAGGGGTTGCTGTACACCGAGGTGGGGCTACCAGCTTTTTCCTTACTGAAAAATAATTATTTTCCGGTATAAATAGCGATATTTTACTGAAAAACAATCATTTTACGGTATAAATACCGTTTATAATCGACATGGCATATATACTGTTTTTTTACACTTAATATACCTTAGAAAGACGGTACTCGTACCGTAAAGAGTGAAAACGGTACACTGGTACAACGGTACTGAAATTTTACGAAATTTTTTACAGTGTACAGTGCACAAGAGAATTTGGTTAAAGGACTGACTATCGTTGGTCATTGCTAGAAGTGCTCTTTCCGCTGTGATATGCAATTTTCTGTACAGGGTGATTATTAAAAAAAACTATCCCGATATATACGCCCCTAACTGTCATACCGTTCACAGAAACTGAATGAAATTTTGGCCTAAAGTATTTTGAGGTATGCGCTCAAGAATCATTTGAAAACAACAGTTAAATTCTAACAGTTACGGTTACAGTGACAAAATTTCGAAAATTTCAAATGGCAACACCCACTTTTTTTTATTGGAATGTGATCTTCATAGTGGAAAACCATAAAAAGCGTTGGAACGGTACCTATAGCACGAAAATCGCCGGCGCAAGGCAGACTAAGAAGAAATGTGAAAACAACCAATAAAGGACAGAGAAGCAACAGAAAGTTAAACATTTTATTGTTCAGTGCTATCCACCACCTGCATGTAAAGTGTCGTTGTGTGTGAAATGGAAAATGTATGAAACACAATAAAATGTTTTGTTTTCTGTTGCTTTTCTGTCTTTATTGGTTGTTTTCACTATTCTTCTTAGTCTGTCTAGCGCCGGCGATTTTCGTGCTATAGGTACCGTTCCAACGCTTTTTATGGTTTTCCACTATGAAGATCACATTCCAATAAAAAAAAAGTAGGTGTTGCCATTTGAAATTTTCGAAATTTTGTCACTGTAACCGTAACTGTTATAATTTAACTGTTGTTTTTCACATGATTCTTGAGCGCATACCTCAAAATACTTTAGGCCAGAATTTCATTCAGTTTCTGTGAACGGTATGACAGTTAGGGGCTCATACATCGGGATAGTTTTTTTATAATCACCCTGTATTTTTTCATGTATTAAGTGTTGTTTACAAATTCTGTAGATTACGTACAGGGCTGAACGAAAGACTTCGAATATTGGCAGCAATTGCTGAAAACGTATTTTTATTAAGCTATGTATCTTTTAAATTGTTTATTTAGATATCTCATTTCATCGTATGAAAAAAATAAATTTCTTAATAATATTCTGTTAATGTTGGAAAGTGTTTCATAATCTATGCTCGAAGCATGATTTTTCGTTCTTGATGTTTCTTGTTTTGTTGTTTTTGTAATACTTTCGAAAAATTTTTAATACGAAGTTCTAGTACTCATACAAAATATATTAAAGAATGCTTAGAAAACTAAAAAAAAACCAATTCTTTTTTATATAGACCAAAAAGCATAAAATGTAATTTTGATAAATTGACGAAAAAAAACTTAAAAATCAATATTCCATTTGACAAAAATGCATGTTTTATGGATAAAAATATATGAATAATGTTAATAATTGTATCGTAAGTTAAAAAATGAATGCAATTAACAAATATTTTTAAATTTTTGAATATCCATTAATTATATTTTCAAAATGTTAAATTAATTAAATTAATTTTATTTATTTATTTATTTGTTTTTTGGATAGAAGGAATAACTTTAGCATTAAAAATGAAGACAAGTGATTAATAATCGATTAAAAAAGTATTAATATTTAAATTTTGTTTAAAATATTTTCTTTGTATTTATTTAAAAATTTCGTCATTAACTGAAATAACTATTTATGCACTTTAACAGAAAAATTTCAATAATGTGATTAATTGATTACTTTTATTTTACTTAACATTTCTTTCCTTATAATTTATTTTAAAATTGAAAAATGATTTTGACTCAGTATGTCAAAATATTATTTTGAAAGTTTGATTATTTAAAAAATCTACTTTAAAAACAATTGCATTATTCAGCACGACTTGTTTACTGGACTTACATTAATAAAAATAATTAACTCAAGTGCATTTTTAATAAGTATTATTGGACAAATATAAAACTTTGGAAGTTCTGGGGATTGTTTTTGCATTAATTTTTTTTTTATAATTCTATGATTTATAGTTGTAGTTTTATAGCACATTGCATTTTCTAAACAATTTTCATAAAATTGATTAATAAGTTTAAAGTTATTATTTTAATTTAATAATTTTTTTTTAATTTTAACCTTTCCAACCTAGTTGGAAGAGTTTATGACTTCGGTTTATCTGACTGTGTTTCTGTCTGTTTGGCTTGTCGACTGTCCTTCCGTCTGGCCGTCTGTCTGGCCGTGCTCTAACACGCGTTAAATAAACTTGCATTATAATTAGCTTAGTAAATATTATTGATATTTACCACAACATATTTCCTATTAAAAATGGAATGTGTAGCATTTATATTTCTTTTACAGGGGCACACAAGGGAATTCCGTCACATTATGTTTTGACCTGTGGGGAAAATCGTTTGGAGTGTATTTTAATAAAAATACACTATATCAAACATACTAAAATTGGATTACATTATTAAGGTGCTATATAACATTCTCTTGGTAGAATATGAAGTGCATGGCTTTATCATTCATTTACATGGACACTCAAAAGAATTCCGTTACATTACGGCGTATGGGGAAAATCAATTGCAGTGCATCTTTAAAATGTTACACTATATCAAATATAATGATATTGATGTGCACTGCTGATGTGCATTACAAGCTGATTTTTGTAGAATATGGAGTACATAACATTTATTTATTGACAAGCAGAGGGAAGGCTTATGACCAAAATGACCCACTAATAGAATTTTCTTGAACATGGGACCTAGTCCAACAGTTTTCACGTACCCGAAAACCATAGGATGCAAAATTTAGTCTAAATAGTCTGAGCCGTTTTTTAGATAAAATTATCTTGACCCACAGTGGCCCAAAAATGACACAGTAATCGAATTTTCTCGGGCATGTGACCTAGCACAATGATTTTCTCGTGCCCGAAACTCGTAGGATACAAAATTTAATCAAAATCGTTAGAGCTGTTTTTTACATAAAATGAACTTCACCCACGTTGGCCCAAACATGACCCACTAATCAAAAGTTCTCGAACATGTGACCCAGTCCAACAGTCTTCTCGTGCCCGAAAATGAAAGGATACAAAATTTAGTCAAAATCGTTTGAGCCGTTTTTTGGAAACAATTTGCGTGACCCTGACCCATAGTGACCCAGTATGACCCACTAATCGAATTTTTTCGAACATGTGTCCTAGCCCAATGGTTTTCTGGTGCCCCAAAACGGTAGGATACGACATTTAGTCAAAATCGTTAGAGCCGTTTTTAAGATAAAATTTTCATATATATATATATATAACCACACACACACACAAAGATTAAAGATTAGTCTTAATTAGATCTTAATTAGTTCAGGTTAAGTTAACTGAACCAATTCCCGTTGATGAAGATTCCAAACATTTGTTAGAACACTTTGGTCGAACTATGAAAATGCCCTATGTCGCCCACTTTCAACCACCCTATCTGTCCTACAGATACCGACATGCAACCATCATAGTGCACGATAGGAGAGACTCGTGGCTACTACCACACACAAACAGCAGTGGTCTGCGCAGGGTAGTTGTGGCTGGAAAGTTAAATATAGAGACACCCTCGTCTATTTTTATATTTTAGTTTAAGCTTTCACTGCTAGGAGGCGCTAAATTATCTTACTCAGTTATCTATATCTTATTTAGTTTACATTAAGTTGAAGTTGAAAAAGATTCCAAAAATTTCTTAGAACACTTTGGTCGAAATATGAAAATGCCCTAGGTCAACCACTTTCAACCATCCTATCTCCCCCACAGCTATCGACATGCAACTACCATAGTGCATGATGGGAAACTCGAGGCTACTACCACACACAAGTACCGCTGGGTAGTTGTGGCTGCAAAGTGAAATATAGGGACACACACGTCTATTTATATATAAATATATAGATATACAGATAGATTAGTAATTTAAAAATTTGATTATCCACAAATAAATAAACGTGGTATTGAAAATAGCTTTAAGCTTAAATAACTATAAAAGTGACACTGATTGAAGAAATATTTAAAATTATGCAACATATGAATAATGATTTTTCTATTATTACTTTTTTTATAATACCATGGTTTGTAATAGTATACTTTTATAGCGCAATATATTTACTAACCTATTTCCATTTTTAACGTTTCTATATTGCATATTAGATATTCCTATATTGCCTTATACGATCACAGATCATTGCATATGTTTTAAAATTATTTTTTAAATAGCATATTGAAATATTAAATAGCATTGATATTAGCACTCTAATATTTTTATTTTCTGCAGATTTACATTAAAAAACGAATTATTCAAAATAAGTTGCTTACTAAGTTTAAATAAACTTGTAAAAATAATTAAATTTCACTTTGTTTTAATGAAATGCATTGGGAAAATAAGCAAATGTGTAAGTTATGATTATTGATTTTTCAACATGTATATTTTTTTATAATTCTATGATTTATAATGGCAGTTTTATAGCATATTTAAATATTTTAATAGCATTGATATTAGCACTCTAATATTTTGATTTTTTGAAAATGTACATTAAAAAAAGAATTGTTCAAAATGAGTTGCTTACTAATTTTAAATAAACTTATAATAATAATTAACTTTTACGTTGTTTTAATGAAATGAATTGGGAAAAATAAGCAAATGTGCAAGGTTATGCTTATTGATTTTTCAACAAATATATATTTTTTATATATAATTCTATGATTTATAATGGCAGTTTTATAGCACAATGCATTTTCTAAACAATTCTAATTATTAAAGTTGCGGTATTGCAAGTTTTATGTAATAACAACTAGCGTGTTTTCCTTATCTAAAAAGTACTCTTCTAAGCTTAATTTGAACTTCTGAGGGGTCTTCTGTAAGAGTAGTCTGAAATAATTAATTTATTCATTAACAACGTTGCAGTAGGCAAAATTTCATTGCATTAAAAATTCCTTTTCCTAGGAGAAATTTCGTGCGCTTGCATTTATTTGAATTCTTGTGCCAAGCACTACGACGTATTGAATAATTGCTCCAAAAGAATTTTAATTAGAGAGTAATTTTTAATTAGTGAATGTATCGCAGGCCAGCCACAATAAATTGGGCGATAATCGATTTATTCAAAGGGATTCATGAACTTTTGGTAACTGCAGCAAATTAAAATACTAGAAGCATTAATTTCCTATCGCGGTCCATTAAATTGATATTGCTGAAATCTCAGAAACTGAACTTCTGTGTATTTCGTGAAAAGATCTTAAATTATTAATCAATCACTAATCTGCAAATAATTTACACTAGAGAATATTCTCCAAAACGCCTTGATGGAATGTTGATAAATAGTATTCAGTTATATCAGATATCCTAAATACAATATTTACTCGCGTAATTTACGTATCTGCCTATATTTCGATCCCACCTTTCCCCTGCTAATATAATATATTAAAACATGTTAGACAATTGCCCCATGAAATATTATAAATAAGAATGTATTCATAAAAACGCATAAAATTGCTGAATAGTAAACAAAAGAAAAACCTTTATATGCACTTGTATAAATCAATGTGATGGTAAAAACATAAAATCTACGTTTCAAACTGCTTCTGCAGTCGTACTCAAAATAAAATATGATTTTGAAGTGATCTAAAAGTACAGAAGCTCTAAACTTTTTTCTTTTTAATTTTTCTTCTGTACTCACTGCATCGAACCGCTGTAGTTTTCCAATCATCTAATTGGTCAATGACTCAACAAATTGTCTCTCATGCAAGACACTTTCGTTTCTGGACTTTTAGATCACTTCAATATCATATTTTATTCTGAACACAACTTCAGCAGAAGGTCGAAACATAGATTTTATGTTTTTACTATCATATTTATTTATACAAGCGCATATAAAGGTTCTTCTTTTGTTTACCATTTAGCAATTTTATGTGTTTTTATGAATACATTCTTATTTATAACTAGGTGAGATCTGCCCCCCCCCCTGCTCCCTACAGTGTTAATCTCCCTATGTATTTTCTTCTTAATAACGTCTAAAAATTTTGTTAATTCATGAACTATTTATTTGCGATTTTCTTTTTTATTATAGTCTTTAATATTTTATGACATCAAAGCAGTGTTGTAACAAGATGAAGGCAAGGAGGCAAGATCCTCCCTCCGTTTCTCAACTTCTTGAGCCCCCTCTAGACTTCATAATCTTATCATCTAGATTACATTTAAAAAAATGAAAAACTATAATCAGCAGTTTTATGACAGAAGGAACCTGACCTGTAATTTTGTCTGTATTTATTCGTCATTAAAATAGAGGATAAGCGGTGAATTGGCCTCACTAAATACTTTCAAAGCCCCCTCTAATTAGTTGGGTGGTTTGTTGGTTGGTTGCAGGTGCTGCGGTCTTCTTTTCACGCGAGGGGTTAAAGTGGAATCCGACCAACTACAAACATCCTTGCCTGAGTCGGGATTCGAACGTGACACCTTTTTTCTAGTAGCCAGTGCTCTAGAAAAAACTACTGGTACCAACCTAGAACCACTGGACAACAAAGCTCCTTTTCAGATTTGCCAGTTAGTTGCGGACCTGGGTTGAAGTCATTTTGGCCCAATGCAAATGGTACAATGGTTGCAAAAAATAGTTTTCTCTGTTTTCTAGGCTTTATAAGATGTAGAGACGAAAATCATAAGGTTTTGAGCACCAGCTTTTAGTACACAGAAAGATACTATGTGTTTAAGATTACCCCTAAAGTCCAAAAATGTTAAAAACTGGATTAGAAACAAAAATAAATAGTGGATATGTGTAACAGCGTTAGGGAGGTCTTCGTAAAAAAATACATTATGGAACGTAAAATAAATCTTGATTGTTTAAAAATTGTCATGTCTTAAAGATATATAGAATAAGTTTAGGGTTATTTACAAAATATAATTTTCAAAAAATATTTCATTCATTGCCGCATTCTAACAGCATTGGAAATAATGGAAGTTCTTTACACAATTTCAAACCTACACTTCTCAGTGCTGCAATGAATCAATAAAAATTTTACTTTTAAGAAATAAATTTTGTCCCAAGTAACTTCTGTATTTAAATAAAAAAATAAGCTTATGTAAATCTCAGAAGTCTGGTATTAAATAGGTTTAAAAATTTCTCTTTCAAATTTCTGATATTTAATCCTAAGTATGAGTATAAAAAAAAACATACTTCCAAAAGAAAAAAATCGTATAGTGTATGTTTAAGAAACACACTTACTTGTACAGTCAAAAGTCGTTAACTCGAACACATTTAACTCGAATTACTTTTAGCACGAACTGTTTCCGAGTGCCCCGTCCAGTTGCATGTAATGTATAACACATCGGATAACGCGAACTACATTTAACACGGACAAAAAAAAGTTTCCCCTTGAGTGTTCATGTTAACGAGGTTTGACTGCACTACCATTTAAATCAGACATTAATTTATTTTAAAACGCATCAAAGAGCAGTGCATATGTCCAAAAACTTCAAAAAACACTTTCAAAATCACACTAAAAATAGTCAATGTGTTAAAAGTTCTAAAAATATTTTGACCTCTTGTTCCCGAGGCAAATTCAGTTACTTCATACCTGCCAACTAGATTTTGTTGAAAATCAGAAGATTTTGGACAAAAAGTCAGAAGAAATCAGAAGATTTTGACGAAAAATCAGAAGAAATAAGAAGATTTTTAAAATTTTATAAAACTTTCAACACGGATAAAATAAAATTAGCTGGATCATAATAAATTAACAAATTTGAAAGACAAGCATTAGTAAAATGAAATATTCCCTAATTTGCAATTAAACAATGTATATTATGGACAGAAAAGAATAACTTCAATGCATTAAAAAATGAATATCGACAGTGATATTTTTTACCTTATTAAAATACACTTAAAACTTCATCTTCCTAACATTTAATAACCAAAGGTAACTAATGTTGACGCTGTGGGCCGGGATTTGGAATATTCGTGTTAAACTAGTTAACTGGTTGTGTTATGCAACACAACTTAAACACTTTTACCAGTAAAATATTTCTTGTCGCCATAGACAACCAAAACTGAGTAAAACTATTTATATTATTCAAAATTGACATCACATGAACCATTAAAATATTTACAATGAATACTATATATTATATGTTAGAAAAAAAATAATAAAACCTGTGAATGAAAAATTTACTAAAACTTGATTATATATATTACTAAAAAAAAAAATTACTAGAAAAAAATATTTTGACAACATGTTCATAGTAGATTTCTTAGTTTTTTTTAAAAAAAGTCATTAGAAAATCGTGCTTTATAACAGTTACTGACAGTAAATGATTTCGCTAACAAAATATTTTCTAGAGTTTTCGTTGTCATTGATGAGCAGAACTGACTCATATTTTTCTTAATCAAACTGAAAATACATTTGCATTCAGCATTGCTGAGAGGAATAGTCAAAAAAGCTTGCTAATGGTTATCACTGGATTCTCTGCAAGCATCATCTGAGAGACAGCTATCGAGTTTTCCTAACCATTATAATTGTAACACCATTATAATTGTAAATTCCTTCCCTGCCCCCTTCCTATTGGCACCGAATTCCAAATATATACTGTAAGTTGCTTTGTTGGATGATAAATTTAACAGATGATAACAAACAGCCACTAAAAAAATTACTTCTGCAATTTCTTCAAATATTTCTGAACACCATTTTTTCATTTAAAAAAGAGAAAATAAAGCAGAAGATTTCATCTTCTGATCTGAAAATCAGCAGATAGAGTTAAAATTAAGAAGAATTCTGAAAAAATCAGAAGAGTTGGCAGATATGAGTTACTGATGTTATGTTTTCTTCCTTACGTTCCTTCCTAAATATTTTTAGAACTTTTAACAGTACTTCTCTATTATCCCGTCGACCACTTTTCATAACAAAAAACTATCGCCAAACTGTAACGCCAAATAAACTGGAGAACGTTGCCATTGGAATATCAAAATAAATAAATAAATAAAATATAAGACTTTAAGGACACAATTGTTATTTTAATGAATGAAATAACTAATAAATCAGTAAAACATAAGGACAAATACACGCAAATGCCGAATTAAAAACCACTTCATGACATAACAAACGTGCATAATGCTTCTGACATCCAGTAAATGGGACTGCATTTTTTCATTTAATCTTACAGTTTGGCGATAGTTTTTTGTTATGAAAAGTGGTCGGCGGAATAATAGAGAAGTACCCTTTTAACATATTGACTAGTTTTAGTGTAATTTTAAAAGTGTTTTTTTTTTTTAAGCTTTTGGGCATGTACACTACTCTTTGATGTGTTTTAAAATAAACTAATGTCTATTTTAGTGCATGTAATTATTATGTTAAAAATGAAATTATGTACGATCATAGATAAAAAACGGTTAAGAAACAATTACGTTATATTGTTTCTTGTTATACTACGTTCACTTATATAATGATTAGCTGCACATGAAAAATGCCGAAACAACAGTTTTATGTAATTTTATGTTTAGGGGAATTAAAAATTTGGTGTCATACAGAATTATATATTTCACAAAGCAGTATTCAGTAGTTTGACTAATAATACCTTGTTATAAAAATTTGGACAAAAATAAGCAAATAACTTTCTAATTGTGATAAGAAAAACCATACTTTCTACATTCAATAGCCATAATTATCAAAATAACGGTAATTATCAGGTGATTAATTATAACGGATATGCATTTCTTACAAAGTATAACATTCTTTTACTTCAATTAGTACAATTATCAGTTTCGCAAACATATTCTAGAAAATAATAGCGATATTGAACAACAAAGCATTTTCTCTACGATAAAAGGAAATTTTATCATGAAATAGCACATCAATAATCAAAACTATTGATTCACAAATTAATTGTTGCGAAAGAAGCAATGCAGATACTAAGGTTTATTTTAATTATAAATGAATAGTTTTTTACAAATAAAGTTTCTTTCAAACAAAGATTTAATTTTGTAACAGTTTTCATTAACACTATATTGGGAAATTAATATTTTTAATGAAATATCTGTATGTATTCGTTTTGTGAAATATTCCGCATAAGATAGATCAGATATAAATATTCAATGTGGATTTATAAGAGTTCTAATTTTCTTTTGTCTTTTAATTTAGATAAAAGAAGCATATTAATAATTAATTCAAAGCAAATTCTTTTGAATTATCTTTTTATTTTCATAACAATTTCATTTTAATTTTTCTACTTGGTGACATAAAGATAAATTTTATAACATTAGAAGATGTTTTATCTCATTCTTATATTTTCATCAATATAATTTAAATATCGACTTGTTTCTAATCTTGGAGATAGAGTTTATTATTATTTTTAACAGACATTCGACAAAAGAAGTTTATACAATTCGTTTCTCCTTAAATATTTTTTATGTATGTCCATGAATATCTTTTGAATGAATGCTTTGAATTTGATTTGTTTTTAGAAAAGGCACGTTTTGGTGTTGGTCCCATGTCGATTTTCTGAATGTCCAAAAATTATGTTTTTTTGATGGCCTTTGTTTGTCTTTTTTTACAATTTTCGAGGGTCTAATTTTCATAAAATTTGGCCAATAGCGACGAAATCTTGATATTTTAAAGAAGACAGTAACTTACTTTAGACAGACTTTAATTTTAGGTAAATTTCGTAAGAAATACTACTTATTACATTTTCCCCTAAGTTGGAATTTATGAAAAATTTTTGCAGATCTACGCCGATCACGACTCCCAGAACGCAAAACCACCCCCAGTTCAAAACTGTAATCTATCTATCTATCTATCTATCTATGTCACTTTTTATAGACACGATAACTCCAATAATTCTGCACAAATATCTTCTAAACTGATACATAAAATCAAGGGGCATAAATTCTCGGCCAAGTTCGTTAATGAGAAAAATTGAACCATTTGGTGGAATGGGGGGACTTTTTGTGAAAACAGAAAAAATCCCATAACGCCTTAATTATGATACGTATCGATTCTGTTTAAAGTTATTATTACTTCTAGGAAAAGGGCCGAAAATGTATGTATAACAGATTTTTGATATCATTAAAAATGGCCCCAAGGGGGAGCGGGTGGTGGAAAGGGAGATTTTAGAAGAAAAAATTTCATAACTTCGTCAATTCACAAGATATCAAATCCGCTTGAATTTATTATAAGGCCTGTTAATATTATCTAAAACTTTTATATTGACAAGTTTTTTATAGGACCAACCTTTATAGCAAAAAAAAAAAAAATAAAAAAACAAACAAATCCTTGCCGGCTCCGCCTGCAAACAAAATAGATTTTGAAGTGGGCGGTCCCAACTGAGGCATCATGATAAAAAGGTCATTTCTTCCGCATTTCCCAACAGACAGGCGCCCCACGGTCTGTGTCTTCGAAATCTACCTGTGCCTGCAGCCCGAGCCGTCAGAGATTTTTTGTTTTTAAGTCGTCGTAACGTGCACGTCTTATTAACAGATACGTGTAAAAATCTTTTATATTGGACTCTCAGTTACATGTTAAAATGGAAGGGCGATTATAAATGAAGTAGACAACAATAAAAACTCACCACAAAAAAATATTTTCTTACACCAAATCATGCTCGCTAAATTATGCTAATTGGCGAGCAACGAGTATATACTGAGTGAGTGTACAAAAATATTAGTGACACCCTGCTACACAACACTAATATTATGATGAACCTTGTTGTTGTTATGTGTCTAAGGATGTTGTTGAGTGTACGGATATGCTTTAGGATATCCTTATAAATAATCCCGAGTGCCCAAAATATTACAAACACCCTGCTACACAACACTAATATTGTGATAAGTTTGTTGTGTTGTGTTGAAGGGTCTTGTAAAGGGTGTGTATATGCTTTAGGAAGATCCTGAGTTATAATTCACTACAATTGGCTGCAATGTAGCTCTTCTGCTATTGCATACAATGCGCGTCAGCCGCTTACATTCAGAAGTGATTTCGTCCTTTATTTTATTTACCAGGGCGGAGCTTTTTATCAAAAATCCGATTCTTTACGCCAGTTCATTATTACGTGCAGTATTCATGCTGCACGGTCCAGTCGAAGATTGAGCGAGGTGTGTTGCTAATATTTTGGTCCCTCAGTGTACATAAACGTAACAACTTAAGGAACATTCAATTGAAATCTGTCTCTATCTCTTTGTCTATCTCTTTTTTAATTAACTGTATTGTAAATGGAATGAAAAATAATAAATTGAATCTGAAAATATTTATATACAGGAAATTCCATGTCTGATCTCAGAGTCAGTAGACATAATTTTACTAAACTCTAAAATATTTTATACATTTTTTTTTAAATATAATTTCTTATTTATACAACTCAATCAGACATGACAGAAGTCTTAGAATCAAAAGCGCTCACAAGTAATATTTCAGCTCGAATTTTGTATCATGATATAATTAGAATTGCTAGTCTAATTTATACTTTAGATAACGATAAGTCTTTTAAAGTTATTAAAAAAGAAATTTTCTTTTAATGTTCCATTAATATGACAAGCAGTTTTAATTATTCTAGGTCTATTTTTTGACTGCCACTTAAAAAAATAAAGAAAAAATCTGCTTTTTACATTTTTCTTACAAATTTTTGGGCACATGGAAGCAACGTAATATTTCTTGCAAATATTGTAAAAACTTAGCACAAAAATTTCTTTACAGAAATACCAGTCTTCGAAAAACAGACCAATGGGAGCCCTGTTTTAGTGCAAGCAAATGCACGTGTGTTTATATGCGGAATTATAAAATAAGCTATACTGTCTTTTAGTGAATACAACTATGATTTATCTTGACGTAATATCAGCCTTTGCGATTGAAAATAACCGAAATACTTTTAAATAATCGTACCTTTTCAAATAATACAAAGAGTTGGAAGCTAATGAAAATAAAAAGTTTTTTTAAGCAAGCAAATAGCTTTAATTGCTCACTACCAAGTCCCAGATAACACGTTCACTCAACTGCAGTTTATACTGAAACTCATTCATTATTTAAATTTCTATAATTTTACAAATTTAACACAGTAGTAAAACATTCGTAAGACAACGTAATGGTTAACGTTTCCAATATTTATCTGCATGTACATAATTATATTTTGTGTATCATAACTGAATATTATATATTTTTTATTCTTAGAAAAAAAAAAAAACATTACAAATTTGTTTTTTTGTTTGCTGGGCATATGAACAATTGATTAGATTTATATTTATGAAAGTATAATAATAATTCTTAAGCACAAAGTATTTTTTTAGGTGCGTTCGTAATATAAATACGGATCATCTATAGTCGTCGTCTGGTCCGTCCGTCCGGAAATAACAGCGTAAAAACTACCCGACCGAATGGTTTCAAAGTTAATATATGTAATCGTTTCAGAATTTTGCTTAGTCCTTTCAAATTTTATGAAAATCGAATCAAAACTTATTATTAAGATATTACTAAAAGTTTTCTTCATTCTATTAAATCCTATCACACGTAATCTATATAATAATAACGCAAGTCAAGTAACTGAGGAAAACAAATGCGGGAAACCACTTCTTTTTTAATATGCCAGGCGGCCATTTTTAATCAAAATTATTTTTTCGAATAAAATTGACATAAAAATTACATTTTTAGAAAGGTCATTGAAATAAAATTGCTTGTTTGAGAGATGGGTTACATACAAATATGTATAGATTCTGAGATAACTTCAAATGAAATTGGGTTGACAGTGCAATATCTCAATCCGTTAAAGTATATGAACACAAGAGATTCGTTCATCGTGAGTCATACAAATAATAAACCATGGAGGTGATCATTCGCAAAGCAAGATCTTCATGGTGAATTTTGCAGCGCTGTCTGGTGTCGAAAAAAAAATTATCGTCTGTAAACATGGCATACGTAATAAGAGAAAAGGCATGCTCATTTCGATCATAACAGACGATATAATTCATTTCTCTGAAATAATAACGATATTTATTTTTACACTTTAAAACTAGTTATAGTACGAACACACCTCATTTTTCACGTTTAACGTACAATTACGACTTTTTTGATGTTTTCTAGCACTGATTTTCAGAAACGTTTCCGAGTAGTATTTCTAGTCTATTAATCAGTTTTTTTCAACCCGTAATATAGTTTTTTCAGATGTTATCAGTTCTCACGTAAGCATTTTCATGATCATCAAACATGTTTTAAGACTAACATGATAAATTAGCAGCATCAACATTAAAATCAATATTATTTTGTTATTTTTGAGTGTACAAATTCATGATAATGTTTAATTGAAAATTAATAACATCCTAAAAACCGATATCCCCGTTGGAGGAAAGTTATTAATACACTATAAAACTTCTTGGAAAATTTTCCGAAAAGCAGTGGCAGCAAAAGAAACTTTGTTTCGTACATGATTATTTAAATATTATGTCATCTCTATGGTTTAATATTTGTGTGATTCACGATGAACGAATCTCTTATGCTTGTTTACTTTAATGGATTGAGATATTGGGCTATCAACGTAATTTCAACTGAAGTTATCTCAGAATCTATACATATTTGAATGTAACTCATCTTTCAAACAAACATTTTTTTAACGATATTGGGTTTCTAATGATAAAGAACGCTTTTCGAAATCATGGATAACTAGAAGAAGGTTATTGTATATTTTCGTTCGTTATTATATTATATTTTCGTAGATTAAGAAATATTTGCGTTTTTTTACAGTGTGAAATCGTTAATTACTGTGGTATTTCCATTCAAAATCGCACAGTACTAATTTTCAGAGAGCTTCTCCTTTACTCGCTTTCGTTTTCTACGTAAGATTATCAAAATTAATCAAAATTTAGAAGCAAATATTTTTTGAATCAGCAATTATCATGACAAATAACTTTTATAATTTGACTTTTCTACCGTAAATGCTATTTTATATTTAGTAATTAAAATGCTACATAACGATACTATCTATGCTGCATGCTGTAGAAATGTGATTTATCTCTATTATCGTTACAACTGACATATAAAATCTTTTGCATACCGTATCTGCTTTCTCTTTTATTTCATTCTTGAAATATTTTAAAGAAGTTATCATGGCAAAAATGGCATTGCCTATACATTACAGTGGAGAAATGTGATTTATCTCTATTATCTTAATTTTTGCAAATAAAATACGAAATCCTTATAATACCATAGTTGTTTTGCCTTTCATACGTTCTTGAAATAATATTTTTAACCAGCTATGATTAATAGAAATTTTAGCCTGATTTTACTTCATAAATACAATTTCATAATTATTACTAAACTATTTTTTCTAAGCAAAATTCTTGCATATTGTAGAAATGTGATTTATCTATATTATCTCTAATTCTTGAGCTAATATTTGACATCCTTAAAATTTCATATTTGTTTCTTCTTTATCTATTTCTTAAAATGATTGTTTAAGTAGTTATGACTGTCATTTATATGTATTTGATTCTGTTTGTTTAAATAGAATTTTATAATTCATACCGGAAATTTTATCTAAGCAAAATCATTATAAGCTATAGAAACGTTATTTTTAGCTATAGAACTAACATTTAAAATCCTTTAAATATCATATTTGTTTTTCATTTATTCGCACTTGAAAAGTTTTTTTTATCACCAACTGACGAAGTACTTTTCTAATAAGATCATTAAACTATTTCTCTGACATTATTTAAATGAATATTTTACTCGACATAAATGAAGAAATCGAATTTCATCTCTTTCTAATTTGCAATCACTGATCACTTTCTTAACTTTGAAGGGTAAAAAAAAAATTATTTTGACCTTTAACGATATTCTAAGCAATTTAAAATTTTTCACGTCTGTATCTATGAGACCGAATTCAAATGAAACATAATGGGAAAAAAACTTATTACTGATTTCATAATTAACAATTTGAGATGTGACTGCAACAAATAAGTGGTGATAAATCGAATAATTGGCAATTTATTCAAGAGATTTCTAATTTCTTTTTCTAAGCACATTTTAGTAGTAACGTGTTTGGAGTGCTTACATCTCAATGCATCTCGTTATTGTGTTACATTTGAAAATCGGCCATCTGAAAGAAATTTTTAAAATAGCTAATTGGCACTTATCTTAGAGAAAGTCTGCTTAAAATAGTTTGCTAGTGAATGTTTTATTAACAATTGTTTGGGGAATTATCATTATAACATTTTACAGTAACTATAAAAAAAACAATGTAAATGACAGTCCTATAATTTTTAAGCTATCAGTATGATTTTTATACATAATTATCTTTTAAGGAAGCATTCATTAAATAGTTTGGTAGTGAATGTTTAGTAATAATTATTTGAGAAATTATCATTACAATGCTTCGGATGACTATGAAAAACAATGTGAATGACAATCCTGTAATTGTTATCTATCAATTTATCATCAGCGTTGTATTTTGTTTTAAATTGTCACTGAAATATTTAATTCCTATTCTTTATTTGTAGAGAAATGGCAATAAAATAATTTTGTTTAGCTGATTTTATAACATTTTTTGATAACAAGTAAAGCACTTTTTAACTAATAATGTATACGTTGTATTGTATGCATCGCTGATTTTCTTAATATCATTATTTCTGATTCATTAAATGAGCATCTGCATGATTTAAAAAATGCAATTATTATGTTTATAAAATGACTGCGTTTATAAATTTTATCTATCACTTTGTCATTCAAAAGTGATTTTAATAAATATTATTTTATTATTCTATTCATTGTAAATATTATAATGACAATTATTTAAATAATTGTCATAAAAATATTTCCGGTGGTAAAGAAAAATAACGTAAATCACAATTCTATACTTTGTATCTATCGTGCAGGATTTTCCAAATTCTCACTAAAGTATTTATTATTCCTTTCATTAGTAGAAGACAAGCGATAACAATTTAATTTTGTTTTCGGTATTTTATAATAATATTTTTAGAATAATAGGAGTGAAATATTTATTACGTAAATCATTATCTTTTCTAAAACCATGCTTTTTGTTTTAGGATGTGAGCAGTTTTAAGATTTTAAAATAATTTACTATTTTTACAAATTCATTGTCGTATGACTTTTACTTCTCATTTTATCGTTCAAAAGTGATTTTAATAAAGCTGTCAGAAACCCTTGTTACTCAAATCCCCTTTAAACATATGGAATACAAATAATAAAATAGTAACAAAGTGTTGTGATTCTATTAACAATTTTTGTTAAATTATAAGGAAAACATTTTAAAAATCACTGATTAGATCTTTTATTCATTTACGATTTTCTTTTTGTTGCTAAAATCTTATATCTGTGTATTTTGTAATGAGTGAGCAAGCATTTACAGAAATTTTAAAGCATTTAGTATTTTAATTACTTTTTTTTTTGTTTTGTTTAACAAGTTGAACTGTCGAGCAGTTAAGATATTTCAATGACTTCCGAGTTGACGCCAACTAGGGGTAGATATATTTCTAAAATTTAGCTAGTCATAACTAACTGTAGGTCGAAACTACTTAAGAGTATAATTATAAATATAAGGAAAGATAGGAAAGGGCTTAGGATAGGATTAGAAATGAGAAATGTAACTAAATTTGAAAAACAAATATAGAAATTAATTAAAAAGAAATAAAGAAAAGTATTCAATTTTTCAATTTTTCAAAACAGTCGAGATTAAGGAGGAAAAACACAAAAATACACGATATCTGTCATTGTTAGCTGTACATTTTATTTTTTATTATTATAATTTTTTTAGCAATAACAATATGCATATAAAAGTAAATTAAACGTTTTGTAATAATGTCTTATAGAATTACTTGTATAATCTTCCGGTGACTATTGAAAATAGTGTTAACAACAATTTTGTAATTTACATCTATCAACTTAATATTAATATATTAATTTTATGAAACTGTCAGTAAAACATTTGTTTTCTTTCATTTTCAGAAGAAAGTAACAAAGGTGTAATTTTGTTTTCTTTTTTCTCTAAGATACCTTTATATAATAATAAGTTGAGTACTTAGTAAATCATAGTATAGAGAATGTTTATTCTATAACTCGTTAACTATTCACATATCATTCATTTTACCTTATTAAGTACGCAATAGCAGGATTTCAAAGTCATTATTTTATTTCTTAGAAATCTATTGCGTTATAACCTTTGCATAAAACTTCGTTATTCAAAAGCGATACCAATAAAGATTAATAACAAATTAAAGATTAACAAATTAGATGTAAACAAATTACCCATATTCGCTTTTTAGTGCAATTTATGCAACATTCTTTGTATTTATGATTTTTTTAAAATTTTCGATCAATAAAACAGAAAATATTTAACAGGTTAGCGAATAGAAATTTTATTTAGTTTCTATTAATTTCTTTTTATCATATTATCTTCTTTGTTGTCATGAGTGTGAGAGCAAGCGTTGAAGTTTGAAAAAAAAAATACACTTTTATATGAATAACTTTATACAGTTTGTTAGAGAATGCAGAATTTATAATGCTTCAGAGTAATTATAACCGAGAATAATAAATATAAATAACTAATCGTAAAAATGATATTTATTATTAGTTTACCAAAACCAATTATTGTATGCAATTTTTGTAAAACTATCTCTGAAATATTGTTTTTTCCATTTCTTCTTTGAGTGCAATTGAAGCGAAAATGTTGCAATTTGATTCTCCTGATTTTCTAAAATTATTTATGGAATAATACGAAAATCATTTAATGAATCACTGAAAATAATATTTATTTGCGAATCATTAGTTTTCCTCAAATCATTCGTTTTGTTTTGTGATTGTTATTTAGTAAACAAGCACTGGATTTTTACAGATTTTATTACTTTTAGTAACTTTTATTTCTTAGTTTTTTTTTTTTTTTTTTTTTTTTTTTAAGATGATTTTAAACAAAACTGTTCATAAAAAATCTAGCTAACTCAGGCTAATTTACATTTATTTTTTTATACAAAGGATATAGCAATATATTTTTTTCTTTTTTAATGCATCGATTTCTGATAGCATGCACCGTCATATTATCACTGTTTGAATCTCCTACGACACATATAATCTCGAATTCATCAATCAGAGCGCTCTAAAAATAATTGTTCTCAGTTTTCAGAGGCTTTACACAACCTTTAAATCAATCTGAAGCGATTACTCGCCAAATATTTCACGTGTTGCTTATATTTACAAACTACGTACAGTTTTGAAAATAACCCTACTTGCAGCTCGAAAGAGCAGCTAAAAGTGAAACAGAGACAACAGCGTATGTTTCAGACCATACGATATTAAGTATGATTGAAACCTAATTGTAATTTTACTCGTAGCGTTCTATTGTCCATATGATGTGGAATAACAAATATATTTTTTAAATTAATCCTTTTCTCGAATTTCAGTTAAAAGTAACTTTTAATTAAATATTTATTTTATTCAAACTTTTATTTCCGTTCCAGCCCCACAATTTCCCTCCATTAAAAGAAAATATATTTAACACATGACTTTATCAATAAAACTGCTCTCACATAGATATAATTCATTTACATTATATTTCACCCTCACTGGGTATAAACAAAAAAAAGATGATATAAAGATTGATTTTGTATTCAATCTGCATTTTATTATCGTTACGTTCAATGTTCGTTAGAAATGTCTTTTATCTGCTTAATTTTTGAGTTTATCTTCCTCTGTAAATCATAAACATTTCCAGTACATGAGATTTGTTTTGTCTATTTAGCTAAATTTTCAAAACTTTGCTCTCAATGTACATCTAGCGTTCGAATCCTTGCTAGCTTTCCTTTTAGGACTGCTATTCTGTCATGAAATTCAAAAATTCTCCTAATTGCCTAAAGACTAAAGAGCAACTAATAATTTCAGCTCGCATATGACCACGTAATTCATATGATCTTTCCCCAAAATCACCATATGGTGGAGTTGATTCACTCTTTCTAGTACGCTCTCTTCACGAAGTCAGTAATGTAAGCTCAGGTTGCTTAATCCCTTCGCGACGAGCGTAATCTTTTACCATCGGTTTTTCAAAACAGAAATTTTCGGCTAATTGAATCACATAAATGCTACGATTAAATAAGGCAAAGCTTACAATAAAAATTAACTGGTGGGAATAATAAAGGATTCTGAGCATCTTACGCGTCACGCATACGTGTCGCTCGTCCTTAACGCGTTAAAAATACTTTCCGGCACCATCCCTAACCTGTTCTGTAACGACAAATATCGTATGTGTATAAACAAATATCGTAAAGATTCATTTCAGTGCATTTATTCTTAATAATTACTGCAGCAACTTACCTTAGGTAGCAACTTTCAATGGATGCAATGCATATCGGACCGGGATTATTAATCACGCTATATGTTTTTAAACTCGTCTTTCACGTTTTAGCCCAGAATTAATTTTGTGGTTTATTATCATTAGAAACAAAATAGAGATTAGGTTTGCCAGATGTTTTCTCTAAAAAACAAGAAAGATTTTTATTGATGGTTGTTGATATTATCGCACTACCGTCATTTTTCACATTCTACTAAATTATACCAACAAAGCAAATAATGCCTTCTTTGAGAAATTTTCCATAAAAACTGTTCATTAATTAATAGTTATAATTTTCCAATTGTATTTGCACTACACTAAACTTTTAACTAATTTCGCTGCCATATTTCTCATTATGAATCAAAAATTAGCTGTGGCAACAAAATTAATAAAAAAATATATATATACAGTAATGATCATGAAAAGTTACTAATGGGTACATTGTAAATGCTTGTATTTAGAGTCAAAGAAAAGTAATTAAACAAATATATATATAAAAAAAGAATTATAATTTAACAAATTACAATAACCATTGCAAAAATGTTCCGAAAGCTTGAAAAAAAAAAAAATAAATAAAAATTACCGTACTTTCGTGTTATAGAGGCCCCCCACAATTATAATTATTCCAAGGTTGCAGTTATGAATATACCAAGATCATCGCAAAGCTTATATATGCATCCTATATACGCATATATATATATATTCCAAACACTCCTATATGTGCTATATAAGTCATTATACACATATTATTTACGTCTATTATGTCGTATATACATCATATACACATGTCATATATATACATCATATATGCATCATACATGAATATAACTTGGCCACATATGTCAAGAAATGTTATATATATATCATATATTATTATAATGTCATACATGCTTTATACTTTGGCGATAGATCTTGGTCGCTTGGCTATTCATCCTTGGGGGCCGCTCTAACGCGAAAGTACCAAATTTACAATGTATTAATGAAAACAGAAATAAAAATATTTCATCCTTGGGGGACCGCTATAACATGCAAGTATTAAATTTCTACTTTATTTTTCATATCTGATAATTTGCATCTATCCTTTTTGTAACTTTAAGATTTTTGTAACGATTTTATGCATTTCCATGTCCTATTCATAAAACAAATCTTCTAAAGTTATAGAATTCCGTTAAAATTCTTATAAAGTTACAGAATTTCGTTAAAAATTCTTATAAAGTTACAGAATTTCGTTAAAAACGCTTAAAAAATAAAGTGACGACGTTAATAAAATTACGACGTCAATGAAATGACGACGTCAAGAGGCCCATTCTCGACCGAAAACAACAACCATTTTCCCAATGGTTAATAAATTTTTTATAATGTTTAGCTACCATATTGTCAAGTTTAGATAATGAGACAATAAAATAAAAATCCCTGACGGCTCGGCCTACAGGCACAGGTAGAATTCGAAGATGCAGACTGAGGGGAGCCTGTTTGTTGGGAATTGCGGAAGAAATGACCTTTCTGCCATGATGCTGTAGTCGGAACCACCCACTTCGAAACCTAACATGTTTGTAAGCGAAGCCGACAGGGATGTTTTTTGTTTTTAATTTTTTTTTTTTTTTTTGCTATAAGGGTTGGTCTTATAAAAAACTTGTCAATATAAAAGTTTCAGATAATATTAAGAGGATTTATAATAAATTCAAGCGGATTTGATATCGTTTGAATTGACGAAGTTATGAATTTTTTTCTTCTAACCCCCCCCCCCTTGGGGTCATTTTTAATGATATCAAAAATCTGTCATACATAAATTTTCGGCCCTTTATCTAGAAGTAATAATCCTTCTATATATATAAAAAAAAAAGTAATGGTTTGGAAATGGACCAATGAAAATCTGCGTAGATACCGCGAAACGTATCTGATTGGTCAGAGCTTTCTGACTTTTCTTACGGGGAATTAACATGAAAATAGAGAATTTAGATAGGATGGGCGCTATTAGGGGGGTTACCAAGGGGAAGGGACCCGGGTCTGGTTCCAAGTTTGGCGCCAACTTGCCGATATATCGCCAAATTTGGCGGCCAAAATTAGCTACCAAAAGTGGCGCCAATTTGGCGCTATTTCCAGTATTTCGCAAAATTTCCATAGACTCGCATTGAAATCCAATAGCGTTTAATTGCTTGCAAAAAATCAACAATTTGAGATATTGCAATGCAACAAAAATTAATATTAGCTTATGAATAGAGCTTAATTGAACTTTTTACATTATTTTTAAGCACAAACACTAACTATTTACAATATTTGTAACACTATATATACGCGTTCCTGATATCATCATCATCTTTTTAAAACAGGATACATTACAAGGTTTTAAGAGGCTGCGAAATCAGAACGGGGGTTGGTGAGCGTAGCGAGCAGGGGGCAGAGCCCCCTAGTAACTTTAAACGGATTCGATACGTATCATAATTAAGAAATTATGGGGGGTTCTGTTTTCACAAAAAGCCCCCCATTTCCGCCCCCTTGGTTCGATTTTGCCCATTAACGAACTTGACCGATATTTTATGTATCAGTTTGGAAGAGATTTGTGTAGAAGTATTGCAATTATCGTGTCCATAAAAAAGTGACATAGATAGATAGATAGATACATAGATAGATAGATAGATACATAGATAGATAGATAGATAGATAGATAAATAGATAGATAGATAGATAAAGTTTTGAACTGGGGGTGGTTTTGGGTTCTGGGAGTCATAATCGGCGTAGATCTGAAATTTTTTTTCAAAAATTCCAACTTTGGTGAAAATGTAATTGGTAGTATTTCTTATGAAATCTACCTAAAATCAGTTTTAGTTACCGTCATCATGTGAGGGAAATACTGTGCAATTATTGCACTAAAATTGTATTTTCAACATTGAGGTTTGTGAATCAAAATGTTAAACTTCTGAAGTAAATTAACAAGTTAGAAATTGTACGTTAAACGTGACATAGGAGGTGCGTTCGTTTTATAACTAGTTACACAATGTAAGAAAGTCATCCTTATCATTTAATTGAAATGAATTATATCGTCTGTCATGAGCATGCCTTTTTTTTCTTATTAAGTATGCCACGTTTACAAATGCGATATTTTTTCCTATACCAGACAGCACTGTAAAATTCACAATTGAGATCTTGCTTTGCGAATGATTACGTCCGTGGTTTAATCTTTGTATGACTCATAATGTAGAAATCTCCTGTGTTTATTTACTCAATGAATTGAGTTATTCGGCTGTTAACGTAATTTCCACTGAAGTTATCTCAGAATCTAATACATTTTTAAATGTATCTCATCTCTCAAACAAGCAATTTTTTTCAACGATCTTTCTAAAAATTTAACTTTTGTGCAATTTTATTCGAAAAAATAATTTTTAATAAAAATGGCCACTTGACAAATGAAAAAAGAAGTGGTTTACACGTATTTATTTTCCTCAGTCACATGACTTGCGGTTTTATTATATAGATTACGTACAATAGGATTTAATAGAATAAAGAAAACTTTTATTAATATCTTTTTATGTTTTGATTCGATTTTCATAAAACTTGAAATGACTCGACGAAATTCTACTGCGATAATATATATTAAATTTCAAACCATTCGGTTGGGTAGTTTTTGCGCTGTTATATGCGGACGGACGGACGGACCAGACGACGACTATAGGTGCTACGTATTTATATAATTACGAACGCACCTATAAATGTAAATCGACAATATTCAAAAATTTTAAAAGTCAGAAGTCATGTTAGAAGAAAAACGGAAGAAATCGTCCTACGAGAACGGTTTACACTTACATTGTTTTAAGCCTGAAAAATGTGCAGCTTAGGGGGAAAACATATAATCTGCAAACATAATGAAAATTGGTACTAAAGTACACTGGTGTGCAAAAATGAAGGACGGAGCTGATAAATTAACATAAAAGCCAAAAAAAGGCAACAGAACTAAATGAAAGACCAATCCGGGGATAGACCTGAAACAAATGCCGCAGGACATGCCCATATATGGCATATGGTGTAAAAGGAGGACGTGCTAAGGGAATAAAAGCACAGAGGCGGTGACCGTTCAGAAATTTTGTGAAATATATTGCACTGTGTGAAGTGATTTCAGCGACGTTTTTTTGCTATTATTGTGTTATATGGCCAAGAGGCAATCCAGAATATGTCATCTGGATGACCTTACACGAGGTTGAATCATTGGGAAGTTTGAAGAAGGACGAAGTGTGACAAGTGTGGCACAAAAGTTCAGTATCGCTCATAGCATCGTTTCACGAGTCTGGAGTGCATTTCAAACGAAGGGAACAGCTGTCCGAGCATTCAGCGGTGGTCGCCCATGCACAACAACAACAGCGGAGGACCGTTATATTGTCCTACAGGCGAAAAGAAACAGGCGTTAGACAACTGGAGAAATCGCAAGGCAGAGATGGAGCAGACTACTGGCCGTCAGATATCACGTTTTACCGTCGCTAGGAGGCTGCACAATGCGCCTGTAGTCGTCTGTATGCAAATAGTCGCCTGTATGCGCGAGGACCAGTACGGTGTGTACCACTAACGCCTGCTCATCGGAGACGCAGGTTTCTGTGGTGTCAGGAACATAAGAATTGGACACAACAGGAGTGGGGTCGAGTACTCTTTACAGATGAGAGCCGATTTAGTATGACGAGCGATTCTGGACGTATACACATCTTGAGAGAGCAGAGAACACGTAATCACCCCTCCCACATCATCGAAAGGGACCGTTTTGGAGGTACCGGAGTTCTTGTTTGGGGTGGTATCATGCTTGGTAGCCGTACGGACCTCCACGTCTTCGAAGGAGGTTCAGTCTCTGGTGACCGCTACTGTGCCGAGATTCTCTTGCCTAACGTGCGTCTTTTTAGAGGTACTGTGGGTCCGGACATCTTCTTCATGGACGGCAACGCTCCCCCTCATAGTACAGCGGCCGTCGAAGAGCTCCTGGGAAGTGAAGATATTCAACGCATGGATTGGCCTGCAAAGGCCCGGACCTTAATCCGATAGAACATGTGTGGAACCTTCTCGGGAAACGCTTGGCATCACGTGATCAGGCGTCAGCAACGATTCAAGAGCTGAAATTGGCGTTACAAGAGGAATGGGACTCTATTCCTCAAGAGCTACTAGACAACCTTGTCCTCAGCATGGACAGACATTGCAATATCCTGCATCGCAGTCAGGGGTAACCATATCCCTTATTAGAGACAGAATTTTTCCTGCCAGGTGCTTGTAAGATGAACGTTTCTGTCTTCTCTGCATTTGTGCTCCAAGTGACCTTTTGAATAAAAAGCTTTCAAATCCTTTTGATTCTTTGTTTAGATGGTTTTTATCACTCGTCCCATATTTTCACATCTTGAAGATCTTATGGTATGATTTTGGTTGATGTGGAAATCTTCTGCGCGAAGTTACATTTGAAAAACCCTCTCGTTCTTAATTTTCGCACACCAGTGTATATATAACAAATGGGTTAGACGACTAGAACTGTGAATGCATCAGTTTGCTTCGACATCTTGGCAAGTTTTTCAGAATAATTGTTAAGTTGTAGAAAAATGCATTTTCCAGCAAGACTATACAACCTGTCATACGGCGAAATTTATCAGTAGAAGATAACTTATTCCTATAGAATCTAACTATTGTAATTTGAAGATTTTTGTCTTCACAATATAACAGATGTACAAGAGTAATTTTTCTTCTATTTCCCCACTTTAGGATTTAGGTGCAGGCCTTTCAAAAAAAATATATTAAAGTTTTGGATTGGCCTGAGAATATGCCTGATCCTAAACCCATTGAAAATTGTCAACATATGAAGGATACTAAATTTGCTACAAAGAAACCAGCTACTAATATTAAACTGCACGAAAGCATTATTAGGTTTTGGCACAATGGAATTGGCCACGATTGAATTTGATTTCTTCCTTACCTACCACTGCATGGCTGTCTATGCCGCTCGTGGATAAGATGTACAAAGTATTGAAGCGATCCTTTTGCGTGTAATCACGTCACAAGGCACTCAATATGACTGCAGTTTTTCACTTTCAGAATTTATTCAAAGTAATTAGGTGTTTTATTAAACTTTTTCCCGACAAATTAAACCTACAGGTTTATTTTATTGTAATAACGACTTCTTAAAATAAACATAAAACAGATTATTTGCATTTTTTTACAATTTTTTACAGATGACGAAGTTTTTTTGGTCCACCACTGTATACGTATTGCTGCCAATATTAGTTTTTGCTGTTGTTGTTGTTTTTTCATGTCAAATAAACATAGGTTTAACCAAACATTTTACGAACGAACAAAACGAAGACATTTTTAAATTTATTATTAATCTATTAAAAATCATTTTATATATAAATTGATTTTTTATTTATTATTTCATTTTGGGAAAAATTGGAAGTTACCAGCTATGTAACTTATTATGAAGAGTTGCTAATGTATAATTAACACGAAAGTATATTCATGAAATGATTATTTATTCCTTTATAAAACCTTAAATGCTTTAACATGTAAAACAAAATTTCCTTCAAAGAAAAAATTTGATAATGAAAACCAACACTTTTCCTCACAGTCCAAATTTAATGTTTAATTAATTTTTTTTTTTTTTAGTATATATATGATCATCTTTATTGTACAAAAATAAATTACTTTTATAAATTACGCTAATAAATTTTATAGGCAATTTGCACGTGAAGATGCAAATGCTAATTAAATATTATGAGTGATCAGCATTAAAGCTTTATATATATCCTTTATTGACAAAATTTTAAAGTGCAGTTATAGAGCATTTTAATTAGGAGCCTAAATTGCAGTCGAGGTAGAAAAAGTAATTTCAAATCATTTGATCACTGATTTATTCAAAAATCTCTTAAATGCTTTTTGCTAAATAAAATATTAGCGATCTTTAATCCGTATTTCACAGAATAGAACATTAACAAGGTATGTTAAAATCGGCTTTTAGGAAAGAAATGTAGAGAAGCTAATTGGCACTTATCGTCAGATAAGGAGTGCATCCAATGTAATTTACAGGCGTTCGCTTTATTAAAATGGATTACAGGATTTAATATAGCGCTCGTTTTAAATACCTTTGGATGATTATAATAAGATTGTATTAATAGAATCTTTGCTCGAACTTTTGCTAAATAATCAATTACACATGAATGATCTGCTCCGTTCTATTTGAACAAATTCAATATAATACACAACTCATGTTACAGAATTAAAAAAAAAAAAGGAAGAGAACTGTAAAGCAGGTCAGTACAAATATGTCAAATATATTCCTTTCTTTGTATTTTAAGCGGGCTGTAAACTAAAGAAATAAGCATACAAAACGATGCAATGTTGATGTATATTACATCGTTTTGGACAATGAAAGAATGAAATATTTCTTTTTTCCTCCCAAAATACGACAGTTAAAAAGAAAAAAAGAAAGAATTTATAATAGCAACGTATAGAATTTTAATAAAGTCAGCATATCTCGCCTTTATATTTAAAGTAAACAATGAGATATTTTGTTCATAAAGCATCTGTATAAGAATTTTTCATGAGCAAAAATTACATGTTTCATTTTGTTGAGATCAAATATATGTATTTTAAATATAATAATTTTTCAGCTTTTCCATTATTATTTTTTTAACAGTTATAAAGAAAAAAAATGAACCGAAAATAAACCTTTGTATTTATAAAATTCGTCGAAAATTTTAGCACATTCAAAACTGATTATAAAATTCTCTTATTCAATATTTGGAATTAGAGTAATATTTATATATATTTTTATTTTTTTCCTCTCTATTTATGATCTGCAGTGTGTGTAATCACGGTTCGTACTCTCCAGTGGAAGTATACCAGAATTTTCGTAAAATGATATCTGCCTTATTTTAACCCCTTCAGGGGCAGAGTACTCTTGGAGCTAAAATATGGAAAGGATTGATTGACACAAGGATTCGCGTACAAATTTATTTTAAAATAAGTAAAAGCTTTCCTTTATGTACGTTATAAATTCAAAATTTGATTCTAAACTCCTGGTGTCATTGTGACATTTTGGAATTTGAATTAAGTGGCATATATAATATACCGGCGCCCTTCAAGGGGTTATTTGCTAATAGGCGTAAAATAAAAAGATTATAAACAGTAAAATAAGTTCTATTAGACTGTTGACATGTTTCAGGTCAATCTGAGCCATTATCAAAACGAATAAAAATATTTTATAATTGCGCGATCTGTAAAGTTATTTAAAACGCTATCAGTTAATTTTTCACGCACTTTTTAAAATTACGCACGTTATTTATTTTTTTGTTTTTTTACTTGGATGTTTATTTCCATATTTGTAACCATGGAGTAACTCCAGCCACAATTTTGGTAATTAAACTATGCTGCATTGTTACATATTGTATTTTTACGTGTTACAATCTCTATGGTTTCTCTTATAATGTATCGATAGTATAGATTGCAGAGGGAAATTAATTTACTTTTATTGAAATCTATTTGGATGGTTTCTTCTTGATATAATCTTGCCAGGGCTGTTGTTTTTCTATTATACTTAATATCGGCTATATGCTTCCTTTAAATAAATTTCCTGCTTGTTATGCCAATATAGCAATTTTTTTATCCGTCTTCTGTAATAAATGGTATTTAATACACTCCTTTCTCAAAATTTATTGGGTCAATTTTACTGCAAATTATATTCTTTAATTTCTGAGGGGGTTTAGCTATTAAACAGATATTGAGACGTTTAAGGCTGTATTTTATTTTTTCATTTGATATCTACCTTTATTTAATGGGGAAAATATGCGTTTAGATTTGGCGACTTTTACTTTATGAAAATTCTGGTATTCAGACACCCTAAACCTCTCAGACATACGAACCCTGATAATTATTAAAGATTTATTTCTATATTCGTAAAAAACTAATTGTAATCATAAAATGTTTAAATTCTTCATAATGGATAGATTTATTATTTTAACTGTGGTGATTATCAAAATTTGGAACATTTTTTATGCCAAGCACATTTTCTTTTAATACGCCCTGACTTTTTCACCTATTGTTTTATTTGCCGAAATACAGGGTGATTTTTTTTAAGTTGTGAAAGTAAAACACTATAACAAAAGAACCACTGATCCAAATGACCTGAAATTTCACCAGTATACTCCCAAAGCAATGGGTATTTTTTAGGTATGGTTAAAAAAAAACTTAAAATCTCACCGACAGATGGCGCTGTAAGGTAGCAGAAACTAGGGATCCTACATTAGAGAGAGATTGGACATTGACGGAAAGTCCGCCATATTAGTTACAAAGCAGGTGGAACGCCGTAGAACGCAATGAATTTTCATCCACGTGCAACACTTTTTATTCTATTAAAATCACCAGAAATTCATTTCATATGCCTTCACAGAGTCATTCAGAACATAAACATAAGCACAATTCCGTTTTAATGAATAATAATTCTCAGAAAATGCTTTTTCTTTTATTCGGCTGAATTGCAGGGTTAACATTTCGGGACTTTACATTATGCTTAAAATATTCGAATTTTATTATAAACAAATATTCAAGTTTTTGGGTTTTTTTTCTTTCACTTAAAATAAACATTTTAATTTATGCATAACACAAGAAATGCTACATAATGTAATTTTTTGTAGCGTGGGTATTTATTTTTTACTTTCCTCTGTTTAAATGGTCATGACTCATGATATAGATTAGTTAGGTTACTTTTTTAAGTAAATAAATAAAATTTCTTAGAGGGAACTCTTTTAATTTTATAAGGTTAAAAATATATCATTTAATAGCAATAAGAAATTAAAAAAAAATACTGAAATATTCAGAAAGTATAAATTTTTTAAACTTATTCCTAATATACCTTCTTTATTAATGCATTTACATTAATAAATTTAGATAGTTTTAAAGAAACTAATTGGTTGTATGAAATTAAAAAGCTTCAATTTTCTAGAATAATACACTTTATAATACTAAGTATATCTAAATTTGAAAAAAAAAAAAAAAAAAAAAAAAATACATTCCGAGAAACTGAATAAAAAAATTTACACACATATGCTTAGTAATGTTTATTTATATAGAGGTTTATATATTGTGAATTTATATATTTTTGCAATTGTCAGAGTCAGCGCTTTTATACATAGATATTTTTTTTATGCGGAAAATTTAAATGCTTACGTCTTGTGCTCTCAAATTCCGCGGATATGTAAAAAAGAAATTATTAAAAAATGAACAGTTTAACAATTTATTCAATTATTCCTTATAATTTATAAACAATTTCATATTTTAAAAAGAGTGCACTATATACAATTTTATTCTGTATTACGTTCTTAAAATAAATCTTCCAAAATGTAAACAGAAATTCATCGCCAATAACGTTTGTCAATTACCGCCAACTGTGTCAAACTTCGAAACTCCAAATTATTTACACGTTTTGCTCACTCACTACAAAAAGATTTAAATCAAAATTAGTTTTAAAATGTAAAACAAGAGACGCAGAAACGAAATTGCTTTGTTTGTGTTACTCATTTCGATAGTTATTATTTAATGAAACTGTTTAAAGTTGACCGCATACTCAACAATTGAACTCTGACAATTTAAAATATGTTACAAAATAAATAAACATTACTAAATATTAAAAAGTAACTATAAACAACAAAAGAAAATTATCTATTAATATAGTGTACTAAGTCTTGATACAATATTTAAAATGTTGAATCTTTAAAATCCAAATTTTCTTCAGAAAGCAATACCAGCGTATACATACGACGTAACTAAAATGGCGGATTTGTCAAATCTGCCGGCGACGCAATGTCCAATCTCTCTCTAATGTAGGATCCCTAGCAGAAACAAAGAATATTGTCTGTGGGAGGAAAACAATGGACGGTACTTTGAGAAATCTTCTTCCATAGGCCCTCTGTCGTCATTGGACCTCTTATTAAATTCTTAAGTGTCCAAAATCCCCTAAGAGCTGTTGCTGCGCTGTCATTATTCTAATAACACAGTTTCACTAACAACGCACGGTCCGTCAATGGCGCAGTCATTGCGAGGATTTCCGTAGAATGATGAACACGAGGTGTGCATACTTCCCCTTTTTACCGCCAATGTGCGTGTGTCGGGCGCAAGTTCGTCTCCCGACTTTACTGCATGTATAGCGCCATCTGTCGGTGCAATTTTAAGTTTTTTTTTTTAACCAAGCCTAAAAAATACCCATTGCTTTGGGAGCATACTGGTGAAATTTTAGGTCATTTGGATCAGTGGTTTTATTGTTATAGGGTTTTACTTTCACAACTTTTAAAAAAATCACCCTGTATATGTATGCAACAGGGTTTGTACGATTTTATCACAATTTTTTAATCGAATTTTTTCATTTAATATTTAAATAGCAGAAGTTGTAGACGTCTCGTTTAATTGCGGAATTTGTGATACTTTTCTGTATTTAAATAAGGCAAAAAATTCAACTAAAAAATTGTGGTAAAAGCGTACGAAGCCTGTATAAGCATACCTGCCAACTTCTAATTATTTGTACGTAAACTATTATAAAAAGATGTATTCGTGGTATTTTAGCCAGGAAATTGTATTGAGAATGAATATTTATAAAATATTATTTACTCACAAGAGGAGGTGCATTGAAATTACAGCACAAACGTATCTTAAATGAAATTGCACTAAAATCGAAATATTAATAGATCACTCTCTAGCTTCTAGCACATGACTACCTCGTTCTCCAGATCTTCATCCGTGTGACTCTGATTGTAAGATCATTAAAATGATTGTTTTATAAAATATATATGGATAATTCATGAGTTTAAAATATATGTGTTTTTACTAACATTGTTGATTATTCAAGCATTCTATTAAAGGTCCTGTCCTCGCACGCGAAGACACCGCTCGCTAATGTTAATCATGTGCGACAGTTACTTTACAAAATCTCGTTCCATTTCAATATTTTCAATATTTTTAAACGATTTTTTTGCATTCAACAGTTATGGTAGATCTCTGCAACCGCCGTTTTTCACTATTTTGTTTGCAGGTTTTATTTTTAAGAGGATACCTTCACTTTCGGATTCGGTTTCGATAGTGAAAGTATCCCCATAAAAAAAAATTTAAAAACTGCAAACAAAATCGAAAAAGTAAAAAACGACGGTTGTAGAGAGATTGATCTCAGCAACCAATGCAAAAAAAAATCGCTTAAAAATATTGAAATGCGAACGAGGTATTGCAAAATATCTGTCCTATAGGATTAACATTAGCGAGTGGGTGTTTTCGCATGATGGGACAGAACCTGCTATCGTTTTCAATGTAGAGACTGGACACCATATCATTCAGTCTATGGCGTCCATATCTATTGACATAGATAATAATTGAAGGTAATTATAATTAAAATGCGTCCACGTATTCAATTCAAAATTATTTATCATTTAGAAAAAATAATTTGACAACAACATAATTTGTGTAATACTTTTCTGTCTTTGTCACATGACATTCTCTCAATATCAGGCAGCAATATCGCAGGGCCTTATTACCCCTTAGTCAGACTCTCAACACTTATTAATTTCCGTCTTATTTAATCAGAAGTCAAAAATTACTGTACAAAATTAGTCGTGACAATTTTCCTAGATGGTAATCAGGTCCTGTAGATCGAATGGGTCAAACGTAATAGATCATCCGACTCATCAGCAAACAGTCGATATCTTTCATTTTTTAAATAAGTTGCTGACATATGTACGAGGGTGGGCTGATAAGTTCTCGACCTGACACAAAGATGGAACAAATATCACCAAATGACAATGATGTTTGTAAAGTATGACCCTATAGATGACATGCTGCCGAGTTTTAGACACGTGAGTTTATTGGTTATTGCTTTGTGATAAAGTAAAATAAACAAGTTTTGACATTTTTTAAAAATGGAAAAAATTAAAGTTCGAGCTGTCATAAAATACTTTGTTAAAAAAGGTTTAACCCCTACGGGCATAGAAAAATAGTTACATTCCACCTTAAAGTATTCTTGTCCTTCATATTCGACGATAAAAAAGTGGGCTGCTGAATTTAAACATGGTAGGAAATCAATTCACGATGCTTAACGCTCAGGAAGTCCAAAATCCGCTACGACCGACAAAATCGTCTCAAAAATTCACAATGCCGTATTTAATGATCGCCTAGTGAGATACGCGAACTTGCTGACATTGCAAACATCTCAATAGACTGTGTCTACTACATTTTACACGATGATTTTGGTATGAAAAAGTTTTCCGCTCGATGCGTGCCACGTTTGTTGAACGTCGACCAAAAACACCAAAGAATGAACATTTCTCAAGAGTGTTCTGAAATGTATTGTGTTACAAGTTGGAAAATAAAATGAAATAGTGTCAAAAATCTTGTATTTTCTTTGTCAGGTCGAGAACTTTTCGAACCATCCTCGTACAGGGCTGCACTAAAGAATTCACACACAAGAGTGTCTTAAATGTATTAAGTTGCAAGGGGACATTGAAAAACAATATAAAATTTTGTCAAAAATCTTGTGCTTTCACTGTCAGGCCGATAACTTATCAGCCCATCCTCTTAAATAGTACCAAACACTGTGATCTACCAAGTTGGGATGTATACCGCGATCAAGAACTCTAGTACATGTACTTGTTTCATTAATTTTTTATCTTAATGCTTCACTGTACTGCATTTTAAGTACAAGTTTTAGGCATCTAGTTTTTAAAAATCGTTTGAGCTCATTCTGTGGAATATCGAGCTAGAAGAGTTGCTCACAGATGAATTAAGAAAAAAAGAAAAAATAGATCTGTGAAAAAAAATTATATATATATATATTAGTGCACTAGCGGGCCACTCTCGGACAGTTTCTAGCTTCAGGTTACATCTGTCCTGCTTAGGGTACCGCTCCCTTTCTTAAACTTTAAGCATTGTGGTAGAATTTCTGTGAGATATCCTCTAAAAAAAAAAAATAGATGTTAAAACAGAAAAAAAAAATTAAAAATTAAAAAAATCCTTTTTCAAATTATTTATAATTTGTTTATGAAAATTTTATCTTCTCTCATTAAAACTGTGTCATTTATTTAAACAAATCTCATTATTTTTGTGACATTTAATTATAATTAGTGTATTTTTATAAACGAAGATAGAAAATGCTTGAATTAGTAACATTTCAAGTTTTTTTTTTTTATTTGAATGAAATAATTAGACTAAATTAATAATTTGATTATTAATTTAAAACTAGAAATAACTGATGTTTTAAATTTTCATTTTGAATTCCCACTGTGCACCAATTAAAAAATGTACAAATTAAATTAATTATATTTTTTTCTAAAATTTCCTCTAAAAGGTTTTTATTTTCATATAAAAGTAAATTCTATTTTTCTTTGAAATTCCTGCAACTAAAGCAGCGGCTCATTAGCATGATATTTCAAAATCGACCGTTGAAATGGAGTTTATGAATGGCTAATTGGCATTTTTCAACAGATAATTTCTACGTAAAAGGATCTGTTTATGAATATTCTATAGAAAATAGTCAACGGATTTAAAATAAACTCTTTTTTAATATCTTTAAACTATTATAAAAGGATGCATCGAGGATATCTTGGCCGGAAAATTTAATATATGATCAAACAATTATTTGTAAAGCCTGTTTAATTATTTTCCACATGTTCAATTTTGACAACACCTGCGGTATTATAAGATTTCCGGTTTCAGAAAATAAGCTGCTTAGTGATTTTGAATTTTTGAAAGCATTAAAAGCTCAGACGCTATAATACTTTTAAGATGTAAAATGCGAAGATTAATTACAGAATTTTTAAAACTACAGAATTTTAAATATTTATTAAATAAACACTATAAATATCTAAATTTATGCCTTAAAGCATTTTATTGATTTCTTCCATTAAAACTATGGGTAATTTTATCAATTTGTAAAATAAATCAAAATACTTTCGTTGTTTGTATTAATATGGTTTTTTAAATTGCGTTGTCAATGGTTTTAAATTTTGCTTTAATTTTTTTTAAAATTATGTTTTAAATGGTTTTTTAAATGGTATAATTGTGTTATGAAGTCTTCTGTCAAAAATATGGATAAATTCAACTGAAGACAAACATTACCATTAAATGGGCAATTCTTAGTATGCAATACAAAAATTTTATTATAATTATAATTTTTTTCTTATACAATTAATACAGTTTTCTATAAGGATATCAATGGATTCAACTAATAAATATGCTATAGTATTATTAAAAGTAAAATATTATAGTTACGCATTACCAAATTTGAATAACATATATATGTTCCCAGTTTTTCATACATTTTTCAGGTTTTTAATAAACGATAGTTCAAATCTTGCATATTTTTAACGCATTATAACTCATGCAAGGATGAAATCGTAGATGTTTTATGGGACTTGTCTAAATTTGGGCTTTAAAATTTTACCATGATTTCACATTTATTTTCAATTTTCATTTATGGATATTTTTTATAACACGTATGAGTTTTGTGTTTCATTTTTATTTTCCTCATTTGTATATGATGAATTATATGTCGTCTATATTAAGGTTTTATATATTTTTTTATAGATGACCTTCTGTCCATAACATAGATAGTTTCAAAAAAATATATTTCTAATAGCACTATTTAATGCAAAATACTAAATTGAGTCTATATTTGATGCTTTTTTCTAATAAGTTTATAGTTTTCTGTCAATAAATTGATAGATTCAATTAAAAACATAATTGATAATACAAGTAAATGCGAAATTTTTACTGCATAGTTTTACATTTAATTAATTATATACTGTAATTTTCCACAGTGGTAATGAAGCTGTCCGTACATGATATGGATAGATTCAAGTTAAATAAATATGATCGATAGCAACGCGAGCTCACAGGATTCCTACAATCCTCGAATTTGAATACAACTATTTCTAAATAGTAATTTTCGCCTTATTTAAACACAGAATATCTGACATTAAATAAGGGGGAAATTATTATTCTGAAATAGTGGTATTGAAATTCAAGGATCATACGAACCTTGAGTAACTACCCAGTAAAACACCCGATATGTAATAAATGGGAAATAATCAAGGCGAAATCATAAATTTGTCTAATTAAATCTTTATCATAATAAAAACACGTTGAAGTTTACATTTTGCATCTGAAGGCCAAGTCATATGCCAAAGTCCAAGTCAAAGTCAAAGTCAAAGTCCAAGTTTTATGCCATAGGCAATTGGACAATAAGTTAAATCTTTAATTTAAAACGCAACATAAAACAACATGCATCTCTTATAATAAGAATCATAAAAATACAAATCAATCTTACGAATACAGATATGAAGGATACGGTTGATAATGATATTGAAACTATTAATATATAATCGAAAAATAGATTAATTATTTATTATAATTATTTTCTCATTAAGAAAATAAACCAGAAAAAGAGGAGTAAAAGAAAATTCAATGTAGGTTTCCGCTCTTTAAAGGCCATTCTTTCGCAATTTATACAAAACACTTTTTTAAAACTTTTGACCGGAAATATTATATGAATATTTCACTTTTATTAAAAAGATTATTCGCTTGCATTTTCTTTCTTTTTCCAAATGAATTCATGACATAATCCTGCAATCTTCGGCGGATTATTATTTGTTTTATCATGTATTGGGGGAATGGAGTATGGGGACATTTTTTTTGTCTGTCCATCTGTCTGTCCGTGCTCTACCTCGCGCAAATATACCCAGATTGCTATGTAAATGATATATGTTATTCAGGATTACCATCGCATGTTCGGTATTGAAAATGAAGCGTCTAACATTTATAGCTCATTTTACAGAGGCACTCAAAAGTATTCCGTTACATTATCGTCTATGGGGAAAAATCATCTGCGGTGTATTTTAATGGTGCGACACTATTTCAAACATAATGAAATTTATATACATTATTGAGGTGCACTAAAAGATAGTTTCTATAGAATATGTTATGTGTAACACTTACGTAACGTCTACAGGGGAAATCAAAAGTATTCCGTTATTTTATGGTATATGAAGAAAAATTGCTTGAGGTGTATTTTAATGATGTTTCCCTGTTACACATATAAGGAAATATATATCAATTTCTCAGGTGCCACTAAAACATCCTTTCTGTGGAATATGGGGGGCAAAGCATTTATCATTTATTTACAGGGCCATATAAAAGAATTCGGTTACACAATGGTCTACGTGGGAAACCTTTTCGCAGTGCATTTTAATTATGTTGTACTATTTCAAACATGGTGAAATTGATACACGTTACTGAAGTTTACTACGAGATGCTTGCAGTAGGATATAATGCATATGCATCGCATTTATACTTCATTTACAATGACACATAAAATATTTCGAAAACTGCGTTTTCATTTATGGTATGCGTTTTTAAATTTAACTAAATTTGCATACTACATGGTGTGCTTAATTTTTATAGACCAAATACAGAGTTACACAAAAGATTTCGTAAGCATTACTGAGAATGAGTGTGAATTGCTTAAAGGTGTTTTTACTTACCCATCATACGTAGAGTAGGGTAAATCTTGTGATCGTTTAGAAAATCGAATTTTTTTTTTTTACGGATTTACACGTTTCAGACATGGAGATTCAGAAAAACATATAAAAAAAAATTGCCGTCCATCTATCTGTATGTGCGCCTGTAAACGCTCTATCACCCGAAACAAATTGAGATAGAGACTTGAAATTTGGTATGTACTTAGAATGCAATAATAAGAAGAAGCCTATTGAATATCAGTAACCTCGATTATCCGGAACTATTTTTCTTGGACTCTCGAAATATTCGTTCTGATAAAAGGTATATACAAATTTTCGAAATAGTTTATTTTAAGGAGTGAGTATGAAAGACAATAAAAATACATGTAATCCTATTTTCCACATTCTTCGATTTTTCATGACACTGTATTTCATTCAAATGTCAATTCAAAGATATATTTTAATTAAAAATGAGACGCTTAATCCGACGCAGTAAACTGTTAGTTAATATAATTATAATTTTTGAAGTCATAAGGATGTTTCTTTTACGTACTTCAGTAATAGAGCATTTAAAGTTTATGACGAGCCACGATTTTGTTCAAGCCACGATTTTGTTTGAATTGCAATGCATTTTATAAATAGTTTACACATGTTTTATTTTCATATTTTATATTATGCATATCCATGATGGGTAAATATTACGGTGGTGCCCAAAGATTAATTTAATTTGAGTTATGCATTTTCAAGCTCAGATTCATTTAATATACTAAGATATGTTTGTAGAACAAAAATAAAATCATATAGGAGGACACCAGAAGCCAGGGTGTATAAGTGACAAAATTGAAAACAACTGAGCAAAGTGCACAGGCGATCTGAAAATGAGGCTATTTGTTTGGAGGTAAAGAGATATAAATGATTTTCTAATTATGTGCTGCGTTCTAGATGTCAAGTACTTAACAATGGGTACAGGTGCCGAATGATTATCCATATTGATTAATTATAAATTAAAAAAATATATACTCCACTTTCTTTTCACAGTTATTGAAATAAGAGTTCAAAAACCACTGTGAAATAAGCAACAGTTTCATATTTTAATTCAGTCAATTACTATTTGATGTTCAACTTTAAACTCAATTTACTCAAAATCTAAATTTTGTCACTTGTATCCCTTGGCTTCTGGAATCCTCATGTATAATCATGCTATACAAACAACTGGATACATGGTCGCCTGTGTATAATTTCTGGAAGTGTGATTTCAGTAGTTTTAAGCGTGTTTTTCATCAATTAAATTTGAACTGAATATGTGGCGTGTATAAAAATCGGTAAGTAATATACAGGACTGTACTAAAGAATTCAAGTACGTTTCCTTGTATTGATAGAATTAGCTGAAGGTGAATTTTCAACTGTGTTATACATTTTCTTATTACAGTAAATTGTAACATATTATGTAGAATATATACAAATCTATAAATCATATACAGAGATGCACAAAAGATTTGAAGTAGCTTTCCGGCTATGAACGGTAATTGTTGAAATCTTGTTTTTAAATGTGTTATGCGTTTTTTAAATGTTTATTTGGGTATCTTTTTTACCTTATTAACCCCTTAATCGTCGTGCCCGAGACATTCACGGGCAGCGTAGGTTACGCCTGTTTTATTCAGATTGTTTGATTCCCACCAGTTTCTTAAAATAGTGTTATTGGCTTTATTCTTGCATTATTTTATCTGTCTATTAAATAAGACGAACATTTCTACTTAAAAAACTGGTGGTAATCAAGCAATATGAATTTTTAAAAAGTAGCCTACACATAAAGGGCGCGACGATTAAGGGGTTAAACGTCAGAAAATTTGTTATTTTATTCTCAAAGTGTTGGAAAGTACTTCATAATCTAAGCTTAATTTTATTTATTTATTTATTTTTGTTATCATCTTATGGATTGTATCCCAGGTATTATTACCAGGTCCAATGCGCAATTAACGAGACAAAGGTGAAAACAAAAACTAAAAAAAGGCGGACAAATGCTTACAAAGCCGAACATAAAAATCTAAAGCAGTTTTCCTTCACTATATTAAAGATTTATAAATTAAATAACCGGCAAGGATCACATTAGGAAATAACTTGAGCTTAGGAAGTTCTTGAATACTTAGCCATTGTATGCTAACAATTCAATGCTCACAAATAAAATTTAATATCATATTTTAAAACATAAGGTATTTGTGACTGGTATACCTTGGAGATTACATTTATTTTCAAATTCAAATTTGTATTTTCGTATACTAAACAACTTGGAATTAATATAAACTATATTATTTATAACTCAATTAAAATGATCACACGTCTCTCGAAAATATGGTCATAATGTAGGAACCAAGGCAACAAACATATCAGGAAGTAAGAATGTATAAGTACCTTATTACAGAAATAAACATTGTCTACTATTGTCAGAGATAATATAAGTCGATTCAATTAAAAATATGCCTGATAATAATCTTGAATGTGAAATTAATACTATACAAATACGAAATCAGTTAATTATATTTTATATAATTTTTCTCAATATGGAAAATATGTTGAAAAATTAGCTAGCTCCTAATTATATACTAGCTTCTAACACACATATCTAAAGATCTGTGTGTTAAACAATTCTTAGTAATTTAAGCCTTTTAATTAAAAACGACATTGAAAATGTCACGTAGCTCTTGAAGAGATAATCAAAACAATACCAAACATACTTAGAAGCTAATAAATAAATCTCGCCTTCGAAGACACATGAGGCGAAGACTTCGCGATGCTTCTTTTTCAATCACAGGTTTTCTAAATTTTAGAAACATTTCTTATTAAATATTTGTTCGAAGATCTTTAACAAAGTATTAATTTTATCATTTTCTACTTCATCATAAACTACAGAACTAACATCTAAAGTTATTTTTCCAGATGACGTTATTACCCAAATCAGTATATATTCACAGTTTTCGATAATCTCAAACATTTTCACGCCATAATAACTGACTAAGAAAATTTTAAAATATAGTTAGTTGTTACCTCCGAATAATCTATAAGCAAGCAGCAGCTACTCCCAGAGTTCATTATGAAAATTATTTTCCTGTTCTTTTGAAGCTGTCACAAAGTAAATTCCTCTCGTAGAAATTTCAGCATCAGCTATCATGTAAATTCTTGAAAAGGCATTTTTAAATAATTTGGACATGGCGCTAACGAACTACCCACCTAAATGAAAGCTAAGATTATGAAAGTCTTCAGTTTGTAGAAAGTTTTAAGATGCTAATAGCATAAATTTCAAATTAAAATATAAGACTCGACTTATTTGGCATGCATTTAAAAGTCTTTATGCATTAGTCTTTATTAGACAGTATTGCCTTAAGTTATATAAATGGAAAATATGTCTCATATATTTGCATAGAGGACAATAAGTTTGATTAAGGCATTTGGATGATGAGGCAAGTTTGATGATGATTGGTTCGTTATTGCGGAATTAGAATATCCCAATTCATCAAACTCTATGAATGATTACTCAGATTTTAACAGAAAACGGTGTTGAAATTTTAAAATTGCAGTAAAATTATATTTCATACGTTCATTTGTTCTGAAGGAATATCCAGTCTCATATGTTTTGTCGAACACAACTTGTATGAGAAAGATGTCATACGAAAGAAGAAGAGGTGCTAAGCCTTTACAGACATAGACTGTTTTGTAGTAACATAAAGGCACGGCGGTAAACTCTATGCGTCATCGGCTTTTAAAGCCTAAATAGCAACTTTTAATAATAACCTTCTTTAATGCAATGCCTAGAAATAGTATAAAAGTAATAAACATTAAAATTTTAATAAAAACTAATTTAATTAGAATTAGTATAACATGGAGGGATTGTGTTGGGTTGTTCAGAAAGTTCTTTTCGGTTGGGAAAGTTGGTTCGTACCGGAAAATTCTATCACTTAATTATCAGACATTAATTCCGATGTCTAATGTCTAATAATTGACGGGCATAATTTTCCGGTACGAATTGGTTTTCGCAAACGGAAGGAACTTTCCGAACAACCCAGTAGTAACATAAAGACACGGGCGGTATATTACATGCGACAACGACTTACAAAAGCTAAATGTCAACTTTTGATGCTAAAGAAAAATATTGTCTAATGTCTAGTAATAGCATGAAAGTAATAGACATCATATTTATATATATAAAAAAGCTTAATTAGGAATGGAAACAGAATAAATTATTCAAATACGCGGGCGGGGTATTCTGTACACCAGTGGTGACTTAATAAAGAAAGAGAGCAGGAAGCAAAATAGAACTTAAACTTTAAATCTTCGTTGAACATTGAAGAGCCTACGCTAGTCACGCGAAGAAACGCTCCAGCTAATGTTAAGTCTATGGGAAGGTTATCGCGCAATTTCTCGCTCGCATTTTAATATTTTTAAATGATTTTTTTTTTTTTTGCATAGGATAGCTGAGGTCAATCTCTAACGTTGTTAGTTTTTACTTTTTCGATTTTGGTTACGGTTTTTTTTATAAGCGGACATTTTCAATTTTGGAACCGGTTGGAACCGGTTCTGAAAGTGAAATTACCCTTAAATAAAAAAAACTGGAACCAAAATCGAAAAAGTAAAAACTAACAACGTTAGAGATCGACCTCAGCTATCCTATGCAAAAAAAAATTATTTAAACATATTAAAATGCAAGCGAGAAATCGCGCGATAACCTTCCCATAGACTTAACATTAGCTGGAGCGTTTTTTCGCATGACTGATGTAGGCTCTGAAGGGTCTTTGAAAATAGGGTAAATGAAGCGCATATGTTAATCACGTAATTATTTTAGAATTCACAACTGCTTTTTCACTGAGCGTCACGTCCGTGTCTTTTAAGTTTACAATAGTAAACTGTTTACCGCCCCGTATTTTTAAAACTCTGTTTACAAATAAAATTATTCAAGGTGCTTCGAATATGATCAATTAGTCTAATTATGGTATGTAAGAAATATGCCTTGTATGACAAAAAAATGTTATTTCCTATAGCATGCATGTTATTTCCTTACATATACGCATGCTGCTTGCTGCTATGCTATACAAATTTATTATTATACAGTATAGAGTTGAATCTTCAAATACAATGAAAAAAAAGTTTATACATTTAACTAGATTGAAATATTATATTACAATGATAAAAGCTAAGATTTTGCAAAATCTTCATATTGCAAGATATTTTAAGGTGCAAATAGTGTAAATTTCAAATTAAAATATAAGAATTTATTTGACTTGAGTTTAAAAGTCTTTATTCATTTATCATTATTAGTAAGTAATAACTGTCGTATTAAAGGTCAGTAGTAAAATGTCAGTAGTAAAAGTTATGTAGTAAAGGGTTAGTGGTTATATAGTAAGTTGTTAGTAAGTTATATAGTAAGGAAGTGAAAAGTATATTTCTTGCATCTAAGACAATAATTTTCATAAGACATTCAGAAATGTAAATTTGATGTGTGGTTCATTATCGCAGCATTAAAAATGTCCAACAAATCAAACTAGATGACTGACTAACTTATAATTTACAATAAAATATTGTTAAAATTTTAATATTAAAGTAAAAGTATCTTATTTAATACGTGTATTTATTTCACAGGAATGTGGATTTTTCATTCGTTTTGTAAAACTCAACTCATACCAAAAAAGAAGTAATAAATACTCCATTTTTCACATTTTTCAACATAGGTAACAAATATTTATGAATTCGGTTTGTCTTTCTGGGCCCTAACTCACGTAAATATACTCGGATTGCCGTGTAATTGATATATATAATTATACGTTTGAGGTTGAACATGGCATGTTTAGTATTCAATAAGCAGTGTGTGTGATCTATAGTTCTTTTACAGAAAACTTCTAAAGAATTATGTTTCATTATGAAAAAAAAAATTGGAGTGTATTTTAAAGATGTTAGACTATTTCAAATATATTGAAATTGATATAGATACATCACTCAGGTGCACTACAAGATGATTACTATTGAATATGGTGGGCATAGCATTAATACATCATTTACAGGGACATACAAAATAATTCGCTGACAGGACTGGACTGTCTATGAGGACTAATTTCCGGAAGTACGTTTTCATTGCGGTATGCGTATTTAAATATCACTAATTTTTGCATATTACATGGGGTGTATAAATTCTGTAGATCATACACAGGACTGCATATAATAATTCTTGTTCATTTCCGCTTTTTGACGAAAATTGCTGAAAGGTAATTTTCGACTGTGTGAGATGCCTGCTATATACTGCATTTCATATTTGTGTGTGTGTGTGTAACTATATATTTACATTCTAAGTACTGTATATACTAATATATAAGTCATATACCTGACTGTACAAAAGAATTCGGATATATATATATATATATATATATATATATATATATATATATATTACGATAGATTGTAATTTGAGAATTTGGGTTCAAATGCGTTATGCATTTTCCAGGTTGTTTACTTGGACATCATCTTTCATTTTACTAAACGGTAAAGTTTTGTTACAGAATTCTGAATGTGTTGGGAAGTATTTCATATTCTATGCTTGACGCTTGATTTTTCTGTCTTGTTTCTATGAGCTCAGTTTTTCCCAGTGTTTATTGTATTCATAATCTGTCCTCCCCCTATTGCTACCATCTCTATATATTCTAATCTTTTTAAAATTCCATCTGCTACGTTGCGGGGATGTGTGGAGTTGGGCACAGGAAAACTGGGAGCCAATCATCTTGGAAGTCCGTGTATCTCGCATAACTATTTCTAAATAAAATTTTGTGTATTTTCCGTCCGCAAACAAGATGAAAAGGACCAGTTATACCTGTTAAAAATATGCGTAGTACAGCTGTAGTTTCAGTGTTATCCAGACGAGGCAGCCAGCATAATCGGTTTATGACTATGAAAGATTCTCTTTAAAAAGTATTCATTAACACTATTTATACATGTTTGCTTCACAATTTTGTCTCGTCAGTGCATTTGTGTCTAATTGTTTGAATCCAGAGATCCAATTACAGGACGGGTATTCATACAGTTTCTTTATTTATGCTAGTACAGACATACAGAAAGGTAATAATCTCAATCAGAGTTTGGTACACTCGGAGACGTGAATATGCCTATTACAGAGAGCCATACCATTTGTTTTGTTACGACTATGCATATGCATATGGGCATGCTGTTCTATGCCATTTACGTTTGTTAGGATACAACAATGTCCTATGTCGTAAAAAATACAATATATTAAGGGACTATGTTTAGCTAGTTAGAAATATAACTTACTATTTTATTTATAATTTTATTTTATTTTGTTTACAATATATTAAGGTCTTTTGATATACTTCATCATTCTTATTGTATTATAATGATTTCTTAAAAATTTAAAGACATTCACATACAAAAATAAATGTTAAATTAACACTGAAATTTTGATGGTTAAAACTTTAGCTTTTATATTTTTATTTCATTTATAAGTGCATTAAAATTCAAGAGATGTGAAAAATCATTTTGAGTTATACTATTATAGAAATGTAAAAATGCTTGAAAATATCTTCTTTTCAATGACATTTGTGAATGCTTAAAGGGTCTCAATAGCGATTTTGACGTTTTTATATATATAAATCGAATTTGAGATAAATATATACTAAAATACAATTTAGTTAAATTATATTTTCACTCAGGAATTTAGCATTTAATTATCATATGGTAAATTTAAAAATAGAAAGATGAGTATTGCTGCTTTTTTACAAAACATTTGAAGAATTTGCTTTAATTAATGAAAATTTTAAGCGCATTTGTAATATTTTTAAATTTTCATTACTATCGAAATGTCTTTGATATGGAGTATAAATATTTGTGAAATTCTTTGATTTTTTTTAATTTAAAATTTATATTACTTGTAAGAAATTTAAGGACGGTCTTTGAAGTAGATAGAGAAATTTAATCAAGGTTCGTCTGGAAAGCTTTCAAAAAATCAACTTGCATTTTTTAAAGTATCTAGAATATGCCCTCCAAAAGCCATTTTGTTGTTGTTGTTGTTATGTTTCATCAAATATTTAACTCGTGGCTTCGAGTTTAACCGACCGGTGTCACGCGGACAAAATGACTAATCAAAAACTTTAAATGTATCTTTCTTGAAAGAATCTTTTGAATCTGTGTGCCTTCTCAGTCCTAAACCATTTCCGCTAACCACATTTTGTTTTTTGCAAATAAAACTTGACTTTTTTTAATTGGAGGACAAACTTTTAAAAAATTGAAAGTTTTAATAATTTCGACTTTTTTTAAACAAAAAAATTAGTGACGAAATTGAAAAATTACTTGACAAAAACTTATCTCAAATCTCAAACATTTGCTTTTTTTATGAAATTTAGATTTTTCCTTGAAGTAGATAGAGAAATTTAATCATAGATTTGTCCGGAAAGCTTTCAAAAAATCATTTTGAATTTTTTTAAGTATCTAGACTATGCCCTCAAAAAAGCATTTTTTTTTTCTTGTTGTTCTGTTTCATCAAATATTTAACTCGTGGCTGCAAGTTTAACTGACCGGTGTCACGCTGGAAAAACGACTGATCAAAAACTTTAAACGTATTTTTCTTGAAAGAAGTTTTTGAATTTGTGTGCCTTCTGAGTCTTAAACCATTTCGGGTAACAACATTTTGTTTTTTGCAAATGAAACTTGACTTTTAGGTAGCTTTCAATACTAAAAAGTATAAAGCTACCTATTGCAGCCGTTCGGAGGAAAGCAGTTCCGGAAAATTTCGATATATTTTCACCGATCATGACCCCCAGACCCCAAAACCACCCTCCGTTCAAATGTTGATTTATATATATAGATATATCCATATATATATATATATATATATATATATATATATATGACCTATGTCATACGATAACGCTCGTATTTATAAATCGATTTTGATGAAACTAATTGTGTGTATTAAGCTCACCAATGTCTCGACCGAGTTCGTTGGCCAGCTTGGTCCGCCATTTTGTTTCAAGATGGCGGCCATTTAAAAATTTAAAACTAAAATAAATATACAAAAAAATTAAAAATTCAAATTTATTTTTTAATTACGTGTTAGGCCTTGATACAAGGATTCCAGAGCATTTTTTGGTTTACCTCTATCTTAAAAATGGCTGAGATAGAACAGTTTGAAATTCTAGGGTGGCTGACATTTTGAAACAAAACAGCACATTAACGCGATTACTCGCAAATTATTTTCTTTCATTGTTGTAATAATTTTCCCAATCATACGCATAAAACTATATATTCATATCCGTTAGCACCAAAATTGGCGACATTGGCGACAAAATTGGCGACATTTGGCGAAATATCGCCAAATCTGGCGACCAAAATAAGTCTTCATAAATGAAGCCAATTTGGCTATTGCTCAATAATTTGGCGAATTTCTTATTCAAATTCAGTATTAACGAATCTTTTGTAAACGTTTCTTTGCATTTTAACTTGCTGTTTTCGTGTAACATTAGCTAAAATTTTAAAACGAAGATATAGGAAAGCTACCTTTTCCTTCCGGTACAGGCCGGAAGGACTTTTTCTAATTGGAGATCAAACTTTCAAAAAATTAAAAGTATTGATATTTTCGATTTTTTAAGCTATACAATTAGAGACGAAACTGAAAAATTAGTGGAAAAATTTATCTCAAAACTGAAACAGATTTTTTGTGAAATTTAGATTTATCTTGTCAATTTGATGTTTAGAATCTAACTAATTAATTATATTTTAAGAATCTGTGTGGATTTGTTATTTCAGATGATAATTAAGAGAGAATTCACGAATACCGATTTACTATGCACGCCGTGTGTAGTGAACTTTGGAAGTGTTTAGATCAATTTAAATATTAACATTTCTATATGACAATATTCACACACTTAGACTAAAGTACAATAAATTGAAAGGCAAAAACCATTTTATCTATGTGTATTTTTTAAACAAGAGGAAAAAAAATCCCAAAAATGCCATAAAAATCAAGTCATATCAGAAGAAATTTCCCTTACAAAAATTTATATGATTCAGTATTTATTTTCATGTCGTAGCTTACATTATTTTTCTGTGAAATAAGTATGATTAATCAAAATTCAATAACTATATTATCTAACTGTGTTATTCTTGAGCATTCATTAGTGCTACTGCTGATTGTTTTTATATTTTACTTGTAACACTATTTAAAAATAATAACTTATGTGGTCGATTTCTCTTGCACATGTTCTAAACAAGTAGACGAAGGTTGTTATTTGAAAAAAAATGGTACAAATAAAATATAAAAATAGTCGCTAGTTGGCCACATTAAATATGAAAAAACGCGGAAGTAAATCTTTAAAGAAGTAAATTTTGAATACAAATGTACTGAAAAAAAAATTTCTTGAAAATATTTTATTTTTACTGTAAAAAGTTATACCATTAATTATACCACTAATTGAGTATTAATCAAAATTAAGTTTAAAAACTTTAATGATATTTACTTTGAGGTATTTAATTCCGTTAAATATTAAATTAATTTTATGCAAGTTCTATTCAACTCGAAATATTAATAAATTTTAATATTTACTTTGTTACTTAGTAATATGCAATTTTTGCTAACAAAACTATATCATCATTCCCCTTATACAATTTACAGAAGTATAAACATAATATGTTTGCTGCAGAAGTGCCTGGAAATTGTAAATTACCACTACGATTTTATTAACCCCTTCAGGACGGACATAATTTAAAAATATTTAAATATTTAATACCAGTAATAATTAATTAGAAGTAATTATGTAAAGTATTTTTGAAACAATTATTAATATTATTGTAACCTTAAACTGAATGTACGGTCTCTGTAAAGCGTTTTCTTTTTCTTTTTTGATATGGGTTCGACCCTCGGTAGGTTTCATGTGTCATGTTGGATCTAATGAAAATTTCTTAGTTCTTTATTGTTAAACTTATATTTCTTTATTATATTTCTTTATTTTATTTTTATTTTCCTCTTAACTTTTATATTTCTCACAGCTCCCAATTTGCCTCACAAGTCGCTTACATTTATCCCGATGGAAGTTCAGTTGGTACGCAACTAGATAGTCCAGTCTGCTAACTACATTGTTCCATTGTTCAATTTTAATACCACAAGTAACGACTTTGTAAAAAAATATTTATTTTTTTGTGTTTTTTATGGCTTTAATAAATGCAAAATTATATATGAAGTGGTTATTGTATATGCACAAAAGTATTCACGTTATAATTTATATGATTAAAGCCTTTTCCCCTTTTATCACAATGACAAGCAACAGTCGTTTGTTACAGTTATATCCCGATGACATTCAAATAATCTTTATTATTAACCATTAAGAAATTAGCCAAATAGCAGAAAATGCGTTATAAACTGCTTAGATAAATTCAGATTTAGCATTAGCAAATGACTACTTTTAAAATGATTTCTAGAATTTATGTTTGTTCGAAAATTGAGAGAAGAAAATTTAAATCACATAGAACTGAAATTACGATGCAAATAAGTTGAAACGAAAATTTTTCCAATATGTTATTGTATGCACTTTTGATACAAAGTATAGAATTGTTCAATGGCTGGTTAAAATTTAAAATTTATTGTAAATTAAATGATTTTATTTTTTTAACCATTTGGAAACTTGATAAATAAGATGGAAGGTCAAATTAATTGGCTTAAAATTAAACAAATCTTTTGAAAAGGCTTTTTTTTTCATAATGCTTTTATTCACTAATGGATTTTATTCAGTTTATTTAGTTTATTTCAGCGTTAAAAATTAATAAACACATCAGAACAGGGTTGCGACTATTATTTTATTATTTTGTCTACCACTATTCCCAAATATTAAACTTTATGGTAGAAATTTACTTACGACGATTATTGTTTGGAAAAAATGGTAGACAAAATAATAAAATAATAGTCGGCAGTGGCAACCCTGTATCAGAATTTATATGAACAGTATATGAATAATTTTTACAAAACTAGTGAATCCGTGTGAGGATTTTGCACTGCAATCTAATATGCTTTCGCAATATCTAATATTTTTTAACTGCAGGTTTAAACTTCTAAAGAAAAATTAAGGATAAAAATATCTGTAAACAACATTAGTTAATCCATAATATCATCTAATTTATTCCCCCAAATTTACAGCAAAAACTGATAGAAGATAGAAAAAGGCGCGCGCAGGGAAAGAAAAAACTAACAATCGTATTTTAACTGCATTAGAGGATGACGTCATACGCTTCGGGGAAAACATGAGACAAAGAAAAATAAATTGAATACATATGAAATACAAGTTAATGTAATATAACAAAGCATACCTTTTAGGCTACACGTGGAATACCACTACTTCGATCCATCGATGGTGTATTTTCCTTCTAAACATTTAAATTTAAATTTTGTTTGTTAATCACAAATATAAAGTAAACCGTGCAGAGACATCCACACTTTATCTTTTTTGTACTATTTATTATTTTTATAATCATTTCTGAGCATGATATAATGCAGTACTTTATTTTTGTAGCGATACTGTTTTCAGAAAAACTTTCCATTTCATTTATGAAAAATATGCCGATTTAATTTTTAGTTAACCGCAATTTTTAATCAAAAAGCATGTTTTAGTGAAATGTGAGTCTACTATGTCAGAAGCCAGTTCAAAAATCTTTCGAATGATACCGCAGTCATTGTTGTGCGTTTTGTAAATGCATAGAAAAATGGATGTTGACAACAGATAAATAAGGTGGGCGTCCCTAAAATTTAAAGATTTTCCCTCCCGTCATTTTGAAAAAATCAAAACTGTTTTATTTTCTAACGTTCTCTGTTTAATGGAGTTTGATAAAATAATACTGCATTCCCCATGAAAATAGCTTTACCAGTCCAAAAAAAGCGGAATTCGAAAAGTCTACCAAGTGGACATATCAGGAGTATATGCACATGATATGGCCACCATTGTTCCATGCTTCACAAATAGTGATTTTCTACAATAGTACTGTTTTGCTAAATTAAATAATTTTGGTGTAAAATAAATAAACATTATACTCAATAAGAATTTTTGTTATTCAAAAGTGGATTCGAAACAGGATTTTTCATCAAAAATGAAGTTGTTTACAAAATTGACATTGCAATTTAAGTTTTTATTAGGAAAAAAAAGTGAAATCCTTTCACAATTGAAAAAAATTGTTAAAATAAATTACTTGTCGCAATTGCAACAAATAAAAATGTCGCTATCCTAGATTTGCATGGTTCGTTTAATAGGCCACCTGGTTGGGCATATCCAGGAGCAGGTCAGCTTTCACGAAAATCGTTTGATTTTGAACAACTCGTAAAATATACACCATCAACGACTGCACCAATTGATAGAGCATTAAAAACTGAACAGATTATCCATCTAATGCCTCCATGGTAGCATATGTGCTACCATGAGTGTTTCCAATTATGTTTATTATTCAGATATTCCGAATCCACACCAGAAAATCAGAATAGAAATCTTTGCTTTATTTAATGGCAGACATTTCGGAATAAAAAAGAAACAAAAATTAATAGTTGTTGTTTCTGGTGTGAATTCTGATTTTCCTAATCTTTTAATTTCTAGAATACATTCTACAATGGGCATTAGAGGGTTATGGTGATAATTCATAAAAAAATTCTTTTAAGAACGCGCATTAAAAAAGGGAGACTTATCAGATAAAAACAAGAAGCGATTACACTAAATACATAAAATAAGAAATTGGCGATAAATTCCACAACCTAGCTGAATGGCAAGTGCTCACATAATACACTCAGTCGCTCTTTCACGGTATGTTCATGCCATTTAGCGGATTTTTTGCTCAGCTAATATATAATAGGATGATGGCCATATCAGAAACATGGCCATAACAGGGGCTCCTACCTTATATATGATTACTTCTCATTACGACGATGTGAAATCGACTTTTTGACTCCATGACAATTCCTCAGAAGGCAGACACCTTAAAATAAGAAAAATCAGGCAATACATCGTTCCCACCAAGAGTCTTCATCCTGAAATCACTAATTATCCTAAATCTATGTCATGTTTACGATTGATTTGGATAAAAAAAGGAGATTTATCAGATAAAAAGTGGAACCGATTACACCAAAAACATAAAATGAGAAATTGTCTATAAATTCCACAACCTAGGTAAATGGCAAGTGCTCACATGATACATTAAGAAGCTCTTTTCATGGTATGTCCATGCCATTTAGCGAATGTTTTGGTTAGCTAATGTATAATAGAATGATGGTCATATCATAACATGGCCATAACAGGGTCATCTGCCTTATATATGATTACGTCTGTTTCCGACAATGTGAAATTGAGTTGTTGACTCTATGACAACTCTTCAGAAAGTAGACACCTCAAAAGATGAAACATGAGGCAATCCATCGTTCCTACCAAATCTTCATCCTGAAATCACTGATGATCCTGAGTCTACGTCGTGTTTTCGATTGATTTCGACACCCCAAAAGTGTCAAGACAAAATAGTTATACAGTCAGTTGCTCGCTATAAAGATTAGGTATAATAATGTGAGGTGTAATAATGTAATTTCTTTTTAAATTCTTTGAACTTTCATATTTTTTTTTTCGTTTTAATAAAGAAAGGGCGTGGTATCTGCAACCATTATAACTACAACCAAAATAGTGTAACCAGACATTCAAGAGTTTGTATTTTGTATCTGGCAATATCAGTTATTTGGAAAATGGAACAAGTTTCGTCAGAATAAATATTTGTGTTTTAAAATGTTAATAACTGTTATTTAAAAACACGATATACTATTATAGATGGTTTTAATAATATAAAATATGACATTAATAATTTCATAGATTTTAAAATAAACAATTTTATTTGACAAGAATAATTTTATGACTGTTTTTAACAGTTCAAGAGTAAGACCGATTGACCTAAAGCATATCACTGATTTAGTAATCGCAAGTGGTTTTAGCTTGGTTAAGCCAGTTGAAAAGTTATTAGCAGATTAATTTTACTTCTTTAATTAATAACGAGTTCTTATCCTTTTTTTCATGTATTTCCAGGTTTTGTATATCGTCATGCCGTAACAGTTGCATTAATAAAATTCAATGCACAATTATTTGAAATATGGAACAGAATGTTTGACATAATTCACATAGAAAATTCATTTGAAAACGTTTCAACATTTTTTATTAAATGACGCATACACGAGTGTTACACAATATATGAATGTTAAAATAATAACTTTAACACCAATAATTTTTAAGGATAAAACTAAAAATTAGCTTACAGAAAAGATTTCCAGCAACAAATTCCCGAAATTCATTTTTTAAAAGCAACATATGAATATTAAATATTGAAAGTAAACGCTAGTTAATAACTGCTCATTCACAGCATTTATCTTTAAAAATGGAAACCTTTATGAGTTTGGTGTTGAATATTAATTTATTTCTAAAATTCACAAAGAAAACTCTTTCAATTTCTCTAGATATTTCATTTATGCGAACATTCAAAAAATTCAATTATTAATTCTGCCGAGTAGTCAAAGGAACTTTATGAAGAGTAATTTACATCATTTGGTATGCCATCAACATGCTGATCGTAAAAAAAAGTATTATTTAATGAAGAAAAGGCTCCCATTAATTCCTCTCGGTTTATAAAATTCCTGAGTAACTAAACACAGAGTTGAAAAGTTAAAAATGTTTGGGAAGGTGAAAACTTATCAAATAATTGCATTTGGTTATGTTCTTTAGAATTTAAAGAATGTTCTTTTGTTAAATATTTCCAGAATTTAATGAAGTGTTTTCTGGCGAGTGAAATCAATAATAAATTAAATGAGAAAAGCATAGATTAAATAGAAGTATACGTGCGAAAATAGTATAAAATTGCAATTAAAAAAAAAACTTAAATATGTATTTTTCTGAATAGTAGAATGTAATACAGAATATTTAAATGTAGCTGCATTTCATTAATTTGAATTGGAATCTAATGAATTGATTTCAGATAGCCAAAAGTAACATTATAGGGTAGAGTGGGGAATTAAAAAGGAAGGGTAATTGATTTTGTTTTCTTATTCAAATTTTTCTTGTTGACACAAGATTTTAAAAACAAATTGTAAATGCGGGACGATTTCTAGTATAATACAATCTCGGTTATCATACGGTCCAGTTGTTGGATGATTCGATTCTCGAAGCAGAGATTCGAGTGAAATTTCATTTGGCTTTCAAACATGGAAAATGTCTACAGAACAACAGCAAAATTTAAAAAAAAGAAAATGAAAACACAGCACACTTCTTTTATTTACTTGACGCGAAACGCACATGTACACTGTTAAAAATTTGCAGCAAACTGTCCAGTCGTTCGCCCGTTTTTATAGAAAACGGTTACATAACAGTAATTTAACTGTATTCTAACCATACTATTCCCCTTATTATGGTCAGAATACAGTTAAATTACAGTCATGTAACCGTTTACTCTAAAAACAGTCGCAGGACTGGAAAATTTTCTGCAAATTATTAACAGTGTATATCAAGTACAGTGATCGTGGTGTTAATGGAATTTTCGTGTTATAAGAATCCTATGCAGTGAGGCCGTTAAATCAAGTAATTTACATTTCGTTGTTCATTTCCTTCTTTTTTGTCTTCATGAGCGTGAAGTGTTATCACATAGTATACAGTAATCCTGGTGCTAACGAATTTATTGCAATTTGAGATTCTGACACAAGGAGTTAAATTAATATTCTTAATTATCTAAAAATGAGAATGGGTACTTACCGAAGTCAGCTAAAGTTTCACCAATTTAAAGATATGGGAACTTCAACATAAAAGCTATTTACTGAAATATACAATAATGAGTACATTTGAATTATCTTTGATAAGCAGATAAAAATCACTTGAATTCTGTAACACTTGCTTTTTTTGAATTAAATTTTTAAATTAATATATATTTATTATTTGAAATACAATATTACCACTTACTGATTTATTTTCCGTTTAAAATAAACTTTTATTAATATGTTATGAAATTGTCATTGTCTCGAATAGTACCGTAATGTATTTTTATATTTTATCGTATTGTATTATACAGTTTATTGTTTGAAACAGGTATGGAAATTACAGTAAATCCTTGCAGTCGACTAAAACTGGATATGTCAGTTTTGACACTATTTGAGCAGCAATCTAACAGGTAACGGTTGAAATACTTAGCACTAGTCAAGAAAAGAAGCGGCTAGTACGGTATCACCATGCTGGCTTTTTATTGGATTTTAAAATCAGTACGGCCATTTTAAGACACCCGGACTTTTTATCTGGTAAAGATATAAGGGAATTTTCTTTATTGGCAAATAAGTCAATATTAATTATATCCATAAAAATGAACTTAATTAAGGGATAATTAAGGATATCGATTATTAAATCATCATAATAAGGACATTCAAAGTTTTTGAAACTTTTAATATAATTGTTAGTATAATATTTAATAAAGATATATTTCCAACAATGAAACAGTGGCTAGCATTTATGTAACCATTTCTAGAACTTGCTTTCTGATCTTCATTCTCTTGGGGTAAAATCGGATAACAAAAAATCAGATACTGGAAAACAATGGATGAAGAATCGTTAAAAAAATGCTTAAAGAAAAGGCAGTCAAAATTACAACAACAAGAGTGATTATCATTTTTCTTAAGCTTTAAAAAAAATCGACATCTTTTCTGCAATTTAAAAAAAATTAATTAATCTAATTAAACATCTGTATTTAAATATTGATTCATTAAACTTACAATTCAAATATTACAAGTTAAATTTCTTTAGTAAAGGTTGTAAATTAAAATATTTCGTTCCTTTTCAAATGAAAATCTAAACTTTATATTTCCTGTAAGATTAACCATATCCATGTCGTTTTACTTCGCCGGACGGGTAAGGCCAGATGATTTAATTTTTTATAAATAATAATCATTTATTAATAAAAACGTTATAACATCATCATATATTTAAAATGATAAGTGCAGATGTGATGTTCTTAAATTCTGGCTTCATCTTAAATTGTAGGCTATGAATGCTTAAAATTAATATATCAAATTTTCCGAGTTTTTTGTTATAGTGGTTTGCTTTCTTTAGTATTTCAAAGAAAATCTGTTATTATCTTTAACATGTCTCTAATTTTATTAAAAATGTAAAAAAATAAAATAAAATAAAATAAAAAAATAAAGTAAGAGAAAAAAATTACAGTTTTAAAATTATCACTCATTTGACATAATACAAAAATATTACGAATAAAGGATATTATTATTTTCTATCGCACTTGTCGCAACTGGCAGATAATACTTACTTTCTTTTTTTTTAAGTTTAAACTAAAAGAGGAAAACACAAGAATATATGGCGAATTTCAATATGAAACTTGGTGTATACTGAAATTTTGTAATTTTTAATGAACAGGCATTTGTTGATCTTGACCCAAAATTTCAAAAACATACGTTCCAGTTACCCAACTCTACTTTATTAAATAGTGTTGAATTTAGGAATTTTTCTCCGGAAAAAATTTGCACCTCCAGGGGGGGGGGGGGGGGGTATTGCGTAGCTCCGAAGGGAAACTCATCATCACTGCTGTTAAAAATTAAATGATTTGTATGCATTTGCAAAAAATGCTTTAAAAATCTTAATTCATTATCTTCTTCAACTTAAATATTAACATATACAGCCTAATTACATCTTATACATGTTTTACATATGGTGATAAACAGATTGATCCAGATCCAGATATGATCAAAGTATAGATCAGTTCATGTACATATATACCAGTCTATTAGCAGTTCGATATAAATGTTATACGTACGTTTCTGTAGGACCACGAGTGTATATATGCATCTTCAATAGGTGCAATCAGCAATTGTTTTTGGTACCAGTAATAAAAGAAAGTTATATTTGTGTTATAAAATTAAGGCATTTTTGGGATTAAGTAAGTAAAAGTTAAAAATGTTGCTTAAAAAAAGTTGGTGTCAAACGAATAAAATTCGTGTACGAGTCACTGGTCTCAAAGGGGTTAAGTTACACAGCATTACATTTATTACACTCGTCTTACTAAACATTTTTTTTTAACTTAATTAAGATTAGAGTTATTCTCAGCTGATTTCGCAAATATCAACATTTTTTTAAGAAACAAATTACAAATGTGTGATAGTAAGCATGTGTGTATAAAATTAATCATGTCTTTTGTTGTAATTGTCATAATTATGTTTTATAAATTCGAAACTTGTTGCTTACTTAACATCTTTTATCCATAATCCTCTTTTAAATGCTCTTGATGGTATTTTATGCATAATTTAAATAACTTTCAAATTGTTAATTATCTTCTTGATGGTTTTATTTTTAGTGAGAAGTTAAAATAATCCTAAGGATTCAATTTATTTATCAGATTCTAAATTAATTGCAATAAAAAAATATGCATTTCCCACCAGAACCAAGAAATGGCGTTACAAACACTTCAAACAGAAAATTGAATGGCGTTACATACTAAGATTTATCCTTAATCCTTTGAGTATTATTTATTTTCATAGAAATAATTAGAATTATTTACAAGCAATTATTTGTCTTGGAAGATAGATTCTTATTATTAATTAAACTAAAAAAAAAGCGCATTTTAAACGAAACAAAACACTCGACGCTTATATTTTAATACATAAATCAAAAACACACTTCCAATGCATATCGCCAAAATGACACAAAACATCCACTTAAGGTTTTTTTTTCTCATGAATATACAAAGCGCGTCAAACATTTTTCAATACCTTAGAGACGCTATCACATTTTTGTTTGTTTCATTCTCAATAGCATCATTATTTGACAAAAGTATGACAAGCATAAAAATTACAAACTCAAAAAAAATTTTCCGGTTTAAAGCATTGATTATATTGTTTTAAACCACTGGTGGCTTTGCTTTTATTCAAGCGAATAAATCACATCTCTGAAAAAAAGAAGAGTAATTTTTTTCCGGTGATGATTTTATGTATACTTTATTTTATGTATCTCTAGAGAAGATGATGTGAAAATACTCATTTTCAGACCGTTATTTCTGATGCTAAAAAATAAATATAATGCTGATAATTTATAGTTTACTTTTTAAAAAAATCCCTGCTTAAATTAAAGTGTCAAAGGAATGAAATCCTCCTTGTCTGTTATGCAAATATTTATTTCAATTCTGAAATAATGAAGTCTGTTGGGAAAATAAATGTTATTTTTTCATTGGAACTTCGACATAAAAGCTATTTACTGAAATATACAATAATGAGTACATTTGAATTATCTTTGATAAGCAGATAAAAATCACTTGAATTCTGTAACACTTGCTTTTTTGAATTAAATTTTTAAATTAATATATATTTATTATTTGAAATGCGATATTACCACTTACTGATTTCTTTTCTGTTTAAAATTTGAAATGAATATTCAAAAGGCATTTCCCTTTTTCCTAAATAAAAACATTTTTGAAATGTTTTATAAAAATATTAATTGTTAAAATCAGTGTATGATAGTGATTTTACCGTACTTTAAGGAATTTTTAAAATAATGCATACATTTTGAAATATATAAAAAATGACACGTTTTTTCATAACGTTAATTTTTTATTCGTAACAAAAGATTCATTTTATTTTTGAAACAGGCAACAATATCTGACGCCAGTGATATCGAAATTGTACCGAAAGCACTGAGAATGAGGCATTATTTGCTCCTTGATTGAATTAATCTTTCGATTACGCATGAAAATCTTTTTTTTTCTTAAATTTTAATCTGTCGTTTTTAAGCGCTGTTCGTCTAGCTTCTCTGTCTTCTCTGTCACAGAGCCGGTTCTCGGAAATTGTATAAGTTACAGACTTGAAATTTTGTGTACTTTCAGCCTATCAGCCTCCATCGCCTCTCCATCAGCCTCTCAGCCATCTCAGCCCTCCCTCTCAGCCTCTCAGCTTTTATGAAATTTGATAAAATTTTGAAAAAGTCGTATTATTTTAATATAGAGAGATAAAAACCAAAAATCTAACAGCCTTTTTCTATTAAATTTAAACATTCTCCGTTATAGTAGTTGTCAACTCTTAAAAATCCACAACAAAATTCTTTCTAGAACAATTAATTTTCTATTGAAAGATTTCCACATGAAAAATGAAAATGCAATAAAAAGTTTCACCAATTGAAAAAAAGATTAATATGACGTCATATTGGTAATAAAACGGAAATTTTCAAACATTTCTCAATAATGCAAGGAGTATGAGTCTGTGTAAGTATGGAAAGCAGGTTAATATGACGTCATTAGAGAATCAAAAAGAAAATTAATCTGACGTCATATTGGAAGTTTAATAGACTTTTTCAAATGTTTGAGAATAATACAAAGAGAGTATCAATATGAGTAATAGAGAAAGCAAGTAGACATGACGTCAGCAAATGATTATAACGTCATATGAGTTTGAGGAACGTATTGAATCATGATAAAAACCCGATTATGGAAATATTGGCATATTTGCTTTAATTGGTGTATAACGCGCACTCGTAAATTTCGATCCACTTACTTGCATAAAAATGCGCCGGAATATACGGTACATATATTAGAAAATCTGCCTTTTTTGACAGATTTTGCTTTAGCACCATAAAACGGTATCTTATGGTTGATCTGATTTTATAGTTGATCTTCATAATCAGATCAATAGCCAAACGGGGTATGAAAATTTTATTTCTCTCAAGAGTGTTGTTTTTTTATTATTATTTATTTAAAACCTTTAACAGCATTCACTTCCACTTTATAATAGACACTGTAGCAATAATGACAAAGTTTGGAAGTGGGCCCAATTACGAATGATTAAAGGGGAAAAAAACTTAAAAATACATCACCTTATATTTTTAACATACAATACCCGTAGTAACAAATTAGTTTTACTTAGTCTTTAATTAAATTTTAATTCAAATTCAAAAACTAGAATCTTCTGACCTTGCGATTTTAAGCATTTTCTGTAGCAGAGGAAAATTTATACTCTTCAAGATCAGGAGGAATATCTTTATGTTCGAAGGATAGAATATTAATAAAGTAACAATATTTTTAAATTAATTGCCAACACAAATATAAACTCTTCTTCTATTATAGAAAGTTATTGAAGAACACCTTTAAATGGAGTTGGATTGCGGAATTTTAATGAATCGAGATATATTGTTTTTAAAGAGGTATATTAAATTTAATTACTTGAAAGTGAAAGTAAAATAAAATAATCTTTTGTAATCGAGTCCAAGGCCAAAAGACGTATTTAAGCAAATGTGAATTGGTGCAAAAGTTTGCAATCTTTAATGGTCTTCAATCCATTCTAAAGAAAACTGTAGCCATAATAGGAGAGTGAGTCCAAATACGGAAGATTAAGTTGAAAAAAAAAATATTTTATTGGGCAATCAACTGCCAATTGTGTTAACTCATCTGTCAATAGCTACTTTTCAGTATTGTGGAAAAAAAAGTTCATTGTTGAGATTTTGAAAGTAAAATTTTTCATCATTCGATAATGTAAAATTTAAATTATGCAACGTTTAGAAGTGATGTACGATTAATAAAATTGAAAACCGCCGCACAGTGACCACCATCATTTAACGTTTAAAAAATAACGTCCAAAAATGTGATATTATTTTTTGAAGACGACAGAAAAATCCTTAGTAAAAGAAACTGGCCTTTGTCGCTAATAAATGTTTAACTGATAAATTTTACAACAAAAAAGACATGTGTAGTGAACAAATAGAAGAAAACATTAATGAAATCAAGTAAAAAATACATCTTTCTTAGAAAATATTATTCTAATATTTCATAGATCTTTTGTTTTCTAGAATCATTACATCTTTTTAAACAACATTGAAAAATAAATTATTAAATAACGTTGCTAGAAAAGGTAGAAACAAAATATACATTTAAAAAAATAATAATAAATGGCTATTTTAAAATGCTGGCTGGAAAGAGAATGAAATCACCGGAGGACTCGGTATAGAATTTATAAATTGTATTTTTTAATAATTAATGCTTTCATTCCTTCATGAAATTTATATTCCTTACTAAATAAATGAATTCAAAATAGAGTAAGACATTTCTCCAGTACTATTTGCATAGCAAAAGCATTAAAATAAATTTCAATAAAAATGCAATCTTTTTCGCAATTTGGAATTTGTTTTTAGCGCAGTGTTTCAATTAAAGTACGCGAAATGAAACTGGAGTTTTATACATCGTGATACATTCTTCAGAACCGTTTTAAATATTAATGCGAGAATTTCATTTCTTGTTTAAAAATAGATTTAATGATACAACTTGGATCTTTCTTGGGAATGAAAAAAACATTTTTTTTTTTTAATATCGTACAAATGTGTTTCCCAAAATAAAGCTCTGGATGCTCTTGTAAAATGTAGAATGAAGAACACCAAGCTTTTGGGCAATTAATCCCCTTGTCGACCAACGTCTTTTACACTTTGTTTATTTTTCCTACTCCAGTTTTAATATATTGTAATTTTTTACTTATATAATCACTAAACAGTAAACAGATTATAGCTTTAAAAAAATTCCCAGTTGCACAGCATCTTCACTCTTTGTATATGAGTATTTTTGTATCACATCTTAGAGGAGCCATAAAAAAAGTACATCCGCAGCACAATATATATACTACAATAACAATAAAAAAATAAAAGAAAGGAGCGACACATATACGTGCCGTTTAATTTGCACGGAATCAGTGAATTTGTACACCAGTCATTTAGTACAAAAAATTTCTCTTTATCTAATCTCGAACTTTCAGTGATTATGTAATAATTACAAGATTTTTTTTTAGTTGTTGCATTATCACTGAGAGTTCGAGATTAAATAAAGCGAAATTTTCTGTACTAAACTACTGTTACACAAATTCACAGATTCCATGCAACTTAAACGGCACGTATACGTGTCGATTGCCTACACGGGGTTAAAGTTATCTAAATAAATATTACAATTTCACTAATGTTAAAAAATGACGGGAAATTATACATTTGATAAATTCTACACATTTATAAATTGAATTTCATTCTTCAGAACCTTTTTTAAAGATTAATGGGAGAATTTTATTTCTTATTTAAAAAGAGATTTAATGATACAACATGGTTGGTTATTTCTTGCGATTGAAAAAATGCATATTTTTTAATATCTTCCAGATGTGTATTTCAAAATTAAGCTCTCAATACTCTTGTAAAATCTAGAACGAGGAACACTAAGATTCTAAACGAATATAATTACAATTATTAATATTTTATTATTAATATTTTATTGTTAATATTTATAATTATTAATATTGTGCAGATGTGTTTTTCAAAATAAAACTTTCGCTGTACTATACAAATGTAAAATAAAGATTACTAAACTTCTAAATGTACATAGTTACAAAAATTTTTGTTAGGAAAGCCATCTAATATCAGTCAAATAAATCAATCCGGCATGAAGAATAAAAGAACAGAGAGACCTTGAACTCATAATTAGTTCAAATCACACATCACAAATATCAGTATTTCTCTCTAAAGATGCAATAACTGTGTGTAGTCAAGGACTTTCCTATTACATAGTGACTTTTATGAACTGATAAAACTGTTCTAATGTAATTTCTTTTAGTCTAAAATACGTTCTCAAATAGTAAGGAGCAAATATGTGCGCTCCATATAATACTTTCAAATGTACATAAATACGTGTTGTCTAGATATATAAAAAATCATAAAGTCAAAATCGTGCTTAAATTTTTCAAAATATGAAACAACATATCAATAATCATAATTATTTATATACAGATTAGGGAGGGAATATTTTCAGCTATCCCAAAGGATTTTAATGGGGATGAATTATGTCCTCAGTGCAACCCTGAAAAAATACGGATAATTCAATGAAGTAGTGGACTGGCTGAAAAGTAAAGGTAAGTGAAATTTACTTGCTTACCTATTCTGTGCTACGAAGCAATTTTCTGTTGTGATAATATTCTGTGGGAAATAATAGTTATATAAAATATTCGATATTTAACTCTAAGTATTTAAAGTTATCAAATTAAAGCTACATTAACACTAATGTTCAAAACTTTATCAAATTAATTATTTATTCGTCACAAAATTTCTTATAATTTCGGAATAAAATTAAGTGATCACTCTACAGTAATATATAATATAGCAATAAAAATGTAATTTCTTTTTAACGCACTGTTTGAAATAAGATATTCAAAGTGAAACAATAGTTTCGTATTGCGTGTTTCTTTCTTCAAAATCCTTGTAAATATTAATGTAATAATTTTATTTCCTACTGAAAAAGAGATTTAATGCAACAACATGATTCTCTTTATGGATTGGAAAATGTATTTTTCTTAATATCGTGTGCAGATGTGTTTTTCAATATAGATTTACTAATACAATAGAAGTACTAGTATCTCTAGAAGTACTAGTACAATGCAAAATGAGATACATTAAGATTTGGAACGAATATAATTGCACAAGTTTTCTTGTTATGATAATATTCTATAAGAAACAACAGTCCCAAAACAAATGTAAAAATGTAACTGTAAATATTTAAAATTAACATATTAATGGCACATCAACATTAATGTTCAAGAATTTTACCATTTAATATTTTATTCTAATAAAAATCTCTAGTAATTTCAAAATATAATCATGTAATCTCTAGCAAACGTAATGTATAGCAAATAATGTCTTGTAGTTTTTATTAAAATATCAAGCAACGCGAATGAGCTCGATTTTTTAACCCTCTAAGCGTGTAGAACGTAATATTCCGTTCACTAATCTCCAGGTTTCACTGCAATATATGCAATGTTTAAGATAATATAACTCTATAGATTTAATGAATTTTCAAAACATTAAAGAATGATTAATACTCTCAAGGGTTACATTCATATTTGTAATTAAGTTTTATTTATAATGCTGAAAAAATCATATTTTTTTAGCATTTAAAACAAAATGCAGTGAAAACAACATTACAATTTTACCCTTTTTCAAAACGCTCAGAGGGTTAAAGTTGTAATACATTCTTCAGAAACGTTTTAAACAATAATATAAGAATCTAATTTTTAATTCAAAAAGATATTTACGGAAACAATACGATTCTTCCTTGAGAAAGAAAAATGCATTTTTGTCTTCAATATTGAGGGGATGTATTTTCAAAATAAAGCTTTCGTTTTACTAGTAAAATGTAAAATGAAAAATCCCGAATTTCTAAATATACGCAATTAAACAAGGTTTTTATTGTTACATTACAGAAGGTCGTTCGCACTTTATGGAAACGATTTTCACAATTAATTTCTGAACCATGCCATATTCTAATGCCATATTCTTTATGACAATTTTACTCTACTGTATAGCCCTGACTCTTGATTATAACTACAGAATTCCATCATAGTCGGTGTTTCTTTTAGTACAATCATATCAATTTTCTCCCGTACCTCTTGGAAAACTTTCAAAGTCTTTTGAATGTACGTGAATTCATTTAAACAAGCCAAATGCAGAAAAAGTCCATCGAGAAAGAGGATGGGGATTCATCAGGTGGTTTTACGCGTATTTTTTCAATTGGGCACAATTAATTCTCGTTTGAGATTCTTTCTTTGCTAAATATGCATCAGCTGAGTTATGAAAAAGTAGGTGGGAGGACTTTGTTCATATGAAGCTCTAATGTCTTTTTCATATTATAAAGCTAGAATTTCTTCTTCAAACATGGGTTCTAAAATATTTTACAGATAATAAATCTTTACTGCTTTTACTTCTGAACACGTTATTACATTTTTTACCTTTAATTTAATTTTATAACAATATCTAGCAGCAATCATGAATCTTTTTGGAAACTTTTCTTTACATTTACAAAGCCAATTGCTTTTTTATTGTTATGAATTCATAAAAATTGCTCATTTTTTGATACAATCACTTAAATAAACCCATGTTTCATCCAGTGTTACGATAAATTTTTATGTATCACCGCCTATGTGTTTGTTAAAACGAACGTTATAAAGCACTGTCCACAACACATTGGAAGACTTTGTCTTCCATTATTAGGATTCCAACATTAGGATTGAAAGTTTTTGAAGAGGTGTAGGAGAAAATTGATATGATTGTACTAAGAAAAAAATCGACTATGATGGAAATTTCGATCCAGAGTTATAATCAACAGTCAGGGCTATACAGTAGAGTAAAATTGTCGCAAAGAATTTGGCATATATGTTCAGAAATTAATTGTGAAAATCGTTTCCATACAGCGCGAACGACCTTCTGTATTATGTGGGAAATATCAGTGTAAAAAAATATTCATTCATGTAAATCTAAAAATGAAAGATTTTAACACGGGCAAGTACAGCTTTCACTGGATTAGTGCAGTTAATTAATCTCTCGATGTTACTGCACTAATCGAAACACAAATTGAATGGGGAAAAATAAATCAACAACCTACATTTTCACAAACCAAATATATATAAATAGACAATGTAATAACGTAATATGGTATTTTTTTTTATGTATTATTGTTCGAAAATGCGTAGCATTTTGATCTGAAACGTTAAGAAAAAATAATCTATTTTTTTAAAGCTTTTTATAAAGCTTTTTTAAAGATGTTTCATTAGGATTGATTGTTTCGACTTCCTCACACAATTTATATGTAACCCCTTTAGAAAAAGAAACAAAGTAGATGATGATTTCATAGTAGTAGAACATGATTTCATAACTACGATAGGCAAAAATGGTAAACCTTTACATATGTCCTATTTGCTAAATAACTTTAAAAATGGCACTCTATTTAGAAAATTAACACAAAAAAGTAACACATTTCTAGTTTTAATAACAAAAGCTTGCATGAAAAGATTAATAAAGGGATTAATAAAGAAGACGTTCTGAATAAAACGTCAAGCAAATAGTAATAGCAAATTTATATTCTTATTCTGGCAATCCTATTCACGGAAATTAATGTAAACAATATTCAAAGTAGAATAATAATTTTTAAAACACTTCAAACAAGAATTTTCCTTTAATATATGCAAAGACGTTTGTAAAGGCTGATTTGAATGGAAATAAAAGACTGATTTCATTTGAAAACCAAGAAATAAATGAATAAATTATTATTTTTTTTTATAATAATGTTATACATATATACAATATATTAAATTTTGATAAATCTATTCTACGTTTCAAGGGTAAAAGTTATCTAAATTTATTCCGGACTTTTATTTTATTAATTTTGAATTCATCTTTTAAAATTCATAAAATTCCTTATTATTTATTATTTAGTATACTTTATTATTATAATTATTTCAAAGTACTTTTTCAGATAAAATCCTTTTCAATACATAAAAATCTTAATTAAGAATCACAGCATTCTTTGTTTATGTACATTGCTATCGGGAATGTCCAAAATGCAGGAGATACTTTTGAAAAGAAAATGAGAAATTAAAAAGATCGAAATAGCTCATTTGTATTAAATTAACATGTTAAAATTCCATTTTTAATTATTGTCAAATTTGAGAAGAATACAATTCTATTTGCTGAGAAGAAAAAGAACAAGCGATAACAAAATCTATAACATAATAAAGCATCACATAATAATTAAATAATAATAGCATTTAGTTTTTAATTTTAAATATACTTATGTCTTGAATAAAATTAAAAGCTATAAGCTCAGCGGATTGATTTCAGTTTAAAATATCTCCGAGTAAGATGAACATTCAAATCATTTCTGGGAGTCGGTATTATCGATTTTATTCCCACTTTCATTAATGTTGTATCGATTTTTTCTCGTCGGTTAAAAACTTCTGGATAAATAAATCTAACCAGATTTTAAATAATCAATATTTAATAACTTCTTTATGATAATGACATTTTAATGATTTCATACACACGTGGTATAACTATACAGTGTAAATTAAATCCTGGAGATATTGCTGTATATATAAAAAAAAAGTTAAGCAGGTAATATTTTTTACAGAACATCCATCAGTTAATTTAATTTTAATTTTAATGTCTGAGGAAGACCACTCGGCTGAGGGCGAACCCAGCCGTTGAGCGTTTAATGTCTTCCCCGGCTAGCTCCCCGGCACGTAGGGATTAAACGTGGCAGTACAAAATGGCTGGTCCTGCCGGGCAAAGCTCCACGCGGCAGGAACTAAAGACAAAAAAAAAATACAATATAGGGTCTGTCGCTGGAACCAGCGTTCCTACGCGACAGGCAGCGACAGACAGGGTGATGGAGAAGGTGCGCCTGCATCAGTTGTACAGTCCGCTTGAAGAATGGATGAGCAGTTCAGTGGTATGACTGCACCACTTGTACAGTTCATAGCTGACGGCCCTTTGAAGAGGTGACAGTGCAGGATTTCCACGCGACAAGGAGCGCCACACATTTGCGCTGAAACCCGTGCACTGTAGGAAGGCTGATATAAAATACTGAGCGCCAGTGATGATGTTGCTGAGCATAAGAGCGGTCCCAATGAAGAGAAGTTAAAAAAACATTAAAATTATAAGTGGGAGCTTGTCCCTTAGACTAGAAGCTTGCAGACAAAAAAGTTAGGGTGAAGATTAGGATGAACTTAAGAATAATGAATTAAACTAAGAAAGAGAAATTACTAACTAATTTAAGACTACAACAAATGCAAAGTTTAGGTGAGATTTGAGAGATTGAGTAGAAATTTATAAATTTCTAGTAGCTTATGGTTTAAGACTGGCCTCGTTATTATGTTTATCAGCTAGGATGATGGCGGATGAGACGGTGAATTAAATGAGCACCAGGCCACCGGATCACCCCAGTTAATTTAATTATAAATATTTGAGAATAAAACTGAGAAAATACGTAAAATTATTCTTACTCCTATTAATAAAATCCAGTGCTTCTCTAATGTGCAGCGCTTCGTCTAATGCAGTTCTTCAGAACTTTTATGCCTCGCTATACCTTAAAGAATTAAATGTACCCGACGTACTTCCTACTTTTTTTTTTAACTACACTGAGAAAAATGACACTCTCAAATCTGAGTAAATTAAAGTTTTCATTTTGTTATGAATTTTTTTTGTTTCAGATAGGATGACCCAATGCTTTCAATTATGACATACCAGAAATACTCAGAATATTGAAACATGGACATACTCAAAACTGAACACATAGAGGTCAGCTCATACTCATTTTTGAAACATGGACATACTCAAAACTGAACACATAGAGGTCAGCTCATACTCATTTTTGAAAAATGGACATACTCAAAACTGAACACATAGAGGTCAGCTCATACTCATTTTTGAAAAATGGACATACTCAAAACTGAACACATAGAGGTCAGCTCATACTCATTTTTGAAAAATGGACATACTCAAAACTGAACACATAGAGGTCAGCTCATACTCATTTTTGAAAAATGGACATACTCAAAAATGATTAGGATAAGTTCAAACTCATTTTTGAAACATGGACATACTCAAATATGAGCACATGATGTTTATTCTAGAGTGTGTGCATGAAAATGTTTCCAGAAATGAGTATATACATGTTTCCAACTTGGGTAATTTTAATTCGGAGCCATTTTGACTATGCGACGTACTCAGATTTGAGTATTTTTTGCTCAATTTTGAAAATGTCGCTTTTAGAGTGTAGTGGGAGTCATGAATAGAAACATAGAAACAACGAATATAAAACAATTAACAAATTTTACAGCTAGCACGTTTTCAACTGTTACGGTTGCATTTGTTTACTTTTTTCATACTTGTTGAGTTTCCAGTGGAAATTTGCTGAGCGACAGAATTAAGTCTGTTGTGTTGTTAACATCTGTTGTTAATCTGTTGTTAACATCTGTTGATAACATATGTTGTGTTGTTTGTTTTATGTACAGGTTGGCTAGTATTAAGTTATCCCTGTTTCTGACGCTCTAGAGAGACAACCCTTGGACGTAACGACTCCACTTTTGGAGGTTATGCATTTCAGGCAATGAGGAATTGATTTATGTAATAAAAAAATATTTACAAAATTTGCCGATAGGGTAAATGCAGTGCTGTGATCATTATTATGTAATAAATATTAAGGGCGCTGCGAATCAGTTTTATCATAAAAAGTGTCACGGTCTACTTGTCAGGGTAACGGTTTTATCATTTACTGTCGGACAAATTCTGGCGCCGCCCATGGGCGTTATCCACATCTCTGCATGATCGAAAGTTTGTGTTTGTATGGTGTAAGTTAATAAATTTATATGACGACACTTTTTAGAATAGTTTTTGTTGGTAGTGCCATTCATATTCATTACATGATCGCATCGTCATATTTACCCTTATAGGTCATTTTTTTGGATTGTCTTTTCAGAAATTTGAGAAAGGGATACTTTAATTTTGTTCACCCTGCATATAATAACATAATGCATATATATATATATATATATATATATATATATATATATATATATATATATATATATATATATATATATATACACATACATATACATATATATATATATATATATATATATATATATTGTCTCAATAATTTCAGTGATCAAAAACCACCAATCTAAACTTTTTTTTTCCCTTTTGATCATAAATTGTCGTGTTTTAAAGAGATATTTGAAATCGGCAACTTTAGCCATAGCAGATTAAAGTTGAAAATATCTTTTCTGTAATTTCATGTGCACTACGTATATGAAGTAAGTGTTATATTTACAGATTTCATAATCCGTATTGTTACTCTCGTTTACAAATTATTATTATTTAATTATTTCAACATTTTCAGCTACAATTTCATGCAATTTTCAAAATCCATTTGTCAATATCGACACAATCCCCGAACATATTTTAACTCATAAATCTCGTGTTTTTGAAGATAGAAAAATGTGAATTTCTATTTCGGGTAAATGCGTTATAACAAATCGAATAATATTAAGAAATATAGAGGTTGGAATTGATATTTTCAAAGTTAATATAAAAATATGTAAGTATACAGCCCTTCAATAAACTTTCATTAGAACAGGATTGTAAAAATTCAACGATGGAAATTTGGTTCAAACAGTTTTACTCTTCTACTTTTAGAATTGGAATAATGATCATAGTTCTTTGTTTGTTTGTTTGATTTTAGCATACCATATTTTACCATTCACAGCGGTACACATTCGGTGTTCTTTGCTATCCATCCATTTCTGTTCTATCTGTCATCTGTTTACAAGAATTTTTAATCGTGACTGGAACAAACGAAATATATGATCGTTCGAGACAACAACCTCACTGCTAAAGGTATCCAGCAACTATCAAATCAAATCAAATAGTAGATGATATCGCTTTCTGCGCAGAACTGGTTACAGCTGACTGTGCTGAAGTGCATCGATAAGAACGATTAAATGTTGGAGTAAGTTTTTAAAAGAATTTTCCGAAGACGGCAAATATAATTTTAGTGCTATTACATAAATTGTTTCCTTGTCACTTTAAAATCACTTGCGTCATTTCGCTATAACACGAACGCACGAATATTGTTTTTTTTTTTTTTTTTTTTTTTTTTAATCTGAGTTATTAGCTCAAAACCTTGCTTAGTGTCTTTTTTTAATTGTATGTGTGTCCCGGAAGTCAAAAAATGAAATAAAAACTAATTTTGCGACAGTATTTGTGTTTTACTATTTCTATCTAACACATATGAATTACATGAACAACTCTTTCAGCGTTTGTGGGTTTTCCTATATTTTCATAAGTATGCTTCTAAATCCCAGAATAGATATATTTTTTAATCGCAGTTTGACGCTATAATATCTTTCGTATCCCATCATTCTATATACGGTTCAAAAAATTATTTTGTTAAAAATATTTTTGTCTACAACCATTTTAACATGATTTCTAGTAACGGAAAAACACGGGCCTAACGTTAACCCTTTATTATATATAAATATAAATATGGTTGTAGACAAAAATATTTTTAACAAAATAATTTTTTGAACCGTATATAAAATGAGAGGGTATGAGAGATATCATAGCATCAAACTGCGATTAAAAAAAATTTCGGTCATCACATTAAACGCGTAAATATATGTTCATATAATGTTAACAAAATGCATTTCGATTTTTTGAGAAAGGTCTATTAAGCGTTTTTAATACTACAAAGCAAGTTAAGAATTCCAGAATATTCTTTTCAGAATTATTTCTGGTAAAGTGCCTTTTCATTATAATAATTTTCTTTACATGACAATTAAATACATCTTTTTAATTCTATTTGTGAACCGCAGGGTGGATTGTTGTTTTTCTTAACATCATATTTACGAAACAAACCCAAAAGTAGTTACATAGTGTAAAACGAAATAAAAAGGTAAATTTAAATTATAAAGATATGTTTGTACAAAAATGAACATGTATAGACATGTAACAATATAAGGAAAACGTTATAAAAAGTAAATTTAAATTATAAAGATATGTTTATACAAATATTAACATGTATAGACATGCAACAATATAATAAAAACGAAATAAAAAAGTAAATTTAAATTATAAAGACATGTTTATACAAAAATTAACATTTATACTGCATTAGATTCAGGCTTGAATATAATTGGCATGATTCACAACCTTAGGGAGCATAAAGTATAATGTATTGTTCCAATTCAGAAATATAAGAATATTTTCTATTTCGCTGAATACTTTTCTCCCATCCATAAGAAATTTTTGTAAAACTCATATTAAAAAATGTTTCTTACTTTATAATAAAAGAGTTCATCTTAATTCCAAGTATGATTCGCAGCATTGTACATTTCAAAATGTTGCAGAAAAATTAAAGAAGAAAATTACTATTCTTTCCTTTAATGAAACATTTTTGCGAGAAGAATCACAAGAAACTTTTAAAAATTATTCTAAATTAAATGCTCAACTCTTTACTTAAAGAACTCGTAAGAATTCAAGCTCATAAATATTAACTCGACACTTAAACTGAGTGCTTGAATCCCTCCATTTTTTACACCATCCATTTAGCTCTCAGCTAAAATTCTTTTATTTCTTAATCCTTTCTTATTTGTGGACAAGTTATTCGCCATTTTTTTTTTTCAGGAAAAAAAATCCTTCTCTTCTTAGCTTTATTACATCAAATAAACGGGTTTTTTAGATCGATAAAAACTGGACTCTTGCTCTAGGGTCTAAATGCAAAAAGCAGATTCCCATTAACTGCCTAGTATTCGACCACATTAAGAGAGAAATATATTCATTCACTCGGATAAAATAAAAAAATATATAAAAAGTTTTTTTGAAGTATGCCTTGAAGGAAATTCTTTTCTAACTTTTAGAACTTTCCCATATCAATGATTGTAAGCCCGGGGGTTACAAGAAAAACACAAGATATTTTTTAAGTTAAATTTTTATAACTTTTCCAGTAAAAATTTCGGACTGGAAGCAGTAATTTTATTTTGTAAAATCTATCTGTTGTTATTAGTTATAGAAGTACCCCCCCCCCCTCCCACCTATACACAACAAATAAATGCTTTTACGATTCAGCAAATTTTAACTACTATAGAGTTTTTTTTTTTTTTTTTTTTTTTTTTTTTTTTTAATAGTATCTTATTGAACAATTTTAGAAATATTTATTTAAAACTAAATATTTGGTTAAAATATTTATTGTGAATTAAACATCGTTCTTCACATACTTCGTTCATGTTCATATCTTGCATAAAAATCCCCATCCCCACATATACACAACAAATAAATGCTTTTACGATTCAGCAAATTTTAACTACTATAGAGTTTTTTTTTTTTTTTTTTTTTTTTTTTTTTTTTTTTTTTTTTTAAGAAATAGTATCTTATTGAACAATTTTAGAAATATTTATTTAAAACTAAATATTTGATTAAATTATTTATTGTGAATTAAACATCGTTCTTCACATACTTCATGTTCATATCTTGCATAAAAATGGTAAATCTCCCAAAACCATATATATATTTGCTGTTTTTTGCAATTTTACAAATTATGGAAATTTAATAACAATATGGCCGTTTATAGACTGTCAAAATATTGCCAACTGGAGTCTAAGATCTAAATGCAAAAAGCAGATTCCCATTAACTACATACACTGTAAAAAAAAAATTCTCAGGTTACTAAAAATTTTTTAGTATATTTGTATTCCACAGATTTTTTTAGTAAACGGTACTAAAAATTGGTACTAAAAGATTAAAAAAAATTTGTATTCTTACTTACTAACTATAAAATCTGTAAGAATTACTAGAAAATAGCTAGCAACATTACTAGAAAACAGCTAGCAATGGTTTCGATTTTCAGTACCGGTTACTAAAAAATCTGTGAAATACAAATATACTAAAAAATTTTTAGTAATTTCCAAAAATCTGTTATAAAAACTAAACTTTTTTTAGTAGATCGACCAATTTTTTTTACAGTGTAGTAATCGACCATATTCGAAAAATAAATACATAAATTCACTCGTAGAAAAGAAAAAAAAATAGATTTTTTTTTTTAAGTATGCTTAGAAAGAAATTATTTTCTAACTGTTAGAACTTTCCCTTACCTATGGTTGTAAGCCCAAGAGATACAAGAAAAACAAGTGATATTGTTTAATTTATATTTTTATGACTTTTTCAGAAATTTTTTTATCATGTAAGTAGTAATTTTATTTTATAAAATTTATGTATTGTTGGTACTTCTAGAAGTTTCCCCCCACTCTTTCACACCGAATAAATGATGATTTTGCAAATCAGCATTTTAAACTATTATAAAGTAATTAAATTTAATGCAAATTACTTTTTAATGTGTAATTTTAGAAAGAATAATCGGTCCCATGCGGGTTTTACTCGCGTATAAAGAGTTCCGGACAATAAATTTATTAATTACTAACTACACTATTATTTGATGAAATTCCTCAGCAAAATCGTCCTCGACATACCTAGTAATGTCTAAGAGGCAGGGATATGGTAAAACGCAAGACATTAAAAAAATCATAATAAAAAAAGTAGAGAGTTAAACAAAATATCCGAACCGTTCAAAACAATATATTCTTATAGGTAAATATACCACATGCCATAATTGAATTATATTGGAATGAAAAACGATAAATATTTCTCACTCTAAAATAAAGATCTTGTAAAAAATTTATACTTGGCAGAGTGCCAACCATGCTTCGGAAAGAAGTCACTGAGTTGCTCACGAGAAATCACCTGTCAATAATATTTGACGTAACAGTAGACAATTTTAAAGAAGCCATGAAGCAATTAAAAAAAAAAAAAAAAAAAAAAAGCTGAACCACGCAAAATTGTTGACTCATTTTTAAACATAAAAGAAGGACACTTGCAGGCATAATTATTGAAGTGATTTTAATCGAAAAGTATCTTCATTGCAAATGAATTACATATTGATTTATAAGCAGTTTTCGTCTCAAAACTATTGACTTTTAATGTCTGAGAATTATTCAGAGCTGCCAAGTCTCCGGCTTTTTGGACACCAGTATTTTAGTACAGAAAATTTTGTTTTGTTGATCGGAGCATTCTGCTATTTAAAAGAACAATATTTACTCTAGAAATGTACTGGTGTACAAAAAGCCGGAGACTTGACAGCTCTGGCATTTATTCTAAGACTTATTTTTCATTAATTGCCTTCAATAATTGAACTCAATAAAAAACATTGACTATTTATCACTACGATTCGTCTTACCTAAAACAAAGACCTTGTACAAACTTTGAACTTGACATTGTACCAAGTGGACTTGGAAAGCAGGTCGCAATAGTTGCAACGTCGTCTTTTCATAATTTATTTTCAGTAGGTTCGTGAATAAAGGGGGGGGGGACGATATCGCTGAAAATATAATACCTAAAATTAAAACAATTATATTTTTTAGTTCGGTGTTGCGAGATCTATCGAACGATACCCCACACGATATACAAAATAACTTAATTAACCCCCTAAATTTTTCCTAAAAATACTTATGAATGGTTAATAATCTATAATTATGTGGATCAATAGACTTTATAACTCTGTCAAGTTTGTACTTTCTAGTTTCAAAGTTTTTGAGAAAAACGGTTGTGACAGACAGACAGACAGACACACGAGTGATCTTAAAGTGGTGCCTTTTTTACTTTTTAAGTACGTAAACCTAAAAAAGCAAAATATTTTGCAGCGTGCATATTATAGTATTGAGTTGATGAAAGATTCGAAACATTGTTAACATACTGAAACTTAAAGAACGGATAAAGACTCGCATTTAATAATTTTCTGAGTAGGCAAAATTTATTAGATTTGCTTGACGAAATGATCTGAATCTGGATCATAAAGAAATATTACATCAAAGTCTCATAAATTGCTCAAATTACATTCAACGTCAGTTTTGTTGAATGCTGTTTTACATTGCGAAGGTCCAGTGCTAGTGAATTTGCTGCGTTAGAACGTGATACACAAAAACTATATGTTTCTAAAATGTTTTCAGAATCAAAGCCATCATGGTTTTGATGGGGTAGAGTTGCTCTATTTCGATTGTCGGTAAGTTTCTGGATTGTCAACTGTCTACTCACAATTTCTAATCTGATTTTCCTTTTCCATGTTTTATTCTATTTAACAGACTGTCGGATAATCCTAAATTTTGCCAATTCGAACAGGCAATGGTCCTAATTGGTTCAGATTAGTGGGGCTCTAGAGTACATATTAGTTTTAACCCACCTATGAGAAATATTCTAAAATCTGAATATTCAAATTAAAGAAGTTTTGTATTAAATATATACCCCAAAAAGGAGGCTCTTTTGAAGATTTTTTTTTTCAGATTGTCTAATCATTCTTAACTGAGGAGTAATTCATATACCAGTATTTAAAAGCTATTCTATCCAGTAAAAAAATCAAAATACGATTGCTCAACGTGACGACATAGAAATCATTGTAGAAAGGAAAAGTGTGATATAAATCATGAGTGAAAATTAAAAATTTGAACAAACCTAACACGTTACTTATATCTAGAATCGCTTAAACAACAGCCTTAATTGATATTTAAAAGGTCGTAGAAATTGGTATACAACAAATTGCAGTTGTTTCATATATGTCTTTCCTGTACTATTTTCACATCCATTTCTGATATTATCAATGAAAAATGTCAACGAAATGTTTTCAGATAAATAATTATTTTACAGGGTATAAAAATAATGGCAGAATTATAGTATGATTCACTTAAATATTATACTGCTGTCATTGTTTGTCATTAATTTTATACAATTTTATAATTTTATACAGCCCGAAGTCACTGTCGCACCTGTGAGTTTGTTTTTATAATTTCAAACTATAGTAGAAGCTTATTTCTTATCTTAACTAAATTCTGGACATTCATCAATGTCATAAAGTGGAAATCCATTATAATATTTCGGTACCTCTAACAGGCTCAAAGACACCGTTAGGCAGCTAGATTTCTGGATTTTCATAATAAGAATTTTGCATAAATTTAATTTTTCTTTTTTAAATTTATAATTTTTCTCTATATATTTTCTGGTACTAACCAGAATTTTTTATTACAAAAAAGAGCAAAGTTTAAAGCAAAAAACATATGCACATAATGCAATGGCATATGATCCGAACTCTAATTAACAATATTTGCTATTAGTCATTTTATATTGGATTTTTTAAACTTCTCTTCAATTTACTCTATCAGAAATATATATATATATATATATATATATAATTATAATATCTATGAATTTCAAAAAACATAGCAAGTTCTATTATCATTCTACTTAAATCTCCAAAGAGATAATTAATGATATTGTGTATACAGTATATATATATATATATATATAATAAACACAAGTGAATGCCAATTAATTTTTCAGCAGTGAAATTTGCCCGAAACTAATGCGTAACTTACAAGTGAATTTTTTGAATGTCCCAAGCCGGGAATTGAACCCGGGACCACAGAATAGCGCTCTGAGACTCTACCACTGAGCTACAAGGAACGATATCCCAACTCGGCATCTTCCACTCTTTTTCACTTTTCAGAAATCGCAGAAAAAGAAAAACAACTTTTTAGATTTGATTATAATAGATTCCTTAGTTAACATTACTTACATTAATACTTACATTAATACATAAGAACAGAAATTAATAATTATAAATAATTCGCTATAGTTAAATAATAAATAAAGATTTGAGACTATTGGAATAGCAACATTCTCAAATCAGACTCATTTATCATTAAAGAGTACTTTGGAGATAATTTTTCAAAAAAATGTGAGAATAAAACTGAACCAATTTCTTCTCAGCTGCGCACAACAAGATCAAAAGAAATTTTTGCCTCCCTTAAAGAAAACGTTTCTTCCCCCTCCCCTCCACCCACCCCGCAAGAAATTTTTGAATTAACGGACGGTTCTATTCTTTTTTCTAATGTTGTAAATGAGCAACGGAATGAGGAATTTTCACGTTTTCTAATTTTATTTTTATATAATAGAAAACATAAAGATAAGAAAAACAGTATGTTTTTTTTTTAATTTTGAGCTGTAATTGTTGACTTCTGACAGTTTTTATAGCGCACTATTTACCGTGTTCCGAAAACGACACTTTTTACTACGCCAGTCTTGTGACGTCATAGTTCATGACAAGGAGAGAAACGCAGCATTTGTTTACGCTTTGGATAGCGCGTTTGAGGGTTTTCTTTTCTTCTTGTTATAAAATTCGTGGTTATTACATTATCAAAAGTAATAGAATATTTAAGAAAATACAAATGTACTAAAGATCTAAACAACTCGCAAACTACAAAAAAGTTATCCTTAATTTTTTAAGACCTTTTAAGAAAAATAGTATAAAACAAAAACAGTTAAAGTAAATTTGATTTTCTCCATTGGCATTTAAATTTTGAAAGAACAAAAATGATTCCAATATAAAATATTTATAGCAGTTATAAGTTATACGATATTGTGTGTTAGAATAATTATTTTTTATTAGAAAAAAAAATGATTTTTATAAATCATTCAATATACTACAGAGGCAAAAGCATTTCTGGTAATGTGTGACAGATATTTGAGAATTCGAGGGTAATCTGCTAACGTTACAATAATTTTACAAAACTCCTTGATTCATTTATATACATTATTAAAATATAAAATAAGGAAATGATTGTTTTGATTAATTTAATTCATAACATTAATATATTTTGAATGAAAATATAAATTAATTGGAATTTAACTCAAAACAATAATTTGTTGATAAATTTTATCACCAAACATGATGATGGTTTCTTTTAATTTATAACTTAGATGTATTGATTCTAGTTTTTTTTTTCTTTTCTTTTTTTTTTTTTTTTTTTTAATATAACATTACAAATCCCAATGTTAAAGTACCTTTCATATTTTTGTTTGTTTAACCAGGTGGAAATAATTTCAGAAGTATAAAATACTCTTTTATCACTTTTTATTTAAACATAATTATAATATCCGTTTACACACATATAAAGCACTGATACAACAACCTATATATATAATATATATACAAATTTGAAATGATGTGTCCAAACAGTCAGATACCAGTATATAATTAATGTTTTTTGCATAAAAGAAAGACTGAAATTTATAATTAACCTGAAAAAAAATTGTATTTCTGTGACGCGTCAGTATTTTTTAGCAGAAATCAAAATATAAGCTTTGATTAGGAAAAATAATAAGATATTTATGCATTTGAACTAGATATAAATAAACACACACACACATATCTCTCTATCTATATATATATATATATATACATATACATATATTTGCCCTCCTAACAGTTATGCTCGACAACTTCCATCCAGACCCCCACAGTCTTTAAAAACACGCTAATTTTCTTCGTTTAAAAAACTTTATCTGATTATGGAAGATTAAATGATATTATCTCAAGAAGTGGCGATGTCCTGTAATCAGGTTGCCGCTTATTTCCCTTTGAGTGGGGGATTTTCGGCGCCCCAGACCGCAACTACTGTTGTCGCAAAAGCTGACGTCTGTTTTCGTGATTAGTTAAGAAAGATCAATTAAAGATTTGAAAATCAGCTGTTATAAAACAGTTAAGGTGATTCTAAAATGGCCTTCTCAACAACGCGATTCATTTTTAAACGCAAAAGCATGAAATTGGCAGGCATGACTATTGAAGCTATTTGAAATCGAAATGAGTTTTCCATTTTTTAATAAATAAATTACTTATCAAGTTATAACCAATTTGTATCACGTGACATACGTTTTTCCCTTTTCTCGTGCTGCCGTGTCGAGAATTCAGTTCAAAACGCCGAATTTGACAGCGTTTTCTGAAAGATCTTCTGCCTTTCCCAAAAAAGAGAAAACGTCTTTGATTACATAGTTTCTGAAAAAGAACACCTGCTTATTTCATGCGTTTCCTAACAAAAATGAATTCCGAAATGTGTCAGAAAGTATCTCTTTTGGATTTAACAGTCTTAAGTTAAAACTGTCGCTGCTTACCGAAGTTTTATAATGCTTAGAAAAAAGTTTTATTTTACATGCTATAAGAAAATCGTTTATATGATGTAAATATGACGAATTAAATATATATCGTTTTAATTAGGAGTGATTTTTAACATTCATTGCTTTTCGCACGTAATAATCTAATTATTTTAAAGTTTATTTATTTTTTTACAATCGGGTGTAAATAAATGTTCCGATTGAAAAGTTTTGTAAATGTTATTACATATTTAGGCTATTTTAAAACGGGTAACAATGGGAAATAAAATGTTATTTCAAACTATGAATTAAATTTTTATTTAGATAATGAAATTTTGAATGAAAAATTTGAAAAACACTTTAAAAATTTAACAATTAAAAAAATGTTTGCATATTGCACACCACAATCTAGTCAAGTATGCCTACGAAAGATTATTAAATTGCTATGCATAGTTTTTGATCCTATAAAAGTTCTTATATGAGCTATTTTGACCAATTTTAACATTAAATAGCTAATAAAATGATTCTTCGATTTAAAAACTGCTTGCTTCAGCGTATTTATTATACAGTTCTCTACAAAACTACATGTTTTCATGTTGTTATATGCAATAATTACTGTATTATAAGCCGAGAAAGTCAAAATGTCACAATAAATTCAATTACGTCAGCGGCATCAGCATTAGTTAAGTACTTTTTTTTTAGAATAGTGAGATACAACGAAAATGAGAGATTGATAAAAATATCGTAAAGGCCAAAGTAGAAATAAATGTCGAGATAAAAAAAATTCAAAATGCTTGCAAAACCCGAGCCGAGAACCAAAACGCCGCTTGCAAACAAAATGTAAACATTGACACATCGTGAACAGTGACGTCATAGCCAATCACGCAGCGTTTTCAAGTCGCGTGGTTTTCTCGTAACTTTAAACCTAATTTAACAATTATTGAACGATTTTTTTACATTTTTGAAATTTATGAGCCTGGAATTATCAGAAAAATATAAAGTTGGCCGATTACCTCATGTGTGCAAATTCCTCATTGCGACGTTTCTTAGCCAATTATGCATTACGATAATGTGATTCACTCATGGTCGTTTGGTGACGATAAAGTGTGAATTTTCAGTTCAGATAGTTGGATTTTTGCAGTGTGCCTCGGTCATTGTGACACGGTGAACTTTACAATGGTAAGAAATTAGATAATAAAACTGGTTGGAGGTTCACAGAACTTTGATCATTTTCGTATCGAAGTGGACAATCAGTGTTTTTCTAGATTTTTTGACAATATTATTTGAGCACTGCACTCAAACCATCTTAGAATTCCAGACTTTCTTTTATCAATGCCTTTGATATTCTTTAAGGCTATATAGTTCGAATTTCTTATGTTTCGTTAACGAATTTATTTAAAAGTGCAGTAGTTACACTGTAACTGGATTTTCTTTTGATAGACAGTCTATATTTAAGTTTTTTTCAGCTGAACAGTTAACCGTTAAAAACACATCCCTTCTGTTCTGATACCCTCATAATGTCTAATAAATTATTGGTCGTCATATTGTTAAATTTACTTTTGTGTAATTATATGACTTAGAATCTTTAATGAGGTAGAGGGAATAATCGTAGAGTTAGAGTGTCAATTTTGTAGACAGAGAGATTGCAGCTAGATACTTGGACGTTGAACCACTTTTGCGTACATACCATATACGTGCACGTACAATTCGTAGTATAGTTATTGCCTGACGACATAACTGGGCTGACATTAGGTTATTTTTATAACATAAGACTACCATCACTGAGAAAAGAGCAAAGCGCAACCTTTAATTTACCGATGCCACTCATTTTAACGTATGATAATTGATTTATGTAATTGCATGTACTTGAATTGAGTAAACACACGCATGCGCCGTCAACTAGTATTGAATAGTATTACTTTTTAGAGACCACCTATATTCAAAGTCACCATGAAATATTTTTTGCATACTTTTTTTTCATGACTATGCTTTGATTATATCGCTTTGACTACGGTCCTTATTTTATAACCATTCTGTACGATCATTATCTTGTAATGGCTATTTTATCAGACATGTATATAAAAAAAAATCTTCATAAAAAATGTCACAACATATCTAAAATATCTACTTGATAAGAAGAAAAAAAATATTTCTCGATGCTTCAAAACTCCACTCTGAAATTTCCTCAATAAAATGGCAGTAGTTTTTAATCGATTGCTGAACTAACTTTTTAACTGCGTAAGTTTACTGTGTTATTTCTCTCATCTGATCGATAAAATGTGATTATTTTAGTTCTCCATCGACAAGCTTTAAAATAAGTTACTATATTTTATTCTATGTATTACTGAAATAGCAGAATACAATTTAAAAAAAGAATAGTATTTTCTGTTCTTTTTATGCTACTCAAAACAATGCCTTGGGTGATTTGGTTTTTCATTATTTCCGCTGATTTAAATACACGAATTAAAATAAAACGTAAATTTTGAAATTACCTAAAAATGTATTTTTGCGTAAGCGTATTTCGAGATACATAACATTTTATTTTAGAACTTTTGATGGAAACTTGAAAAGGTACAAAATTTTGGAGAGGAAATGCTTAAGAAAATAAAAATAAAACCAACTTCAAGTAATTGTTTCTTAACTTATTTGCACTGATGTTTGCCGAATCGTCAGTTGAAGCTCGCTGTGCAAACGCGAAACATTTTTGGTTTCCGTCTGACTGTTTGTTTGCCTGTTTGTTTGTTTGTCTGTGTGTGTGTTCCGCGATAACTGCCGTAAAAATCGTCCTATTAGGTTGATTTTTGGTGGGTATGCTAGTGAGGTACCCGAAATTAGCTGTATAGTTTTTAGTTACATTTGGTTTATTCGTTCGAAAAATATAGAACATTTCTTTTTAGGTCATATTGCTTTCCTACGGGAATGCAGACGATTTTCAAATATCCTTTTTAACTGAAATGAAAATCACATATTTGAATAATGGATTTAAACGTAAGAAAATTAATGCTAAATTTTCGATATGGAGGTTTTAAATATATCCAATAGCTTTGAAAATTTGCTGATACCTTCATTACAATTTAGAAATTAATTGTTTAAATTATTGGGGAAAAAATGTGCATCTGTTCGTAAAATATAAAACATTTTATTTTCATATTTTTTTACAAATTTTAAAATGCATTTCTTTTTATTTTGCTCTTTAATTTATAAGTTGCTTAGCAACTATATTTCAAAAAATCACAAAATAATGAAATTCAAGTAATTCGCACTATTTTGCTGCAATATTTTATTTTCAAAATAAATTATTGTTGTATTATATTGACATAAATAAAGAATTTATTTTAATACAAGTTTATTTTTTTATCTAAAAAGTTACATGAATAAGAAGTTCATAAGAATTTCAGAATATCATTGCATAAACCGTGTTTAATTTGACGCTTGTAATTTCTGAAACCTCCGAAGTATTTTATATGGCTATAAATATGTATGTAATATAAAAAATTAAATTGCGGATTGTAAGATGCTGAATAATAGGAAAAGTGAGATTAATAAACAATGACTTTTAGAGCTGACGTTGAGGCTCCTGATCTGCAGATTTACTAGTTATATTTATATTTACTGCCAGTTGGCGTATTTTAGTGACAGTAGTTTTGTAAAAGGCATGTTTTTGCGGCAACTCTTTTTCAACATTCACTTTAAATCCCATTGTTGCCAATACCGCTCGTTTTCACGCGCAGTAAACAATCATGCATTAAATTTATTGAGGTATCCATGTACAAATACTATATGTGATACGACGAATATTATGACAACATGAATCACATTTCCTGGAATAATATTAAACATGAATATCACATTAATAATAGGCTGAAATAAAATAAAAGTTTGTTTCAAAATAGAATATTAGTCATTTTATTATTGAGATAAATAATTATCTTGTTCTTTTTACATATTTTCATTTCTTTTTCCTGGAATAATAATAAACAGGAATATCACATTAATAATACACTGAAATAACATAAAAGTTTGTTTAAATGAGAAATTTAGTTGTTTTAATATTGAATTAAGTAAATATATTTTCTGTTTTACAAATTTTCAAATGTATAATTTTTTTCTGGAATAATAATAAACATGAATATTACATTAATAATAGACTGAAATAAGTGTAAAGTAAATAATCAAAAATCACCATTTTTATTTACCAATGATTGTTTTTTAAACTACAGTATATTTTTATAGTGTTATTAGATATCAGTGTACAAAAGTTTGGTTACAATATCTTTAATGATTCTTGAAATAATTAAAATTTAAAATTTTTAAATCTTGAATCATTCGCGTTCCATTTGTAAATACAAGTTGAAAGTTCTTCCACAATAATAATTTCATACATCAAAACAAATGTTACTAAATTTTTTTTTCTTTATTTCATAAATAAAGCTTTTAAAAATTAACTTTATTTTAAATTCCATAGATTTAAATAAAAAAAAAAAAAACTTACCGAAACAGTTATTTCGTAACTGTTTCTCGTTTTTAATTTTCTTTAATTTAATTATCTTTAAATGACATTATTTGAAATAACTTATGTTTATGCACATATATAGGGGATCATCTGTGAGAAATGTCAATAAAATTGGAAAAAGTGAAATGTGATTGGCACATTTTAATTAAATTCCATAGATTTAAATAAAAGAAACTATAGAAACTGTTTTTTCGTAACTGTTTCTCGTTTTTAATTTTCTTTAATTTAACTATCTTTAAATGACATTATTTTCAATAACTTATGTTTATCAACATATATAGGTGATCATTTGTGAGAAATGTCAATAAAATTGGAAAAAGTGAAATGTTCATGGCACATTTTAATATGAAAACGATGAAACTGGTTTGTAAAACACAGGCTTTATTGAGTGAATGAGTTATAAGTGCTCAATATATTTTTTAAACCATTTTAATTATGAGTAAAGATTTTAATATTATGTATGACTTATTTCCTAGATTTTTAAGCATTTATGATAAATATAGACAGGTCCTCTAAACAATCTTACAAATAATATTTTAAAAAATGATTTGAGTAGCTTTGTAAATATTTCACAAAACCTCTGTAAATACCGATTCAATTTTGATAGGTGGAATCTTTCTAAAATTTATTTGATGGCGGCCGGAATAATCAGTTGCCAAAATTCATGTTTTCTTGTAATTTACACTTTATCTTTACCTCCTTTGAAAAGTGAAAATAGGGCCAGGTTACCTTACGGGCAAACTTCCACCAGTATTTTAGTATAGAAATTTTCTCCTCATTTAAGTGCAAAATTTCTGCCATAAATAAGGTAAAATTTTTTGTTATAATAACTTGCGGAAGTTTGAACCTGCGGTTTACCGTAATTTCCAGCAATTTACATTTTCTCTGTTACCTCTCTTGAAATGTGTAATAGCGGGGTTCTACTGTAATTTCCAGCAATTTACACTTTTCTGTTACCTCCCTTGAAAAGTGTAAAAGCGGGGTTCAACTGTAATTTCCCGCAATTTACACTTTTTCTGTTACCTCCCTTGAAAAGTGTAAAAGCAGGGTTCTACTGTAATTTCCCGCAATTTATACTTTTCTGTTACCTCCCTTGAAAAGTGTAAAACCAAGGTTCTTCTGTAATTTCCCATAATTTACACATTTTATGTTACCTCCTTTGAAAAGTGTAAAATAATTTCTACTTGACTTTCAAAATTACAGAAAAATTACTTTAGAGAAAGTGAAATTTTTATTAATTTATCATTTGAGACATTAAGTGTTAAATGGTTATTTCAAATCATGAAACACTGTATAAAGTTTTTTTTTTTTATGTTGCTATAACAAAGCAATAAATATAAGTATTGCGTTTAAAATAGATTGAACCAATAGAAAATTTAGGTTCAAATTGAAACTGATTGACTAATTTTATGATTTAGTTAGTTAAATAAATATTTCCGGATATTTACAAAATTTCAACTACTCTTTGTTGCAACAGTTAAAAAAAAAAAAAACTATGAAAAACATATAGCGAGGAATTCCAATTTTCAAAAATTATATGCGTTTATTTCTTTCATATTGCATAATATTAAATTAGTAGCTGAAAATGAAAAATAAATGTTCAAATAAAACGTTTAGTGATTTTATTACCGAGTAAAATAAATGTTTTACTTTCAGTACAAACTTTTACATATTCCTTTACAGTCAAATTGACTCAAATGGAGATGTAAAACATTTAGTGAAAACTACAATTTTCATATTCTTACATAAATGTATATTTTGAATATTATATAACGTTAAATTATAAGAGCTGAATGCTTCTTCAAGCATAAAAAATAAATTCCAGTTACGAGAATTTAAATGTAAAACACCAATGCCCATTAGAATCCTAGCACAATATTACATTAGAACAGATGTATATTCATTCTGTTTGATGGAACTTTTTTTTCGTGTATTAAGACTAGAGGCAGTTCCTTTTCTAACTTTTAGAACTTTCCCATATCGACTACTGATACCCTCTGGCTAAAGTGAAAAACACAAGATTATTTTTTTCTTGGGAAATTTCTTTCATTTTTAAAGGGTAAAAAAAAATCTAGGATAAAATATCCGTAATTTTATTACCTGAAATTCACTTCGAGTCATTCGTATGTAATGATTTTTTTTTCTTTGCTTGTTGAAAGGTTATTAGAGAGCTAGAGATATTTGTAATTTAATGGGTTTCCAGAACTTCAGATCTAATTTCAATTTATTCCTCTTCCAAAAACAGAAATTCATTCTGTCTTTTACAAAACTTAAATTACTGTTTGATTGCTTCGGCTCAGGCAGAAAGTTTCTTACTGTTAAAGAATACTATAATAAATGTAACTATTTTTTAAGTACACAGCATGTTCAATTGTTATTTTTACAAAATAAAATAAGCGACATTATATTTCAAATTGAAATACTTTTGTATGAGAAACGAAGATCGCAATCCGTTTATTCAATCAAATATCTGGTGTGATTCTACTCGACGAACAATAGTTTGTATGTCCAGAAACTAAAATAAATATATAAATAAATAAAATGAATAAATTTTGACACAATAAAATCGGTCGGATTTGAATGTTGTACCTCCCATTTTAAAACTGGATGTTACCTCTACTCTGCTTTAATGCTTGATTTCATAATTTTATACTTCAAAATGAAATACTTTTGTATGGGAAAAAAATAGCACACCCCGTTCATTCAGACAAAAATCTGTAGTGACACTACTCGACGAATACTCGTTTGTGTGTCCAGAAAGTAAAATAAACAAATAAATAAAATTAATTAATAAAATCAATTAATTAATTTTAACACAATGGAATCGGTTGGATTCGAATGTTGTCCCCAACCCTGCCCCATTTTGGAAACTTGATATATCACCTCTGTGCTGTCCATATGCGCTGCCCTTGATTCATCTCCGCAATATTCATCACTTTTAGCCTGTCACATTCTCTTGATGATTTTACGTATAGAATTGGTTGCAAGAAAGTGGATTAAATACCTAACGCTTTGGCTGATTTTTACGAAAATACATACTGTTTTGGTGACAGTGTTATAATTGCTTGATTTCATCCCCGCAATATTTATCACTTATACCCTGTCACATTCCTTGGTGATTTTACGAATAGAATTGGCTGCAAAATGCTTGATTTCATCCCCGTGAGTTGTTGTTGATTTATGCGATGACTTTGATTTAAGCAATTAATGACTTTCTTTGGTTGATTTCTACGAAATATATACTGCTTTTGCGGACAGTGCTATTAATGTTTCATTTCATCTTCGCAGTGTTTATCACTTATACCCTGTCACATTCCCTTGGCGATTTTACGTATAGAATTGTTGCGAAATGATTTGAAAATGGATTAAATACCAAATTCTTTGGCTGATTTGTACGAAAAGATATACTGTTTTTGCGACAGTGCTATTAATGTTTCATTTCGTCCCCGCATTATTTATCACTTATATCCTCGGTGATTTTACGTATCGCATTGGTTGCAAAATGGTTTGAAAATGAATTAAGTACCTCATCCTCTGGCTGATTTTTACGAAAATATACTGTTTTTGCGACACTGCTATTAATGCTTGATTTCATTCACGCAATATTTAACACTTATACCTTATCACATTCCCTTGGTGATTTTACGTATAGAATTGGCTGCAAAATGGTTTGAAAATAGATTAAGTACCTAATTCTTTGGCTGATTTGTACGAAAATATATACGGTTTTGGCGACAGTGTTATCAAAAGATTAATTTCCTCTCCGTAATATTTATCACTTATACCATGTCACATTCCCTTGGTGATTTTACGTATAGAAATGGCTGCAAGATGCTTGTTTTCATCCCAGCAAGTTGTTGTTGATTTATGCGATTAATGACTTTCTTTGGGTGATTTGTATGAAAACATATACTGTTTTTGCGACAGTGCTGTTAATGCTTGACTTCATCTCCGCAATATTCATCACTTATGCCCTGACTCATACCCAGTCACATTTCAGTCACACATACAGTGTTCACAAATTTCCTGGGATTTTACGTATAGAATTGGCTGCAAAATGGTTTGAAAATGGATTAAATACCTAATCCTTTGGCTGATTTAGACGAAAATATATGCTGTTTTTGCGACGGTAGTATGTAACATATTCGCTAGTTATCGTGTTCATAATACACACCCATTCATACATACAAAAAAAAGCAACTATCCCAATACTTTCCTTACATAATGTTTTCGGAAATTTACAGTGTTCAGAAATAAAAATACAGCGTATTTCATTCAAAGCTGAAACCGGATTTTCGTTCATAACTTTACCAAAAAGGAAAATATATTTATGCGAAATTTTCAAAAGACTAATTTTGCTTTGTATGAAATGTGGTGACATCGCGAAACATACTGTAAATGGCCACCATTCGTGTCTAAACAATACAGAACTATGTTAACGAGAGCTACAAATATTTAATTAAGCGTTGATAGCATCCTAAAATCTAATATTCTGGTTTCAGTAAACTCACTAGCACACTATAAAAGCTGATCGGAAATGTTTCCGAAAATCAATGACAGCAAAAAAAAAAAAAAAAAACTGTTTTTATAAATGCTTGTTTAAATCTCAAAAATATATTAGCTCCTGCAGTTTCTAAAGAAAAGTAATGCTTTTCGGTAACATGAGTAACTCTGGGTAACTTGGAAGAAGTTATTACTTACCCATCATACGTAGTATAGGGTAAGTCTTGTAATCGTTTTAAAAATCAATTTTTTTTTTTTTTTTTTTTTTTTTTTAACGGATTTACACGTTTTATACACTGGAGATTCCGAAAACATATTTTTTTTTAAAAATTGCCGTCCGTCTGTCTGTGTGTGTCTGTGTCTGTGTGTGTCTGTAAACGCTCTATCTTCCGAACAAATTGAGATAGAGACTTGATATTTGGTATGTACTTAGTATGTAATAATGGGAAGAAGCTTATTGAATTTCAAGAACCGCGATTATACGGAATTGTTTTTTTCGGACTCTCAAAATGTTCGTTCTGATAAAAAGTATATAAAAATTTTCGAAATTGTTTATTTTAAGGACTGATTATAAAAGGCAATAAAAAGACATAAATTTTGCATAAAGCATGAAGTCGATCGGATAATGAGTTGCCGAGATATTTCGAATCCTTTTTTCCACACTCTTCGATTTTTCATGACCCTGTACTTCATTCAAATTTCAATTAAAAGATATATTTTAATTGGAAATGATATGCTTAATCCGACGCATTAAACCGTTAGTTTATATGATTATCAATTTTGGAGTTATAGAGCATTTAAAGTTTATGACGTCATCAAGCCACGATTTTATTCAAATTGCAATGCATTTTATAAATAGTTGACACATATTTTATTTTCATATTTTATATTATGCATATCCATGATGGGTAAGTATTACGGTGGCCCCCAACGACTAGTTTTATATTACCGTAATTTCCGGCGTATAAGCCGCAGCTCAAAGAGTCGTTTTTCGACCCAGAAAATTTATTCAATAATTGTAGTTAAATATTTACAGCGATCTTTTAAATTACATTTTATAAAATAATATTTCTGTGTCGAAAAACGACTCTTTGAGCTGCGGCTTATACGCCGGAAATTACGGTATATGTGGTTGTATTATATTGTCGTAGATTAAGAAACATCTGTCTTTTTTTACACTGTATTGTATATATAGTATTTAAATTTAGAGGTAGATTCTTCTGCAAACTTAAGCTAGTCACTGGGGGTAACCGTAATACTTACCCATCATGGATATGAATATTTCAAAAGTCCGAAAAAATAGTTCCAGATAACTAAGGTTACTGAAATTTAATAGGTTTTGTCGCACTAGTACATTCTAAGTACGTACCAAATTTCAAGCATCTATCTCAATTTGTTCGGTAGATAGAGTGTTTAAAATCGTGGCTTGATGACGTCATAAACTTTAAATGCTCTATTACTGAATTGAGTAAAAGAAACATCCTTATAACTCCAAAAATGATAATCATATTAGCTAACAGTTTACTACGTCGGATAAAGGGACTCATTTCGAATTAAAATATATCTTTGAATTGAAATTTGAATGAAATATAGTGTCATGAAAAATCGAAGAGTGTGGAAAATACGATTACAAATATCTCGGCAACTAATAATCCGATTAAATTCCTTTTTTTTTCAAAATTTGCGTTTTTTTATTGTTTTTGATATTCACTTCTTAAAATAAACAATTTCGAAAATTTGTATACACCTTTTATCAGAACGAATATTTAGAGATTCCGAAAAAAAATAGTTCCGGATAATCGAGGTTACTGAAATTCCATAGGCTTCTTCTGATTATTACATACTAAGTACATACCAAATTTCAATTCTCTGTCTAAATTTGTTAGGGAGATAGGGGGTTTAAAGACACACACACAGACAGACAGACGACAATTTTTTTTTCTAAAAATATTTTCTAAAAATATGGGATCTCCAGTGTCTGAAACGTGTAAATGCGTCAAAAATGTTTTTTCAATTTTTAAAACGATTACAAGACTTACCCGATACTACGCATGATGGGTAAGTAATAAATAAATTCTAGTTTCGAGACTCTAAATACTAATACCCATTACATTGCACAATATTACATCAGAGCAAAATATATTCGTTCTCATTGAAGGAACATTTTTTTTTCGTGGATAAAGGCTGGAGGCAATTTCTTTTCTAACTTTTATAGAACTTTCCCATATCGGCGATTGATAGCTTCTGGCTGAAGCGAGATACACATTTTTTTTCCTTGAGAATTTTTTTATTTTATTTTTAAAGTAAAATATATATATATATCTAGGATAAAGTATACGTAATTTTATTACCTGGAATTCACTTCGGGTTATTCGTATATAATGATTTTATACTTGTTGAAAGTTTATTAGAGAGCTAGTGAAATTTGTAATTTAGTGGATTTCCAAAATTTCAGATCTAAGTTCAATTTATTTCTCTGTAGATTTGTTCCATTCGAAACGGAAATTAATTTTATTCTTTTTGGAAATTTAAATACTTTTGATTACATCATCTCAGGAAGAGATATTCTTACAATTAAATAATACTATAATAAATTTTACTAGTTTTTTTAAGAATATATACGTATATTAATAATACGATAATTTCAAAGTAAAAACATCTTTATTCTAGAATATTTCAATGAAAAATCAAAAGGTACAAAACCTCCTAAAAATGCCGTAAACCTACGTGAAAAACAACGCTTTAAAATTACAGATTCCCTCTTCTTCAAGATTTCAAATATACTTTTATTGTAATAGTTAAACAAATGGAGAAAAAAAATATAGAGAGAGAAGTCATAACTCCTTAGATATTATGTAACGTTAAATTAAGAATTTGACTATCAAAGTAAAGCATGATTATAGCATTGAGTTTCAAAAATATGTTTATTTTTACAAGATTTCAAATATAATTTTACTGCAATTGTAAAACAGATGCAGATGAAAAATATATACAGGTAATTTCTTAGATATTATATAACGCTAAATTAAGAGCTGGATAGTCAAACTAAAACATGGTTATACCATTGAGTTAAATAAATATTTTCTTACAAAAATTCAAATGTACTTTTATTGTAATAGCAAAATAACTGGAGTCAAAAAATATATAGAGACAAGTTATATACTTTTAGGTGTTATATAATGTTAAATTAAAAGTTTGACGAGCAAACGAAATCTTGATTCTATCATTCAGTTAAATAAATATATTTATTTTAAAAGATTTCAATTATACTTTTATTGTAATAGTTAAACAAGTGGAGACAGAAAATATATAGAAATAAGTTATAATTTCTTCAATATTATATAACGTTTCATTAAAAACTTGACGATCAAAGTAAAGCATGATTATAGCATTAAGTTAAATAAATTTTTTCTTCTTCCAAAATTTCAAATATACTTTTATTGTAATAGTAAAATAACTAGAATAAAAAATATATAGGGACAAGTTATAATTTTCTAGGTCTTATATAACGTTAAATTAACAGCTAGACGCTCAAAGTAAAACATGATTATACCAATGAGTTAAATAAATATATTTCTTTTTACAAGATTAGAAAAATACTTTTACTTTTATAGTAAAAAATATTTAGACAAAAATATACAGAGACAAGTTATATATTTCTACATATTATATAATATTAATTTGAAAGTATGACGATCAAATAGCAGCATGATTATATCATAGAGTTAAATAAATATATTTCTTTTTACAGGATTTCATGTATACTTTTATTGCAATAGTAAAACAAGTGGAGACAAAAAATGTATAGAGACTTGTTATCATTTCTTAGATGTTATATAACGTTAAATTAAGATATGGGATACTTCTTCAATCTTAAAAAATAAATTCTAGTTGCGATAATTTGCATGTAAAAGACTAGACCCATTATATTCCTCGCACAATATTACATTAGAACTGAAACATATTCATTCTCTTTCATGAAATTTTTTTTTCGTGGATTAGGACTAGAGGCAATTTTATTCCTAACTTTTAGAACTTTTCCATAACGACGGTTGATACCCTCTGGCTAAAATGAAAAACACAAGATTATTTTTTTCTTGGGAAATTTCTTTCATTTTTAAAGGGAAAAAAATCTAGGATAAAGTATCCGTAATTTTATTGCCTGGAATTTACTTCGGGTTATTCGTATATAATAATTTTATTTTACTTGTTGAAAGGTTATTAGACAGCTAGAGATATTTGTAATCTAATGGATATTCAGAATTTCAGATGTCAATTCGATTTATACCTTTTTCGATACACGTTTTTTGAAAACTAAAATTTTATTCTATTTTTATTTTATTCTATTCTTTTACTGTATTATATTTTATAAAAAAAAATGCTGAAATGTGTACCAGAAACAGTATACAGGAAATTTTTATTTAAAAATATGACACATTGTTTATATCTGTTTATTTAATGGTGCATTCACTCAGGTTACCTAACTGAGTCTATGAACAGTTGGAAAATCCAGAATTTAAATTTTATGTCACTAAACAAAATCTAGAATCTAACTAACATCGGAACACAAACTTATGGTATAAAGGTCTCCCGGTTAATTGGCACTGCAATATTTCCGCAGTAATCTAAAAGCAATAAATAAATAAAAAAATAGAATATATCCATAGACAATTTTATTAAAATCACAGTGCACATATAGTAATGTACTGTGATATTCTTTTTGTTGTGTTATTGTTATAATGTAAGATTACAGTTTAATTTTAATTCCTTACAAACTGATTTTATGTTATTTATGTGAACTTTTCATTAACATAATTTAATGAGCTGAAATGAATAAGTAATAATGAAGAAATATAACAAAACAATTTAAATTTTACTTCTGTATTATTACAAGTTTTTAAGTAATTATGTTGCTTTATTTACTATTACATTAATTAATAAAAACTTACATAATTTTATTTTTAATTTAGACTAGCGTTTTTAAGCTGGATATGCTGACAAACTTACATATATTTAACTTATTTAAGCTTAATCTTATAAATTGTCGATTACATGCATTTTTTTGACACAATTTAGAATACTTTTTACGGCAACACTAAATTATATTTTCCTAGATTTTCTCGCCGGATATATATATATATATATATTTTCATTTAACACATTTTGGATGAAAAAAAAACAGGCTATACGATTATGGCTATGTTATCGCATACAGTAATTTTATGGTATATTTATGTTCAATTATAATTCACAAACAGTAACTATTAATGAATACTACTGAAACATATAAAAAATCGATTACTACATTAAATTTACTTGCATTAGATTTTAAATAAATCAACCACTCTACAGAAATCTATATCACGAAATGAAATTATGTAACTGTAAAAGGAAAGAATTTTATTACTATTTAGTATATTAGAATGACATATCTATGTTTCATTATAGGAAGATATCGTGAATCGTTTTTTATATGTTACATATTTTTACTTTTCTGGAATTTCCACTGAGAAATTTTAACATAAATTTTCTCGTTAGAAATTAATAAAAATTGTCGCTACGAGGTTTTAAACCCAGTTATACATACAAGTACAACCCAAATACAAGTGTTTCATTTCATAAATTTTCATTAAATTTAAAAATAAATCCAACGATGCATTACTGTATCTTGGGGATTATATAACGAATTTCCAAAAATAAAAATTAATCAAAACTCTCAGTTAATCATATGAAAATATTTCTTTTATTTATAAGACTTATAATTTTAAAGTAGAAAATTTTATTTGGTATGGCATAACATCAGAGAAGCCCCAAATCAACAAATGAGTGGATTTGCAATAAGGACTTATTTATAGATTTTTTTTAAATGTATTATCCTTCTTTAGATTTACAGGAAATTTTCAAGTGGTTTTTTCCCCTAAATATTCCAATATAAATGAATGCTTCTTAAATGTATAGATTTGTATTAATAATATTTTAAAAATATTTATAACCATGAATGTAGAATTAAAATGATAGAATTTAAAACCGCCTTAGGTGCACTTTTTTTAAGTTAAATTAATTGAGAGTATTTGACAAAAAACATAAAAAAAGACGATAAATATAAACTAAAAAATGAGATAACATGCTTTTAATAAAAAACTTAATATAATTTCAAACAAAAACTAAAAAAAGGGTTCGTTGCTAGACCCTAACCGTCACGATTGTCGGCCTTGAAAATACTTGAATATTCATTGTAATCAACAATGAACTTATTACGAAGGTGTTATACTATAAAAATAATAGTAATAACTAGCTGGCTTCGCCCGCCAGCGGGCCCCTAATTTACATCGGTGCCTCGAATTGTAGAAAATATTGAATCTTGTAAAACCTCAAACCGGACGAACCGCCGACCCGGGTCCCCGCTGCCTTCGGCACCGTATACCGGTCGTGCTACGCACGCACCGGGTAATCCCTTAATTAGCGCATTGAATTGTACAAACCTCTAACCGAACGAACCTCCGACCCTGGTCCCCGCTGCCTTCGGCACCGTATACCGGTCGTGCTGCGCACGCACCGGATAATCCCTTAAATTGCACATAGAATAGTATAAACCTCTAACTGAACGAACCTCCGGCTCGGGACCCCGCTGCCTGCGGCACCGTATAGCAGTCGTTCCGACCCTGGTCCCCGCTGCCTTCGGCACCGTATGACGGTCGTGCTACGCATGCACCGGATAATCCCTTAAATTGCACATGGAATAGTATAAACCTCTAACTGAACGAACCTGCGGCTCGGGTCCCCGCTGCCTGCGGCACCGTATAGCAGTCGTGCTGCGCACGCGCTGCAGTATACGTTAGTTCCACCTTCCACCACCAGGTGGCGCAATCTGTTTATATGATCATAACTGAAATCGTTAAGACTTTCGATGTCGAGTCGAATGAGCCATACCCCGTCGTTTTTATGCCCGTAGAACCGAAGATATGAAAGCGTCCCCTAGTGGTGAAAAAACGAAATAAAATCGGTAAGCTCTATCGATGTCGAGTCGAATTGATTTAGACTACCTGAGTTCTAGTTCAAAGACAGGGACCTGTAGAAAAACTTAAAACTTTAAAAAAAAAAATCGATAACGGGCGAAGCCCGCTTTTCCCTATCATAATATCTGGATAGGGGGTCCTTATTACTTTAATTATGATGTTTGGAATCAGTTTGGTGGACATCCGTAACATAGTTTCTTAGTTATAGAAACGGACCACAGTTAAAAGAAAAAAGCGGGGGGGGGGGGGGGTTGGCGATGACACTGCTTTTCCTCAAACAACTTATGTAGACTACCTGTGTTCTAGTTCAAAGACAGTGAGCTGTAGAAAAACTTAAAACTAAAAAAAAAAAAAAAATCGATAACGGGCGAAGCCCGCTTTTTCCTATCGTAATATCTGGTTGCCACTCTAAAACAAAAACTTAAAATACTAAAACTTAAAATAATAATGCAGTTTTTAGACGCGGCCTACTTCTTAAAATCCTAATATCTAGCCGGCACTGTCATAAAAAGCGGGGGGAGGGGGGGGGGTTGGCGATGACACTGCTTTTCCTCAAACAACTTATGTAGACTACCTGAGTTCTATTTCAATGACAGTGAGCTGTAGAAAAACTTAAAACTAAAAAAAAAAAAAAAAAAAAAATCGATAACGGGCGAAGCCCGCTTTTTCCTATCATAATATCTGGTTGCCACTCTAAAACAAAAACTGAAAATACTCGTAATGCAGTTTTTAGACGCGGCCAATAAAATAATATATCGGCTCGTAATGAAGATATGGCAATAATTTTTAGATATTCTGAAAGCAGAATCTATTTAGCGTCGCCCTGTCAAAGTTTGGAATTTCTGCGCCTCTTAGAAAACCCAATTGAACGTCACGTGACCACCGTAAAAAAATTGCACCTCTACTCTTGAAAATCCTCTTCTTGTCTGAAAATATCCGGTCACGTGTCGTTTTTCTGCATTGGTTACAAATGATTAGAAATAGATTGCTTCATTAACCGGTTTTTAATTGATATCTTCCGATTTTACGGGTCGAATTGTACAATCTTTTTTTTTGTTGAAATCAGGATTTTTTTTTACGTGTGATGGCCGATTTGGGGGTCCAGAGATTAATTCTTTCATTGTTTTTCGAAAACGGACTTGAGCATTACATGAAAGCTGTCAGGTGAATTTGCTCTTTCTTCCTTCAAACATCTGCGCTTTAGGCAGTCTGCGGTCTCCACATGCCGCGCCGAAAGAATTAAAAAATTATTTTTTATTGATCGATTTTTAAAGGATTTTTTCAGTTCTAATGGTCGTACTGGAATGATTTTTCGAATTTCTGAAAGCAAATGCTCTCCTGAATCTGTCTGTCCCATTTCCGAATTTCTGACCCCCCGACTTCCGTAGATCCGGGTCGGTTTAAAAACCCTCACTGCGGTTTGGGGCTTAATTTGCTCCTGGCGACCCTGCCTTTTTCGAGAATCGTCTCCACCGGCAACCCTCGGCGGAGGCGAACTTTTCGCTGTTTTGACTTCTCTTCCAACTTCGGTTTCGGTCGGTAATAAAAACAGTTTCGTTGGTTAATAACGCCCCGGGTCCGGGTCGGAGGCCCGACCCGATCGAAACTTGAGCGTCGCGCCTTTTTTGCGAATTTTTCGGTACGCGTCCGCCGTCGGTGCGTCGATTAGTCCAGGAGCCTTTGCGGGTACAAAGGCGGAGTGCACAGACACACACACACACACACACACAGACGTTTACCGTCCTTAATATTAGTGACTAGCTGGCTTCGCCCGCCAGCGGGCCCCTAATTTACATCGGTGCCTCGAATTGTAGAAAATCTCGAATCTTGTAAAACCTCGAACCGGACGAACCTCCGACCCGGGTCCCCGCTGCCTTCGGCACCGGATAATCCCTTAATTTGCACATTGAGTAGTATAAACCTCTAACCGAACGAACCTCCAACCCGTGTCCCCGCTGCCTTCGGCACCGTATACCGGTCGTGCTACGCACACACCGGATAATCCCTTAATTTGCACATCGAATAGTATAAATCTCTAACTGAACGAATCTCCGACCCTGCCCCAATGCCTTCGGCACCGGATAATCCCTTAACTTGCACATAGAATAGTATAAACCTCTAACCGAACGAACCTCCAACCCGTGTCCCCGCTGCCTTCGGCACCGTATACCGGTCGTGCTACGCACGCACCGGATAGTCCCTTAATTTGCACATCGATTAGTATAAACCTCTAACTGAACGAATCTCCGACCCTGCCTTTTTCGAGAATCGTCTCCACCGGCAAACCTTTTCGGAGGCGAAACTTTGCGGTTTTCGATTATTTTTCAAGTTCGGTTTCGGTCGCTAATTAAAACACTTTCGTTCATTAATAACTCCCCGGGTCCGGGTCCGAATCCCGACCCGATCGAAACTTGAGCGTCGCGCCTTTTTTGCGAATTTTTCGGTCCGCGTCCGCCGTCCGTGCGTCGCCTGGTCCCGGAGCCTTTGCGGGTACAAAGGTGGAGTGCACAGACAGAAACACACACACACACACACACAGAGACGTTTACCGCGCTTAATATTAGGGATATTATTAAAATTGACCATTTCCTGTTGTAAAACTTTTACTTTACGTACGTATTTTATGGATGAATGTGTTAAATAGTAAAATTTAGAATAATATGCTTTTTTCCGCCCGCCACTCTTCCGTGAGTCAAAGCTCTTTTATTTTTTGGGGAGAGGTAGGGGGCAGAGTTCTGGGGGATTTACATGCCTGTCTTTGTTTTCGAGCTTTTCACAATGCGAAATTTACACGTCTGAAAGAGACCCATAACCAGCCAGTGAAGCAGAGGGGGCTCTGGAACTAATTATGAATGTGTTACTTTTAAAGTGTGTTTGCAATAAAAAAAAATTTAAATTTTATTATTAAAACATTATTGGGGGGGGGGGGGGGGGTCAGCGAGTGCTTTCTAGGGAAAAAGGGGCTAAGCCCAGTCTGCACCAATCTGGTTACGTTTCTGATCCGAAATAAGTCAAGGCCTATTTTCGGTTCTTGGAAAAAAAATCCGCGATGTCAATATGGCCTATTTAGCGACGAGTTGCAAATAGCTAATAAATCGAGTAATGACGACTTCATACTGAAGACACAAAATTATGGACACTTGATAGTCTTTGAGTGAATTAAAGAAGTCGCATATTCGTAATCGCTCTGACAATGGAAACTGAGGCGTCAATGCGATGTCACTTCGACTGGATATGCACTTTGAGCAGTAACATAAAATATTAAATTGCATTTATTATCTCCAATTATCATATCTCCAATCATATCTCCAATTAAACTTCAATAGGACTATTATTTTTCAATTATAGTAATCAATACTGATATAATATAATATAATATAATATAATAATAGAATGTAATATAATATAACATAATACTATATTATAATATAATATAATAATAAAATGTAATATAATATAACATAATATTATACTATAATATAATATAATAATAAAATGTAATATAATATAACATAATACTATAATATAATATAATACAATAATATAATATAATAAGAATATAATATTCAATTATAATTTTAGTCCTACTGTTATTATTTCAACAAATGATGTATCGAATTATTATTTATGAAGATCAAGTTTTAGATGAAGATCAAGCATATTTTATAACCTTTCTAGAAGCGTTTTTCAGGTGTTAAAAAATACGACATAAAACTTTAACCATGCGTATTTCCGCGCTTTGTATTTTCAAAGAAAATTTACCATATTTCAATCTTTAAATCTTGTTTTAAATTTTTACATAAGGGAATCCCTTATGGGTGATTCGTCTTTCCCTCAGATTGCTAGGTGAAGTATATTTTTGTACATATTATATAGCTCTGATATCTATACTATAAAAAAAAGTTTCGTTCTGTGTGTCTGTGTGTGCGCTAGAGTTTCCTAGTCATCGCACACAAACACACAAAAATGTGTGTGTGATGGCTAAACGCACATAGAAGTATGAAAATTTAGGTGAGGATAGTCCGAGGCCTATCCTGATACACCTGAAACTCAGATTTGTAATATTTTGATAATTAGCTGATCTATTAATTAAAAACTCATTTAAGATCGCGAACATGCCATCTTTTTATCTGCAAATGGTGCTAAAGAAATATGAAAACCACAAAACAAATAAATGATTTGATCATCGCAGACAGGGAATTTTTACTTTTTCACTTATTCTCAAATATTAAGAAAACTATTAGAGGTATAGATTTGAAAATCACAATATATATTTTAAGTATTTGTATGATTCCAAAAATCCAAAAATTGTGAAAATCGGTTGGTACTTTAATTAACTTTCAAAAAATGACAGGACGAATAAAATGACAGGACGAATAAAATGACCCGGACAGAAGAGGAGGTCGTATTGAATTTACTTATGCTTCTGTTCCTCTATTTCCGTTAACGAATGGTCAGAAATTATAAGATATAAGATTGACAATGCATTGATATATTTGCGGGCTTTTAATTTCCGTTTCATGTTTTTTTTCGTAGTTACAATTTTAGCTTTTCACGATGGTAAATTCATGTGCCCGAAAAAAGGTGTATTTTCAGTCCTTGAAAAAAAAATCAATCAATATATCTGTCTTTTTGTAAATGCATTTTAGAAATGGCTAGCTACATTCAACATAAACAGTGATCTCTGCTTCTTTAGTGATCGTTAAATGCATTGAGATATCCAATTCACTATAAACTAGACTAATAACTAAATGCGTATCTTGATTGATTGATAATGCAAATTGTTCAGTTATTTATTGGTATTTGTGGTTGCATGGTCGGAGATATTGTGATCGATTTATTCAGACAGTTTTAGTTAAACTAATTATTTGAAGATTTTAAACGCTACCACTACACTGTAAAAAATGATCAATGTTTCTTATTTTATGAAAATATACTATAACCACGAATAAAAATATAATATAATCTTCTGAGTCATCCGACATTCCGAAAAGCGTGTCCCATTGTCTTTTGAATCCCCAGAAAGCAATACATTTCCAAAATTTAAAGAATTATTTATAAAAACAAAATTTCTGTAGCTGCTCGTATTTTTCAGAAACGTTTCCGAATAGTTTTTATAGTGTATTAATCAGTTTCTTCAGCCTGGAATACCTATTTATCGAATGTCATCCATTCTCAAGTAAACGTTTTCAGCTGCATAATTTAATTTATACATGAAAGAGTAAAGAAATAAGCTTAATTTTAATGTTATTGTTAACGCTGTTAATTTTGCATGTTTGTCTATTAAACTTATTTGTTGAACATGAAAATGTTTACTTGAGAATGGATAGCATCGGAAAAAACTTTATTCCGGGCTTAGAAAACCGATTAATACACTTTAAAAGCTACTCGTAAACGTTTCCGAAAATTTCGGGCAGCTAGAAAAATTTTGTTTTTCTAAAGGATTCTTTAAATATCGGAATTTCATTGATGTCTGAGGTTTCTAAAGATAAAGAAACACTGTTCAGAATCATAGTTAACAAGGATGAGATTATATTATACATTTATTCGTCATTATATTATATTTTTGTACATTCAGAAACATTCGTCATTTTTTACAGTATACCTTATGCATTTGTTACTTTTTTCTGCTAAAAACGTGAACTTTATAGAAATATATATATATATATATATATATATATATATATATATATACAGGGTGTTCCGTTAAAGGGGTCCAATATTAATAGGGGTAATAGAGGAGATCACATGGAGCATAAATCAGTATATAAAGCCTGGTCGGATCTCAATAGTTTTCAAGTTACAACAAATAGAATGAAAATTCGGAAAATTGTAAAAGAACCCTCATTGCTAAACTATCGATAATGCTACATAAAAACGAAGCACATATTTAGAAAGAGCAGAAAAAAACCTACAAAATGACATCAATTGTATTAAAATAGAAATATTTATTGACGAGTTACAAGCCCTGAAACAGTGAAAAAAGTACGAAATCCAATATACATCAAAATAGTTAATCGTTAATTCCAAAAAGACAACTCTAGCTACAACAAGGAAAATGTAGTAAAATTTGGTCCATTCCGAAAACTTTCGAAAAAGCTTACAATGAACCATATCGGTTTAATTGTGTGAGAGAAATTAATCAGTTTCTTAGTTACAACTCCGCTTTCTTTGACACTAGCAAAGGTTAAACTCCGCCCATCACGATTGGAAACACCGCCTTTTTAATTACTCTCAACTATACATTTTCGATCATGCTTCTTCTGAGATGCAACATTTTTAATTATTCAAGAGTTGAATGAACCAAAATAACTTTACAATAATAGTCTACATTTTAAAGTGGTCTTTTATTGATATAAAGCTTCAGTTAAATTCCTTAAAATTAAACTGGTGGTGAAAATTCGGAAATAATTAAAAATATTGCGATTTGTAACTATGCAAGAAGTTTCAGTACATGTTTTACATGGACAATTATTGTATGTATATGTGCATCATAATTTATGATAGGAAATAATAATAACAAATAGCATAATAATTTTATTAATTATAAATTTAAAAAAGACACTAAATTTTAAATTAATTCATACAAACTTTGTAATTTACAATTTGAGTACACCACAGTCTGTGACTTACAAAATACTGTGCCAAAAAGTGTTGAAAATAAAAGAAAAATGACAAATAAAGAATTACATTCCACGTACTTTATGACATATGTGAAGCATAGTCTTCTGGCCTGCGCTGCACAGTTCAATGTCGGAAGGCAGACGAACGGACATTATTATAATAGGTGTTCGAAGTTGCGCCCATTAACAGAATCGCACAGCCGACAGCGACGTCGTAAAGATTGGCGAACACGCCGAAAAACTCCGACGGAGTTGGGAATGTCTCCTGCAGCGACAACGATTCGCGCTAGTAAATCCTCCGGTGTATCCACAGGCGTTTCATACACCAGCGATTTAAGGTGTCCCCAAACAAAAAAAGTCTAACGGATTGAGGTCTGGAGAGCGTGCAGGCCAAGCAACAGGTCCACTGCGTCCAATCCATTTCCCAGGATATGTTGAATTGAGGTGATTGCGAACACCTATGAAAAAATGTGCCGGTGCGCCATCGTGCATAAACCACATATTGTGGCGCAATGTTGCTGGCACATTTTGCAGTAACTGCGGTAAGATATCCCGTAGGAAAACCAAGTACGTACTGCCATTGAGTACATCTGGGAGTAAATATGGTCCTATGAGATAATCGCCGAGGACACCTGCCCATATGTTCACACTGAACTTTTGTTGTGCGTTCGACGGGAAAACAGTGTGCGGATTTGTATATGACCATGTGTGCATATTGTGCGTGTTTACCACGCCCTCTCTCGTAAATGTTGCTTCATCAGTAAATAAAATATTTTCCAGAAATTGTGGATTATTTTCTGTTACATTAAGCAACCAGCGTACGAATTCTGTCCACTGAGCACAATCTGTTACTGATAACAGTTGTACCCGCTGCACATGAAAGGGGTGCATGTTTTCTGCACGCAGAACACGCCACACACTTTGGTGAGAAACACCGACTTCAGACGCAGCAGCTCGTGTACTCGTGGAGGGGTTATCTTTAAAAATATTCAGTACATCTTCTTCCATTGCAGGTGTTCGTACATGTCGAGGTTTCCCTGCATCAATGCTTGCTGTATTAAACGATCCAGTCTACCGTAATCGTCTATCGATTTTTATGAAGAGTTTCGAACTTGGGCAACGTCTCCTTGGAAATTGCTCATGGTACATGCGCTGTGCTAGACATGCATTTCCATGAGCTTGCCCGTACATCAGATGCATGTCCGCATATTCTTCGTTAGAGTATTCCGGCATAATTATTATACATCAACTTACTAAAATCCCACTTACAACAGCCTCCCTTTAACATAACGCCCACTGATGACTGCTGTTTTATTACACTTTTCTTCCTATACACATAGAAAATTTGCATAAAAAGTACTTCTTCTTCATCATCCTGAAAGTTCATGGAGGAAACGCAGCAGTCACGGAGTTTGCTTTAAGACAAGGCGAGAGCTGCACAATATGTCATTCACTTGACCAGACTGAATAATGAAAGGGTATTGATAGAGGTTGATCAGAAATGTATAATTGAAAGATATTAAAACGGGGTGTTTACAATCGTCATGGGTGGAGTTTCGCTCTTTCCGAGCGTGCAACAGTACAGAGTTGTAACTAGGGAACTGCTTGATTTCTCCCATACAATTAAACTGATATGGTTTATTGTCAGCTTCTTCCAAAGCTTTCGGAATGGACCAAATTTTATAACATTTTCCTTGATGTAGGTAGAGTTGCATTTTTGGAATTAACGATTAACTATTTTGCTAAATATTTGATTTTGTATTTTTTCACTGTTTCAGAGCTTGTAACTCGCCATTAATTCTCAATATTCTAAAACAACTTATGTCATTTCGTAGGATTTTTTCTGCTCTTTCTAAATATGTGCTTCGTTTTTATGTAGCATTATCGATAGTTTAGCAATGAGGGTTTTTTTACAAATTTCCGATTTTCCATTCTATTTGCTGTAACTTGAAAATTATTGAGATCCGGCCAGGCATTATATACTGATTTATGCTCCGTGTGATCTCCTCTATTACCCCTATTAATATTGGACCCCTTTAACGGAACACCCTGTATATATATGTTAAATTATTTATTAAACTTATTATTTCAGCATAAACTTATTAGGCAAGCTATATTCAGCATAAACAGTGATTTCTGCTTCTATAGTCATCTTTAAATGTATTAAAAAGCAAGCATTGAAATGATTGGCATGATTGACAATCTTTATTTTACAAATATTGAACTAAATAAGCAAGATTCTGACTGTGAAAAGAAGTAATTTAAATGATTTAAAAATTCTTTTAAAAGTTATATACATAAACGTATTATTATTTCATAACATTACAATTGAAAACAAAATGGCCAGAATTTAACCAATTATTTTCTACTGTATTTTGTTTAAATCATTACATTGATTTGTTTTTAATATTAAAAAAAAAAAAAAAACGCGCTTCCACAAAATTAACATCCTGCTTGCATTTACAATTGAAAGTATCGTTTTATGACTGATCCTGCATTCATTCATGTAATTTGTTTGACTGTTTGTATATTTATATTTTTAAATTATAAGTATATTTTCATTACTAACAGTACCGTAAAATTTAAATTGATTCCTAGCTTCCGAATACCAAATCAGTTTATTTTTACAAAAGAAAATAATGAATACTTATGAATGTTAGGATAAAAGTATTTAATAAACACATTTTAGGATTAGTTAGGATCATTCTGAAAATATTTAATAGTTTCTGCCTTGTTAGAGAACACTAAATGCATAAATAAACCAGCACTGAAGTATTCAGTCAACCCTAATCTAGGCGATTGATTAAGTGTGTTTCTTGATTGATTGATATTGCATGATTCCTTTAATTATTGGATTGCATGGCCGCAGATATTATAATTAATTAATTCAGAGATAGAAACATCAGAACTAAAGTCAAACTAGCTACTTAAAAATTTAGAATTATACAACTGCTAATGCATTTACCGCTTTCCTATACTGACAAACGTAACCATTCAAAATTAAGATATACACTGTAATTTTTGTATTAAACGACTTGTATCGCGACTTACTGACTTTCTTCTACAGTTATTGAACTAAACAAATCGACATATATATATATAGTATGCGTAAAATAAAATAAAATACAACCCAATACATTTAAACTGCCAAACTGTTGCTGGGAACATCTAAAATAATAATTCGATTGGAAATGATGAGTTAATTCAATGTATGTTTAAATATGAGATTAGAGAGTCGTCCTCACTGAGAAAAACGATACTATCAATATGAGTAATTTGATGTTTTCATTTTGTTATGAAACTTTTTCTTTCAAATAGGAAGACCCAAATGCTTTCAATTCTGAAATACCATAAATACTCAGAATATTGAAACATGGACACTCTCAAAATTGAGTATATAGAGGTCAGTTCATACTCATTCTTGAAACATGGATATACTCAAAAATGATTAGAATCAGTTCAAACTCATTTTTGAAACATGGAAAGACTCAAAAATGAGCATCTAGAAGTCAGTTCATACTCATTTTTGAAATATAGACACACTCAAATATGAGCCCATGATGTTTTATTCTTGAGTGTGTGCATGTTTTCAGAAATGAGTCTATACATGTTTCAAACTTGAGTCATTTTGATTCGGAGCCATGTTGACTGTGCGCCATACTCAGATTTGAGTATTTTTTTAAAATGTCGTTTTTAGAGTGCTCATACAGAAATTTTCGAAACAAATTCTGAATTCTAATATAAGAAATTTTTAATAGAAATCGATTTCTAGAAGCTTCAAATATGCGAATCCAAAATTAGAGTTCCTTCCGCCAAGTGGTTTTTTAATTATACTTAGAAAACTTACTGCGTTGCAATTTGTTTCGAAAGGATTAAAAAGGATTTAACATTAGCAGTCTAAACTTTAAATCTTCGTAATTCCCAAACTATTTGACTAAATGACTTCCTGTTTAGTATCCCATTGTAACATTTACCAAAAAAATCCACATATGCTGTCAAAATTAGGTGTTTGTGTTGAAAATTTCTAAGTTTGGTACAATTTCAATATGAAGACTGCCTAATCTTGTTTTTTCAACACAAATTGAAAGAAAACATAATTCCCAAAATCGAATAGTTATTTAAGTTTTCCTATGCGACAATTTGACGATTAAAATGTATAAATACTAAACAATAAAAAACGGATTTAAATTTGAAGTATTTTAAAATCTTTGAAGATTTTCCCTACATTTCTTCAAACTATAGTTAACTGGTGAAAAAAAAATGTGATCATCTGTTTTAAACATTATGTGTTTCAGCAAGAAATTTTTTTTTCGAGATTTTATAATTGATTGTGTAGTTTAATTAGTTATTGATTAAATATATATTCGTATAGAGTTTTGTTTGGGTTTTGTTTATTTACATTTGTGAATTACAAGTAAATTGCATTATTAATAGTAACATAAAATTTAAATTGATTCATATCTTACCATATTCATTGTTACATTATTGTTAGCAAATAAATTCATTATTACATTATTATTAGCAAATAAATTCATTATTGCATTATTATTAGCAAATAAATCCATTGTTATATTTTTATTAGCAAATAAATCCGTCATTACATTATTATTAGCAAATAAATTCATTTTTACATTATTATTAGCAAATAAACAATACGTGAAGTAAACATTAATTAAAGACAAAGAGTTTTCATAAACACGCGTGAAGAATTGCTAGCTGCATTCAGCAGGTTTGAGACGTTTTACCAAACGCTAAATGCCTTAATGAGCAAGCACTGAAAATAATCAGCACACTCTAAACCTAACGATTGATTAAACGCATATTTTGATTGATTGATAAATGCGAGTAATTCCGTTAATTATTGGTATTGCTGATTGCCTGGTTGGAGATAATTCGATCGATTCATTCAGAGACAGTTATAATGAAACTAGTTAACTGAAACTTCCGAATCAACTTGCTACCTAATGCATTTTCTGTTTTTCTTCAAAGAAATGGGATTATTTAAAGCAAAACAGTCTGTCCAATTTATCAATTAAACCCTTTATTTCAGGAAATGTTGTCTAATTGCTTATTTAAGCAAGTATAATTCTTGTTTCGGGAAAACGAATTGAAAAAAAAGTAAACATTTTTATATATTTCTTGAAATAATATTTAATTGCTTAAAAACTGTAATCAGATATTAATTGCAGAATTTCTATATTAATTGCAAATTTGATTCCATTATAACAATTTTTTAACATATTCTCCATTTCCAAAACAAATATAGCGGCTATTTTGGTAATAGACAGTTAAATCTATTGTGTTGTTCAGAAAGTTCTTTCCGTTTGGGAAAACCAATTCGAACCGGAAAATTCTGCCTGTCAATTCCCGGCACATATTTGGAACACTTTCATTCAAAAAAAGTGTTTCAGTTACCGTAATTTCCGGCGTATAATCCGCAGCTCAAAGAATCGTTTTTCGACCCAGAAAATTTATACAATAATTGTAGTTAAATATTTACAGCGATCTTTTAAGTTACATTTTATAAAATAATATATCTGGGTCGAAAAACGACTCTTTGAGCTGCGGATTATACGCCGGAAATTACGGTACCTTAATGTGTACTGAAACGTGTTCCGAATATGTTCCGCTATAAAGAAACTGTTCCAAAAGTGTACCGAAAGAGTTCTGCTCAGGATATTTGTTAAATCTAAACTTGGGAACACATTTGAGAACAGACTGGGAACATATTTGGGCACACTTGTGAAATCATCGCTTTCAAAAAGTCCGCTAGAAAGTGTGCTGGACAACAGAAGTGTTCTCAGAAGTATTCTAAAAACTGTTCCAAAAAGTGCGCTTCAAAGTGTTCTAAAAAAGGTGACAAAATAAGTGTTCTTAAAAAGTTCTGAAAAGTGTATAAAGATTTGCAGTGCAGACATTAGATATGGAAATTAATGTCTAATAATTAAATTATAGCATTTTCCGTTACGAACAAACTTTCCCAAGAGGAAATAACTTTCCGAACAACCCAATACTTACTGCCTAATCTTACTGCCTATATACTTACTTATATACTTACTGCCCATTACTTACTGCCTATATAAACACATTTTTATAAGGTTATGTTTAGTATTTTATATATACATTGGATGAGATACTAACATTTCTCATCTACAGACTTCAAAAGCATATCACGATTATTATTAATTGAATAAATAATTTGTGGAAATAATATTAATGAAGGAAAATGGTATTTCATAAACACACCTCAGGAATTGCTAGCTACATTCAGCAGAAACTAAATAGTTTCTAACACACTATTGAACTTTAAAATGAATAAATGAGAAGCCACTGACGCATTCAATCCATTCTTCTCAACTAGCCGATTTATTAAATGCGCATCTTGATTGATTGATAATGCGAGCGATTCCGTTAATTACTAGTATTGCTGATTGCTTAGATGGAAATAATGTGATTGATTCATTCACAGACAGTTATTCCCAAACTAGTTAATTGAAGATGTTGAGTTATACAATTATCTAATGGTTTTGCTGATTTTTCTGCTAAAAAACTTGATCTTTCAAAATAAGATACAAGTTTTACTGGATTTGCGAGATTAATTGATCCCGTGATATTACCTTATTAACCAAAACTTACATTGAATAGTAAAAACTAAAGTTAATCCCCAGACAATTTCCTTAAAACCCAATATTAATCGATATGTAATATAACAATTTAGTACTACGATATTGTTTTTATGTGTTATTGTTAGAAATAAATATTACAGCTTCATTTGAAACTTTTTAAATAAAATTTATCTAAATTACGTAAGCTCCTATTATCATTAAAATGGGAACTTTTTAATAAGTGATAATCAAAAAAAGTGTATTTTAAGTTCAATTCTGCATAATAAAGACTTTTGTCAGATTGCCGCGAAAATTGGGTCAAATTTCTTGTTGGATTTTTATTTTATTTTCATAACAATTCAGAGCTGATTTCCTTACAAATTTAATTAACCCTTTCCGTGATTTTCGCACAAATCGAAATATTTTACGCTTTATTCCAGGGATTGTCATAAAAAAAAATACCGTAATAACTGAAACTGCATAAAACGATGGAAACCTGTGGATCATCTATGTAATATTTCAAACTAATTGTTTTACAATTTAGTGATACCATTCTGCAATTATTAAGTGACAAGTATATATTCTGTTCTTCAAAAAAGTGTATTAAAACTTAAAACAGGTTGTTATATTCCCAGAAAGTAACAAAACAGCATTTAAAATTTGAAGTTGAATGATGTAAAGTTGCGATCAGATTTTAATGGCATGATTTCTTTTTTAATTAACAACGTATTATTGCATTAATGCTAATTTTTAACACACTGCTCTGTCGCGAAACAAATATTTGGGTTGTTACTTACCCATCGTACGTTGTATAGGGTAAGTCTTGTAATCGTTTTGAAAATCGAAATATTTTTTATGACGTATTTACACGTTTCAGACACTGGAGATTCCGAAAAACATATTTTTAGAAAAAAATTTTGCCGTCCGTCTGTGTGTCTGTGTGTCTGTGTGTCTGTAAACGCTCTATCTCCCCAAAAAAATTGAGATAGAGACTTGCAATTTGGAATGTACTTAGTATGTAATAATGGAAATAAGCCTATTGAATTTCAATAACCTCGATTAACCGGAACTATTTTTTTCGGACTCTCGAAATATTCGTTGTGATAAAAGGTACATAAAAATTTTCGAAATTGTTTATTTTAAGAAATGAATATAACAGACAATAAAAAAACGTAAATTTTGCATAAAGCATGAAGTCGATCGGATAATGAGTTGCCGAGATATTTGGAATCCTATTTTCCACACTCTTCGATTTTTCATGACCCTGTATTTCATCCAAATTTCACTTCAAAGATATATTTTAATTGGAAATTTGACGCTTAATCAGATGCAATAAACCGCTAGTTAATAGGATTATTATTTTTGGAGTTATAAGGATGTTTCTTTCAAGCAATTCAGTAATCGAGCCTTTAACGTTTATGACGTCCTCAAGCCACGATTTTATTTGAATTGCAATGCATTTTATAAGTAGTTTACACATTTTTATTTTAATATTTTACATTATGCATATCCATGATGGGTAAGTATTACGGTGGCCCCCAACGACTAGTTTTGATAATGGGACAGCTTTTCCTTAATATTTACTTATTGAAATGTATTTTATAACATTTTCTGGTGATTATATTAGATATTTTATGAAAATTTTTATTCTCACGTTAACTGTGACATGCAATTTTAAATTGTACGGTGCTTCCTCCATAAATTTAATGACATATACCAATTATTATTAATTGAATAAATAATGTGTGAAATTAATATTAATAAAGGACATAGGAATCGCATAAGAGCACTTCGGGAATAGCTAGCTGAATTCAGCACAAACTTAATAGTTTCTAACAGTTTATTGAACGTTAAAATAAATAAATAATTAAGCGTTGAAGCATCCAATCCACTCTAAACTAGCCGATTGATTAAATGAGTACCCAATGATTGATTGATAATGCGAGTGATTCTGTTAATTACTAGTATTGCTAAGTGCATGGTTGGGGATAAGGTGATTGATTCGTTCAGATACAGTTTATTGTCCAACTAGTTAATTGAAGAATCTAAATTTTACAATTATATAACGCATTTCTCGGTTATTCAGCTGAGAAAAATGAGATAGATCATCTATTATATATATAAAAATACTTGTTTCACAATTTAGTGATAGTATTTTGCATTTCATTCATCTAAACAAGTTCAATTCCTGTTCTGAAAAACAGTGTCTGAAAACTAAAAACATATTGTTATATTCTTTTACAGTAATCACAAATTATATGAATTTTCAATTAAATTATCTAAAAATAATCATATTTTAATCGTATGGTTTCTACTTTAATTCAAAAAATATTATCGCATTATTGATAATGTTTAATATCGTAATGTATAGAAAAATAAATATTTTGGTAAGGGAGAGTTTTGTTTAATAATTGCCAAATGAAACACATTTTACAAGACTGTTGTTTATGTTAGATATTTTACGATCATATTTATCACAACCTTAACTGCAACATATAATATTAAGTTGCATCATATTTTCTCATTAAATTTAATAACATATACCGATTTTCATTCATTGAATAAATAATGTGTGAAATTAATATTAATGGTAGACAAAGACTATTAATAAACACAATTCTGTAATATCTAGCTGTATTCAGCACAAACTTAATGGGTTCGGCCATTTTAGTGATGCATGAATGAGCAAGTACCGAACTATTCAATTCACTATAAACTAAGCGATTGATTAAATATGTACCGTGATTGATTGATAATATGAGTGATTAATTATTGATATTGCTGATTGCATGTCCCGAGATTTTGTGAGTGATTCATTCAGATATAGTTATAGTAAAACTAGTTGATTGAAGATTCAAAATTTTTCCATTATCTAAAGCAGCGTTTCTTAAACTGTGGTCCGCGGACCCCTGGGGGTCCGTGATCTTACAGACGGGGGTCCTCAAGCCCAATGTTGATTTTAGATTTTTTTTTTCCCTTCGGGAAAAATTTTTGTACCTCTAGAGGAGGGGGATTTGCAAATCTAGATCATTAATAAGCATAAAAGTCCAAATGCTTTGGGAGAGTCTTTTCAGTGCTCTGAAGGTGGAATATTCTTATATCTCTAATTTCTTATGTGTGAAAAAAATATTAACCGATTGATTCTACGTGTGAATAATCAGCCTTTATTACGCATTGCAACTAGATGAGCGTTTTGATATCTCTAATACTGTAAATTTGTGAGTTTTCTTTCATTATGAATTTGGTGGTAAGATATGTGACGATTTTTTGTTTTGCAAATCCCTTCCAACTTACAAAATAAATGCAGCGCTATTCACATGTTTAAACAGTTTCATACAAGAAAATTATGAAGAACAACTGTAGAAGTCGACGGCATGTTGAACCAGTCTTACGTAACATTAGCAAACCCATAGCAAATAGTACTATGTATATTTTAACTGTCTTAAAATGTAAATTATAATTATTTTTCTTGTTTTTATTTTTCCTCAATATATATTGCTATTATTATTCTTCTTGTATTAATGTAGCTGATTTTTCTAACACCGTTGACTAAATATAGAATATGTGTAATGAAAAACAAATAAGGTGTATACGTTAAAAGAATTTCTTATTTTATATTAAGAAAAATATTGTTGGGGGTCCCCGAAATGCGTATCACATCAAAAGGGGGTCCGCGAGATCACAAAGTTTAAGAAACGCTGATCTAAAGTATTTGTAGATTTCACTGCTCACAAATGTAATCAATTAAAATAAGATGGACAGTCTAAATTATCATTTAAAAACTTGTTTTACAATTTAGTGACTTTGTTCCTCAATAATTGAAGGAAGCGTGTATAATTCTTATTGTCCAATGGAGAAAATTCAATTTCAAGATTTTACCATGTATATACCAGTTGGTTATAATATAAGAATCTCTATTTGGAGCTGTCTATAGCTTGAAGGAATAACCCGAATGAAACTAAAAACGGTACACTTACTATTCGGGAAGGCGGAAGAAGAATAGAACAAACAGTTGCAATAATCGCACTACGGGACCTTAAAATTTATTGTGTACCGTGGAGGTGTCACAAACCTCAATTACTTAACAGATCGCAATCACAACATGTGCAAAACATCGCTGCTGATGCTTTACATTCGGCAGTTGAGCACGTCGTGCACCGCCTGCATTGTGTCCTCCAGTACAATAGCTATGTGGAACCTGAATTTGATCTGCACCGCCATAAGAAAGCGTAACCACATTCACTGTGACATTTTCCAATAAATTAGGTATGCCATCCGATTTTACGCCTTATTTTTTTGTTCTTGTATTACACATTAGATTTCACACTCAAAAGCGCCCTCTATCGGTAATTATTGCAACTATTTTTTACTGTTCCATTCTTCTTCCCCCTTCTCGAATAGCCAAGCGTACCGATGCTGGTTTCATTCGGTTTATTTCTTCAAGCTACAGAGAGCTTTAAATAGATATACTTATATTATAACCACCCGGTATATATATTTTTAATGACCGTTAACAGATGGAAAGAATGTGATCATATTTTAAATGATAAATTTTACTTTAATTGGAAAAAAAATTATTGCATTGATGCTAATTGTTTTAAATATGTGTTACGATAATAGCGATATTCTATTTCACTTCGTAGTTCCCTATATCGGTTAATTATTAACTGACAAGTATGCATTGATAAAGTTTTGTTTGGCAATTTTCTTATTTATATTCGCGAGTATATAACAAATATTTTTTCATCACTAATCGTAACACGAAATTTAAATTGCTTCATACCTTCCAATTCAACTATTATTATTAGTTGAATAAATAATGAGAGGGAATTAATGAAGGACAAAGGTATTTAATGAAGACATTTCAGGATTAGTTTGTGGCCATTCTGCACAAATTTAATGGATTTCTGCTCTTTAGAGAACTTTAACTGCATAAATGAACAAGCATTGACGTATTCAGTGCACACTAAACTAGTCAATTGATTAATTATATGTTTTGATTAATTAATGATATGAGTGGTTCTGTTAATTATAGGTTTTGCTAATTGCGTGGCTAGAAACTTAGTGATTGATTCATTGAAAGGTAGATATAGTCAAATTAATTACGTAAAGATTTCGCAATAATCCAATATCTGATGTATTTGCTGATTTCTACTGCTGGCAAACGCAGTCTTTTCTAAAATCGATTTACTCGCCAAAATATTTCTTAAAACACTTATTTTATAATATTATATACAATAAATTCTGGAGTATAATGCGCTTTTGATATAAGAAAATTCTTTTTAGAAGGTGCGCGTTATATGCCTGTAAGGAAAAAAAATGCAATATTAAATATTAAGAAAAAGAAAGAAGATCATAATAACTAATATTTTCAAATTTAATAAACTTGTTATTTATTTACAAAAACTAATTTTTGCTGTCAGATTAAATGAAAAGTAAGAGTTATTATACTTTACAATAGCCTTTATTTTATTTTTTGCTATATACCCACTGAAGGTTTCTTTGCAATTAAGCAAATTCGTGTTATATGGTAAATCTATACATTATAAAGGAAAAACTTTTAGAATAGTGAGCACTTTGATATAACATTTAGTTATCGGGTTATGTAAATATATGTGAGGTAAATCATTAAAAAAATAATATAGTTAATGTATAAACAGTTGACAGCAACACACAGTGTTGAATTTAAATTCGAGCAACATCTAAACGACAGAAAGAGGGTTATTTTATGCAGGTCGCACTGCACGACAAGAATACTGAAAGAGCATCACTGACATGTTTAGCACCTCCCCTGAGGACAATGTTTTTGTTGAATTAATGCACTGTGCTTCCAAACCTTTGAAGAACAATAAAAAAGTCACAATTGACCACAGAGCCTTTGGAAAAGAAAGATCAGAGAAATAATTTATCGCTGTCGTCGCGAAGTTTGATCCGCGCTTTATACATCTGCAACGCTAGCGGGACGTCTATCTTTTGATTCAAATAATATGCACTTTTGTAACATAATTTGATCTGTATGAAGCATTATTTAAAAGCCCGTAAGATTGGGGATTGTTTGCTTATTAATGGTCTAGAAATGCAATTTCCCCTCTGGAATTCCACAGTTGCCGCCCTTGCCCCCTTTCCCCCCAACGGAGCTGCAGAAATCTCTCCCGGTGAAAGATGTTCGCATTCTACTCTGGTTAACCACTGGTACTATAATGAAGAAATTTACAACACAGATACCTTTTGCAACGGAGTTACTCGTGAAAGAAGGATTTTTAAGAATATTTAAAATGAAGTAAAAAATGAAATTAAAATTCACATCAGAGGACTGAGGTTGAAGGTTAAAAGTTGAAGGAATTTTCATATCCAACAGAATGAAGAGTATCTAAGAAAGGAATCCAGCTCCATTTGTCTTAACGTGCAACGCTCTACCAAATTAGCTACGTTAAATTATTCTGATCGACACAGGTCCATCATATATTAACGCTACCACACATACTGTGACGGTCAGAGTATTTTAAGTCAACTCATTTGCAGAGTCGTTTGCCCATTAAGCCAAACTGCTTCAATTCTTGGACTGTATACTTTTCCATTTTCATGAATATGAAAATTCTTTCAACCGTTAACATCCAACTTTAGTTATCTGTAACTAATATGATTTAAATTACAGCGAATAACATAAAATGTATATATTTGTCTCAACACGTTCACTGCCGGGTTAAAATTACCGGAATTTTATTTTATTTAGAAAGTTCGAATTCACACCAGAAAATACTAATAGCAATATTTACTTTATTTAATTACAGACATTTCGTAATTACATAAAATAAAAATTCTTCATTCGAAATTTCCTGTACGAATTCGCAATTTTAGATTGAAAAACCACGAGTATACTCGTGGTTGGCAGCGAATGGGTTAAATGCGCTGCGCGGAAATAAAAAGTTAACAGTAAGGCGTTTTTTAAATTCTTAAAACGCCTTAATAATTCTTAAAATATTTATTCGTCTTTAACTATAAAAAATAATTTAGTTTTTGTTTATCAAATATAACAGGGCAGAAAATAATTTATCCATGCAAAATGTCTAGTTCTTACGTATATAATTTATTCATTATATATTGTGTTAAAATAAATAGGAATAAGAGAATAACATTTACTTTTATTCCTTGCTTTAAAAAAAAATAAAAAATAAATATTTTCATTCAGCATGTCTTTATGTATCGAAAATGCTTTAATTCTGTGTGAAGAGATAAACAATAAAATAACTGACTCATAAACATAAATGCGTAGTGGAGTATTTATATAAAATTTCATGATTCAGCAATTCTACGAAATAAAACAATTCGCCGAGCATTACATAAAGAAGACTTATTCAACGCACGCAAATTAATTATTCTGACTTTAATAAACAGACAAACTGCGAATTGGTTGAAACAAGGTAATTTTCATTGTTTCATCACGTTTCTTTTATATTTCATTCAGGACATATATTTTGAATGTAAGTTAAACGACAGTGCATGAAGAATATAAACAATGTAATGGTGAAAGACAAAGCTTTATATAAATGAAACACAAAGCAGTAATTCTACCGGAAGTTGGGGATCATTCACGTGGCAGGAAAATTTATGTCCATAAAGAACTAGATGTGACACTGATGAAAAATTCATACTCAGTTCTGGCAAAGATAAACTGCTGCGAAACGTTTGTTGCGATCTTGGTTGTTTATATACTTGCAGATAGTATTGTGGAATTTTATCGTTTGAGTCAGAAACTGTGTATTTTATGATTTAAATTCATATGTAAATTTAAAGAGAACAAAGGAAAATGGTGATAAAATAACATACATTTGTTAAAAATGTGTAAACACCATTAAATCTACAAGAAATCAAAAAATTAGTTTTATCTTCATTACTTAATATTATTAATGCGTTTTCTTAATATTATACTAAATATTTAATCAGAAAATTGGTGGGAATAGTAAATTATTTTCGCAAAAATCTGGCTCTGTCATAAATATTTTCATACTTAGATTTTGCAAAATCGACTGTTACAAAGCTTTAATTAAATATTGATTTTTTTTTGTTGAAATTAGAATAAAGGGAGAAGGCAATAAGGTCATTTCCACTACTTACTTAGTGAAAAAGGGGAGAACGAAAAAACAGCATTTTGGGCTATATTGTTAGGATTCTACGGTCTTTTAGTTTTTTTAAGATTGGGATTAATAGAGTTAAAGGTTCATCGCAAAAATAAAGGATTAAATGCTCAACTTTTGGTAGATGTTTCAGCATTCTTATTGGTTTAGACGGTGCGGTATCGTTTGATTACTAAAAATTGGATTATTTTTTTAATTTACTTACACAAAGTTTGCAACCTATCTTCGAAAAATCTCTTTTATTTCATATTTATATTCACTGTTGTTAATGGATAATTGATTTTAAATTTCACAAGTCTTTTCTGACATATTCTGGGTAGAGGATAATAATAAATAATGAATTTCATTAAAAACTAAAAGTATTTTGATTTTATATAAGAAATATAATATTATTAAACGAGTGAAAATGTTGCATTCGTTGATGCTTTAGAATATTCAGTATGATATACGGTTCTCTATAAGTAAATTTAGGATGGTAAATTTCAATAAAATATGAACTATTTAGTATATTAAATATTTTTATTTGATTATTAGTATGCCCTATCGGGGTTAACGAAGCCTTTTAAACAGTTCGTGAGGATAAAATGACTTCGATGACCAAATGGTATCACCATACGTCAACAACAACAGAAAAAAAAATAGATATAAGTTCTCGTATGCTGTGTAAAAAAAAGGAAATTTAAAAAATTCGGCGAGGAGTAATAGAAAACAAAGGATTCAGACACAACAGAAAACACAAATAAACAACCTTTAATGATCTTCAAAATTATCTTTATGGTCTTCAACAGACTTTCGACAGCTTTCGTAAAGCAGCTAAACATAGTCAGCGGAGACTTCATTTGGAATTTTTTGAAGCGTTGATGTCACCTGTTGTTAATTGCTAAGTTTTAATTCTTCCGGTAGAGTTGCAAAAAAAAAACGGTTTATTCCCAGGTTTGTTTCCAATAGACCCGGTTTATTTCCAGATTTATTCCCAAAAGACATAGCTTATTCCCAAAAAACCGGTTTATTCCTAGGTTTAAACCGGGTTTTTTCTAGTCTTTGCAACTCTATCTTCCGGTATCTTTCTCAGAGCCGGCCGCCGATTGCGCGCCGCAATTCTGCTCTACATTTTATAGCGTTTTTTTGTTGTTGTTGATGGTCGACTAGAACGTGGACTATTATTTCCGCCGCAAAAAACAAGTTTTTGGCTCACGGCTTTTGTTCCGTGCACTTTCATTAAACATCTCATCAGTCTCCATCAGAGTTTTTCCCTATTTGTAACTAAACTTTATGCTTACGCATTGCTCCATTGCACTGAGACAGGAGAAGTTACACTCACTAAGCACTAATGACTGCAGCATTAGTCAAATCTGCTTCCATTTACAGCGTTCAATGCTACGTGGTGTTTCTGGACAAGTCTCTCCATGCACTGCGCATGCTCGCATTTTTAGCCAATTTGCCATTAAAAAATCGATCCCGTTACCGAACTTTTTAGTCTGTACTTTTGTTTACCACACTGTTAAAAATAGCCGTTTAAACCGTTGATTCCTCCACGTTCACGATTTTTTCTTTTATTTGAACTTCTTTGAGTATTGTTTACAATTGGTTGGTTCCAGCATCATACAACACTGTTGGACTTTTTTCTTTATGTATATAATACTTTTCATCGAATATAGTAAGAATCAGAATTAAAAACATTCAGAAATTCTAAATATTGTTTAATTTATTTACATTAAATATCTTACAAGTACTTTTCAGAAACCCTTTATTAGTTACACATTTGCTGCTGTTACAAAAGCTTTTATTTTCAAAAGATTTATATCTCACAGAGCTACTTAGTGTATACTTTACTGTATACTTTATAATAAAAGAAAAAACATTTTTCTTTTATTTTTAATAAATAATTCATTTATTTTATTTGTGTCTCTAATGCTGAATTATCATTTTTAGTATGCAGGTTTAAGCTAATGATTTAAGCTAAGTTTAAGTAGGTTTAAGCTAAAGTGACATTACTAATATTTCAAGGCATATATATATTTTTCAATAAATACACACACTTTTTTCCTTTTTTTAAAAAAATGTATTTTTATTTCCAAATCGATTTAAATATTTGGCGCTTCTGATCACTGGAGGATTACAACCTTTCCTGCACCAAATATACTTTATAATAAAAGAAAAAATATTCTTTTTTAATTTCTAATAAATTAGTTATTAATTGCAATGTATCACTAATGCTGAATCGTCATTTTAGTGTGCAGTTTTAAGTTAATGATTAGGTGGCATTACAACTGCTATTAGGTGTTATTAACAACTGTGTAAATAATTAAATTTTAAACTGATATTCTTCGATATATACACAAACATTATAATTAATAACTTAGAAAATATAGTTCGGGTATAGAGTTTCTTTCCCAATCTTTTTTTATGTTTCTAAAGTGATTCACAACTTCTGAAATGAACTATTGAAAGCTTCTGTTATACAAACCTTTGATAAAACAAAACAAAAAAATTTAAAATTAAATTTATATATTGGATAGATGTTCTTAATGATAGGAAAATTAATGGCCTCTTTAAAACAAATATGACACCTATTAAAAATCTAAATACGTTTTACGTATAATATAGAATTTTACTCACAATCTTGAAACCAATGCTCTTCACAAATTTTGAAATGGTCTATGGAAAGCATTTTTCTGTCACAAAAACTTATGAATAGAGCAGAAAATGCTGAAAATTAAATGTACATATTGAGCAGGATGCTCATCATGAAAGGAAAATTAATGATAGCTGTAAAAAAAGTATGGCACCGATTAAAAATACATATAATTTTACGTATAATATAATATTTTACTTACAATTTCAGAAAAAAGGGAATACTCTTCAGAACACTCTTCGCAAATTTTGAAATGGACCATGGAAAGAACTCTGCCGCACAAAACTTTGAAAAAAAAGAAAAGGGCTGAAAATTAAATTTATATATTGGTTTCGATAATCTTGATAATAGAAGAATTAATGCATGCTTTAAAACAAATATGGCACCAATTATAAACTTATGTGCGTTTTACGTATAATATAGGACTTTACTTACAATTTCAGAAACAATATTCTTCACAAATTTTGAAATGAACTAGGCATTTTCCTGTCGCACAAAACTTTGAATAAGCAAGAAAAGGACTGAAAATTAAATTTATATATAGACCAGGATATTTTTCAGGAAAAGAAAATGAATACTTGTTGTTAAACAAATTTGAAATCTATTAACCGTACAGTGCATAATGTAGCCAATTGGCAACACTTTCTATTTAACTTTTAATAAATAAATCAAGTTCTTTGCAACCACTATATTTATATAGAAATAGTAATGCTGTAAAAATAACATAAATATGCTACTAAATAAAGTAAAAAATCTACCTTAAAATTTCTGATGTCAAATTCTTAATATAAGTATAAAAAAACACAATTCTGAAAGAAAAATTCATGTACTGTAGGGTTAAAAAATCATATACGTTTTACGAATGTTATAATATATTTCTCATAATCGCAGAGGAAACAACCTTCGAATAATAGAAAAAATAATTGTATAAACAAAATGTTTTGTTCTTTTATACATTTTCGCCTCGCAACTTATTTTAGCAAAATAAATCTTTAAACAACCTCAGAAGATTACAAACCAATCTATGTGATTACATTCTAGCATTTTTTTAATGTAAAAGTTTAAAAAAATATATCTAAGATAAATATAAACTTAACACAAGGATAATCTTTTATATTGTTTAGTGTAAATAAATTGATTGTATTTTATGAATATTACGAGTAGTATTTTCAAATTTCTAGCACCTATCCTATTTTAAGATACTTTTTTTTTGTATTATATTTAAAATAAAAGAAACAGTGAAGATAAATGCTAGAGTGATTCGCTTTAAGAACTCTCTCGGAAGCAATAGGAAATATAAAGTTAATTAAAAAGTATGCTTTATATAAAAGGTTCTCAAAGAATTTTCGTTTCATATTTATGTTAATAAACATAAAGAATATGACCGAATGGGTTATTTTGATAAAATCTCAAAATGTAGAAAAATGTAATAAGTCCTATACCTAAAATATTCATTAATCATATTTATCTAATTTAATTCCAATACGAATGCAAATTAAATTGTTGCTCTAACATTTCATTTTATAACTTTTTCAATTAATGGGAAAATCTAATTAAAAAAAAATAATAAAAAATAACCAAATCAAAAATTTTGAGGACTTTATTAATAAAAAATAATACAAACCTCCAAAACTAAATAGTTATCACAATTACACGCATGATTAAACTTGCATATTACACAAATAAATAAAATAACGCTTGTTAGGCAAGAAAGTTTTTTTTCTATGTTAGCGATAGCATGAAATGCCTTGTGTGTATGTTAAGAAATTCATAATTCATCCCTGCAGATTTTGATTTTAAAAATACTAGACGGATTTGAAAAGAAAATTTATATGAATACAATATACATGCATTATGCTGATGCATGTATAAAAATATGAAATAAATTAAAAATAATTAAAATTGTGACACATGTGAAATGTTTACGAATATTAACTATTTACTCTCTTTTACTTTACAACATCACTAATTATTTTTAACAATTCCCAATTTTCTTTATATTTTAAATGTATTTTGTATGTATTCGATTTAAAGCGAAAAAAAACACCAAAAAACTTTGCATCAGATAAAAAAAAAATATATGAAATACTCCGTTATCAACACCATAAAAAATTTAAAAAAAAACACATAAGTAAATATTTTAAATTTTATAGTACAATATTTCTACGTACTTGATCTGAAATATTTCAAATATTACATGCAAAAGTCCACAAACTAACAAATGTTAAATAATTACATTACTTATTTAATATTTATCAGTCTTGTATCCTTATACAATATTGAGTTAAGGTTCACAATGCATGAGCCGGGAAATTCTCTATGCACTATTTGCATATTGCAGATGAGATGAGTTAATACAAGGCACGCGATTGTATTTACAGGAACTGATTTATTGAACCCTAATCATAGTCGAATTCCGTTTACTCGCTTCCATCATCAAGCACACCATAATATCGTGATACGCCTATTTATTAAGCTTAAGAAAGATGTATCGCTTTCTGATGTCTTTACAGAAGATAAATTCATTTTATGCCAAAATATATGTAAACCTATTTATTCTTCATACGTTTTACATTATTTTTAGAGAAAGGATTACGTTTAATTAAATTGTGACTTTTGTATTTGAACATAATGTCTGAATTAATATTTCTCGACTATACTTAGTATTTCTGTAATTATCTGAAGCTAATAAAACATAAATATGAATAATGTAAGGCACTTTTAAAACAGATCAGTGCACAACAATACTGCAATGCAAAATTCCTATGAAAACTCGCATAAAGATTTTCAATTATTTCGATTTTAAAACTTTCAAATAAACTCTCGTATGCTTTATTTTTTTTTTTCACACGAATCAAAACTTAGTCTTAAAATTAAATGCGCAATGTTAAATATTTTTAGACTTACGAAGAAAAAAGCATCCCAAGATATTTGTCTTTGTATATCATACGTTTTCTCAGTATAATGTATTTTACGAGAATTATTTTAATTAAGCGACATATAATGATTTGATCTACAATGCATTTTTACCGCACCAACAGAATCAAATCAAATCATGATCTTGAAATTCTATTATTTTGCTTTTAGCAATCATATAAAAACATTTACAAATTACTATATTGTTGTACAATATTGTTTGTGTATTTATATACTCGAGATGCATTTCAATGCTGTTGCCATCTAGATCTAGGGAAGAAATTTGTGGCTGTGTGGAGTTTTGGGGGGTAAAATGTTTCAGTGGAGTTTTTAGGGGGAGGGAAATCTTATTCTTTGCAGATATAGACTAAGATTTTCCCATTTAATTGACTTCTATTACTTTCTTTCTTTAAAACATTATTGTTATTTTTACATTTGGCATTTTACATGAGCAAACAGTCTGCTAAAGATAGGAAATTATTCATGTAACATGGGAGGAATTGTCCAATTGCAGCGGCTTCTATATTGAATTCTTAATATAGGTGGCGCTACTGCTTTTGAACGATTTTCAGCTGAATCTGCTGTATTTGTGTTGGTGTGTAGGGGATAATCTTTATTGTAGGTTGGCAACCCTACTTTATAAACATTTCATTCCATGCTATAAATTCATAAACTGATAAATGTTAAATAATTGTATCACTTATCTAATATTTATCAATCATTTATTCTTACATAATACTGAGTTAAGATTCACAAGTCATGCGCCTGGAATTTTGCTATGCGCTATTTGCTCATTGCAGATGAGATGAGTTAATACAAGGCACGCGATTGTATTTGCAGGAATTGGTTTATTGGGCCTTAATCATGGTCGAATTCCGTTTACTCGCTTCTATCATCAAGCACTCTGTAATATCGTGATACGCCTATTTATTAAGCTTAAGGAAAGATGGATCGCATCGTGATGTCTTTACAGAAGATAAATTCATTTTATGCCAAAATATATCTAAACTTATTTATTCTTTATAACTTTTACATAATTTTTACACAGATGATTAAATTTACTTAAGTAATGGTTCCGTGTTTGAAGATAATGCCTGAAATAATATTTATTTGCTACACTTGGTATTTCAATAACTTTTTGCGGTAAATACAGCACATCTATAAAAGTTGGAATTTCAGATTTTATTTATTTAACTAAATTAAGTTAAAAAAAATATGTATAATATGAAATCAAGCAGCACGTAAATAGTTATATATAAATATATTTTTTAAACTGTTTTTATTTAGAATGTATCGCTTTCTGATGTCATTGTCGAAAATAAATTAATTTGATATCAATATATATGTGAAACTATTTAATATATTGTGTTTAAAGCGTTTCTTCTAACTACCGTTTACAATGAAGTTATTGTCATTTGTAATAGTGTCATGCTTTTTTAAACACCCTGTATTTTTATACTTTTTTTAATTCATAGAAAATTTTCTAATATTAGTATCGGATGCCTTTACAGAATTAAAAGTGATTTTGTTTCAAACGTTGTGTAGACTTTATTCAAAGTCCCATACTGTTAACACTGTTTGTACAGTTATTATGAAACTGATATGGAGGGAGATTTTACATCTGGAATAGATATACGATCTAAATGTTTAAATGTCTAAACTACCAGATGTTTCTAAAACTGTTTAGGTGCAATTAGACAAAATATCAAAACTTGGAATTCTGAACTTAATCTTTTTACATTAAATAAGTAAGAATTTGCAATTTTTTATACTAAGCTTATACTCAGCATGCTCATAGTCATCTAAAATAATATGATTTACAGCATTTATTTTTTTTAAGTTCTATCAATTTTTATAATGAAATTGACAGATTCTCTATAAAGCTACAAAAATCACTAAACATTTATTTTAAGTAACAAGGTTATATATTTCAAATTTCAAAAGGAATATTATTATTAGCAAATGTTAATTTTTAGGATAATTGTGCCTGTTCCATTTTATGAAAGCCTTTGTGAGAAAATAACATATTTATGAAAATCATACTATATCGATAGTCATGAATGCATATTTTAAACTCTAGCTGTGGCAATCTCATCTCGCTTGAACAGTATAAAGCGAGTTACCAGCTGAAAAAGTAACTGGCTTGTCCTTTTGCTTCACGCTAACGTTCTCGCCTACTGTTCACGAGAGCCCTGGTTCGATCCTCTCCTGCGCCAATCTCTTCATAGTCATTAAGACTATTTTTCACAAATTCTATTTTTCATAGTCAGGGGTCAGAAAAACTACTTTTTTTATTGTAGTGAACTACAACTACAACTACAACTATTTATTTTAAAAAGTAGCGACTACAAACTACTTTTCAAAAGTAGTCACTACTTCGCTATTTTCAAATTTTGTCAAAGAATTCAATTATTTAATCTTGTCTTCAATCCAAATTGAAGACAAGATTAAATAATACTCCGGCGGGCCTTATCTGCCGGTAAACAATTAAATAAGTGCGATATAACCAAGGCCATTAAAAATTAAAAAATATAACATACAAAAAAAAATGTGTTCTAGAAAATTACAGAAAAACACATCGAAATGCAAACAGTACATAAAGCTGCTAATTAAGTAACAAGTAACCGGCATGAAAACATGAAGATCTAATAAAGAGTAAATAGTCAAAAAATAAAATTAATTTCTTTACTGGTTTAGTATACTTGATTTTAGCAGCAAGTGTCAGTGGAGAAAATCTATGACTTCATGCGATGTGTTACTATACACTGCAACTCAGATTCGCCGCTGAAATTTGTAAATTATTGTGCGGAACAAATTTTACATAAAAGAAGCAAGTTATGGCTACGTAATTTATAGAATGTCACATTTTTCCTCCTTGAAGTAGCGTTAAAAGCAGCGTTGATTCTCGCTACAAACTACTTATTTTTTTTATCCCACTACTCGCTGCAGTACATTGTTCAAAATGTAGTCCGCTACACTACAAACTACTAAAAAAGCAGCGACTGCTGTAGTTTCGCTACTTCTGACCCCTGGTCATAATCAAAAGTATTGCTATTGGTATTCTTAGAATTTCCCAAACATAATAATAAAAAAAAATAACGCAATGTAATTTTTTCCATATTGGTCAAATGTGTCCACTAACTTATGTTCAATAACCCTTTCAACAAAATTTTATAACATATACAAAAAATGCGAAAATGAAATTTTAAGGATTTTCTTCAACAAAAAAATGATTTTATAAAAATAAATGAAACCAATCTTTTTCAAATGAAAAACTTGTTTCAAGTTTTGTTGAATTTATCAAAATATATCAAAATTAATCCCGGAACAGACTGTCTTTCATAAATGTATTTGAAATCGAAAGAACTAAAATTTTCAAGTTTTCTTCTTTCACATTGTAGGTTCTTTTAAATCAGGTTATTTTTCCACAAATTCTTTACAATATCATTTTAAGTATAACAGATTTTTTTTCTTTTTCTTTTTTAGTTTCATTCAATTTTTATTGCTGAGTTTGTGGGATCATAAAAATGACTGTTTACACAGGAGACACGAGCTAAAAAATATGCTTCAACAAAGAGACGAGATTGAACAATTGGAGCATGTATTTTTAAAGAAACGGTTGTTTTCTTGCTTCATTGAAAATATATTTGCAAACGATAAATATTAGTATAAATGAAGAGGGTGTGTTTTGCGTTCATCTTTACATAAATTATTCTCTTTCTTTTTTCTTATATTACCTTCTTTTTTTTTACACTGGAAAGGTATTTTGCATTTAATAATTAAACAGCATTTTAATGAAACTTTTTAAGAAAGAGAGAAGGTAAAAACGAGAGTACCTTTGAAATGTAAAATGTTATTGAAGCTTTTAAACTTTATAATAAAATTATTAGACCCACTTGTAAAAAACGTTAAAAAATAGACTGTCTTTCGTATCTATATTGGTGAGTGAGAAAAGGGAAAATATGTAAGTTTTTTTTTTACATTGTAGTCTTTTTTAAGACGGTTTATTTTTCCATAAATTTCTCAAATCGTTGTAAAATTAACACAAATATATTAATTTAAATGTATTATTATATCTGTTAAATTAGTAACATAAATTTAACAAATGTCGTGCCCTCTTTTTAGTTAGATTTAATTGTTATTGCTGAGTATGTGTCATCCTAAAAATTATTGTTTATACAGAAGACAAGAGCTAGGAATTATTCGTAAAAGGCGAAGCAAGGCTGAACAATTAAAGCATGTACAGTCATCTCTCACTTATGCGCGTCTCAGTTATACGCGTCTCTCAGTTATACGCGAATTTCGTAATGTCCCGCCACGAGGAATAGGAAAATAATGCTGTAGATCTCTCACTTATAAGCACCACTTTGAATTGTCTCTCTCAGTTATACGCGGAAAAAACAGCGCAATTTACATTTTTTTTTAAAATCATAATTTTCTGCACCTGTCAAGGTCAAAAGACCGTTCCGAAAAGCGGGGTGGAGATGATGTTACAGTTCGACTTTACACTCCCCCCCACTCCCTCAGTTCTAATGGTTCCTTCTTTTCTTTCTGTTTTAATTTTATCAAGTCACGTGTGTGTTACATTTCGTCCTTGCCTTTACGGTAGCATCTAAATTCTTTTTTTTTTTTTCAATAAAAATAAGCAAAAAAAAGTTAACAATTTCGTTGAAAATGGAAGTTATAACAGAAGCAGAAAATGATCCTAGACTGTCAAAAATAAGTTTAGCTCGAAAATTCGATTTACCAGAATCAACACTCAGAGGGATTTTAAAGAACAAGAACTCGATCAAGAAAATGAATAGTGAATATTCTACGCAAGCGAAGAAACGATAAAGAATTCAGAATGGAAAATTTGATATTTTAGAAACCACTTTAATTCAGTTGTTCAGAGAAATGAGAGCTTCTAATTAACCCATTAGCGGTGAGTTTCTTAAAGAAAAGGCACTCACTTTGTCATCCAAAATGGGAATCGCAAAATTTTCGGCTTCTTTAGGATGGTTAGAAAAAATTAAAAAAATACACGGTTTAACAAATCATTTTCTCAGTGGTGAAAACGCAGCCGTTTCAAGATTCAACTGCTAATGAAGGAAGGGATCGCAGACTTTTCAAATTTAATTCAAAACTTTGATCTTAAGAACCTTTTTAACTGTGATGAAACAGGTTTATTTTATCGTCTTTTACCAAACAAAACGATGGATTTTAAGGGAGAAACATGCCATGGTGGCAAACACAGCAAAAGAAGACTGATTGTGCTTTTATGTTGCAATGGGAACGGATCAGAAAAGTTACCGCCACACATTGATTGGTAAATCCAAGAATCCACAGTATTTAAAAAATGTCAAGAAATTGCCATGTTACCAAAACGACCAGGCACCACAGCATGGATAACATCGAATTTTTTTTAGACTTTTTGAAGGAATTCGATTTGAAGATGGCTAAAAAGAAAGAAAAGTTCTGCTAAACTATTTATGGATCAGTGTCTCGCCCATCCTTCAGATCTCCCATTGCTGACACATACACGAGTTATATTTTCCCTGCTAACTGTACTAGCAGACTCCAGCCCTGAGATCTCGGTATAATAAGGTCAGTTAAAGCGCAGTACAGATTTGGTGCGAAGAATGTTTATAACACTAGAGCAGAAAAAAGAATTCAAGAAAATTTGGATTCTGGATGCCATGTATACGTTGGTTTCCTCTTGAAATAACGTAACAGCCACAACAATTTCTAACTGCTCTAGGAAAGCGGGTATTTTTTATTCAAATGATGCTGAAGTTATTCCATTACGGGAAAATGAAAACAACAGCAATGATTTTAACATTGGACGAAGAAGAATGGAATAGAATAAGTCAAGATTCTCTTTCTTTTCAAGGTTTCGTCAATGTTGATGAAAACTTAACATCAACGGCAATACGAGATATTGAAACTGATTCTGATGATGTGACAGCTGAAAAAGAAGAAGATGATGATAATGATGAAACTGATACTGTAATTGTCCCATCTTATGCTACTGCTTTAGGAGCCCTGAACACTTTACCTACAAAATGCTGATGTAGCATCAAATACAATGACGCACTTTAATGCATTAGAAAAGGTCGTTGTACAAACGCGGCCTAAGCAAAAACAAACTACCATTGATGACTTCTGACATTTTTTTTATATAAGTATGAATTTTTGTGTATGAAATTTTACTTTATTGTATTTTTTTAAACTAAATTTTATTGTGAAAGTGTAAGGATTTTTTTTAGTACACTATATTAATATTACACCCTTTTTATTTTATAAAATGTCATTAATCATAATTATTATATTTCAATATGTTTTTCTTTCGAATAATGCGTATAATGTGTATAAAGAATTACTACATACAACATCTTCTCAGTTATGCGCGGCTCTCAGTTATGCGCGATTTTCAATCAGTCCCTTCAAACGCGTATAAGTGAGAGGTGACTGTACTTTAAAAGAAATGGTTGTTTTCTTGCCTCACTGAAGATGTAACTGAAAATAATAAATATTAGTGTAAATGAAGAAGGTATGTTTTTCGTTCATCTTTACATAAATTTTCTCTTCTTTTAACTCTTATTATACATTCCTTTCTTTTCTTTGTAAAAGTTTTTTTTACCATTAAAAAACTTTTTTTTAAAAGATATTTAACTTTGAAATGTAAAATGGTACTAAAATAAAAAAAAATTATGCATGTTCTTTTAAATCTTATTGGATATGACGCGTGAAAACTTTAAACAAATCTTTAAACAATTCTACTGTTTGGAATTTTGCTTTAAAAAATTAAAATATTTAATTTTATTCGTTATACATCAGTCACAGATGTATGTATATTTTCCTCTAGAATAGCTTTAAACAATTCTACTCTGTTGAATTTTGTTTTAAAAAAATGCATATATTTAGTTTTAATTCATTATAAGTCGGTAACAGATGTAAGATAGAAATATAGTCTAGTATATCTTTAAATAACTCTACTCTTTCGAATTTTGCTTTAAAAAAAGAATTATCTTTAATTTTAGTTCATTATAAGTCAGTAACTGGTGCAGTTATAATTTCCTCTTGTATATCTTTAAGCAATTCTACACTGTAAAAAATTTCTTCTAAAGTATATTACGCGTAAAAAAACCGTATATGTGCCATTTCGATTATAAACGGTATTTATACCGTAAAATGATTGTTTTTCAGTAAAAAATTGCTATTTATACCGTAAAATAATTATTTTTCAGTAAGGAAAAAGCTGGTAGCCCCGCCTCGGTGTACGGCAACCGCTGAAGTGATGCTCTTGCTCTTGTTACGTAATGCGTGCAGGCCTGAGAAGAGGGGGGAGGGAGTGCAGCCGGTACATATACCGTCCAGTTAAACTACGGTATATATATTTGTCACAAAGTTGTCAGTATATGTACCGTAATTGTTGACCAAAATTTTTTACAGTGTACTCTTTGGAATTTTGCTTTAAAATATAAATATATATAATTTTAATTCATTATAGGTCAGTAACGAATGTAGGTATATTTTCCTCTAGTACGTCTTTAAACAACTATACTTTTCTAATTTTGCTTTAATATATATATGCATAATTTTAATTAATTATAAGTCAGTAACAGATGTACGTATACATTCATCTAGAATAGATTTTGCTTAATTATAATTAATATATAATTAATATGTAATTAATATAATAAATATATAATAAATATATTAAATATATACATATATTTATTTATTTATTTAATTTTAATGCATTAGGAGTCCGTGACAGATGTAGATATATTTTCCAAAATAAATAATACACTGCGTTCTGAGTTTAATTGATACACTGCGTGTAGTGCCAATAATTATTTTAAATACTTAACTGAAATATATATTTAATACATATTAAATATATATATATATATATATATATAATATATTAATTAACACTATATTGATAACTTGATATCTTTAATTAGCTTAGCTAATAGTTTAATTATTTATTCAAATGTGCTTAATTAAAATGACCTACTATCGAAATAAAACGCTTTAAATTATAATAAGTAAGTATTGAATAAAAGAAAAAAATCCAAAAATTTTTCAAAACAAAAGAAATACATTTTATTAATATCAATTAAGGTACATAGGGTCACAATTCTTAGGTCGATTCATATGCTATGCAAGAGGATGTGGATATTTTTGGTTCAACTTTCGGTAAATTCCTTTCACTTTATTACTTTCGTTACTTTTCATATTGAAATAATTTTACGCAATTAAATGTTAAGTAGCTTTGTTATGCACAATTATGCTGCAATAAAGATTTTCCAACACGTTTTATAATGCAACAAAAACATTTATGAAAATCTAATGTATCTTCGGAAAACTTCAGTATTACGGATGATTCCGGAATTTATTTTCCCTATCTTCAGAAACCGGAGAAGAATACATAAGAAAACCTAAACAAGAACGAAAAATCATTTGTCAAGCATAGATTATGTAACACTTTCCAACACTTCCAAAATAATTTTACAAATCATACCGTTTAATAAGCTGATAGATAACATCTAAGCAAAGAATTTGGAAAACGCATGCCATATTTTTAAAAAAAATTCAGAAATTTTCAACATATGCAATATTCGGAAAAATATCCGAATACTTTTATTCAGCCCTGTATATGATCTATAGATTTGTATACATACTACATAGGATGCTAAAGTTCAGTTAGAAAACGCTTAGCACAGTTTAAAATTCTCCTTCTGGAGTTTCTGCCAATGAACGGAAATGTGTTCGCGAACTTTTGTGCTTCCCTGTATATGATCTACAGAATTTATACACACCAAGCAATAGACAAAAAGTGCGTTAAATTTAAAATCGCGTTCAGTAACTTAAAACGCACGTCCAGGAATTATTGTTAACAGACAGTAGAGAATTTTTGTGTGTCCCTGTAAATGAACGATGACTGCTATACACACACTATTCTGTAGTAAGCCTCTTGTAATGCACCTTAGTGATATATATAAATTTCATTGCGTTTAAAATAGTGAAACATTATTTAAATAAACCGTAGACGATTTTTCTCCATAGACGTAAAGTAACGGAATTCTTTTTAGTGTCCCTGTAAAAGAACTATAAGTGCTACACACTTCCCTTGAAATAGGGAACATGCTACAGATAACGACAATAACATATAAAAATTGCAGAGCAATCAGAGCATATTTACGGGAGTTAGAGCACGGACAGACGGCCATCCGGCCAGACGGCAGACAAACCGAAGTCATAAACACTTTTCAACTAGGTTGGAAAGTGTTTAAAAGCGATAATTTCAGAGATCAGTGGAATTATTTTGGAATTAAAATGTCATCTGTTCCGCTATTAATTTTGAGAAACGTTAAATTATGTCATATACCAATAAATAATAATAATAATAATAAAATCACGATTTCTCTAAATTTAATTTTTACCTTATATCAACAATCTTCAGAATTGGATGTATTTGTATACTATTTTATGAAAAAGAAATTTACTCCAGTTGATAAATTTATTTTTAAAGCCTTATAATTCTAAAGTTGAGGTGTGTTTGTTCAGCTTTGTGCCTTTTTTACGATACACCTAATCATAGTAACAAAATTTAAAATAAATATATCCAATAAAATTGTTTTGAGTTCAAACTGGAGAGCTATTTAATTCTATCTAAGATATTTTCTAATTTCTTTTACATAATTTACTAAACTTTAGCTTTTTTAATCCGCTTTTGCGGACGTTTCTCAATTGATTTATAATACATTATACCTCAGCAGTTGCTCCACGTTAAAGAAGAAACATCATTCAATAAATTAAATACTTCTTTTAAATTCCTTTTCTCAAAATTAATGTACTTTAACTTTCAATATCTTTAATAAACTATAGAGCCAAAATATTTGCAAGATTAAAGGGCGCTTAATTCAGTTTGAAACCTTCTAAGATATACATATGCATAAAAACAAAGCCAATATACATAAATAGATAAAAGGAAAATTTAATGAAATGAAAGCAATCGAACTGATATATTATTCCTCTAGATATATTTTCTGATTTCTTTTACTTAATTTTCTAAAATTTAATTTTATCAATCAGTTTTGAAGATTTTTTTTTTCCAATTCATTAATGATGTTTTATATATCAGCAGTTGTTTCAAGTTAAAAGAGAAACATCATTCAATAAAATAAATCTTTAAAATACCTTTTCTGATTGCTTCATTTTCAATGTCTTTTGATAAAATACAGAGTAAAATTAAATCTGTCAAATTAAAGCGTAACCGATTCAGCTGTGCATTTTAAGATGTATATTCATAAAAACAAAGCATGATTAATTAACTAAATTAAATTAAAGTTTAATAAATTGAAAACAAAACAACGAATACTGAGTTCCAATACAGATATTTTCTGATTTCTTTAGGTTATTTTTAAAAAATTAGCATTTAGTTTAATATTTGGAAAACATATCCGATTCATTCACGTTACAAAAAAGTATCAGCAGTTGTTTCAAAAGTTAAATTTCATTCAGTAAATTAAATCAATTTAAGTTCCTTTTCTGAATAAAGAGAGTTTTGTTTTCAATATTAAAAAAAAATAAATAAATAAATAAATAAATAAATAAAAAAATAGCCGAATACCTCTAAAATTAAAGGAAGGGTGTTAATTCAGTTTTGTGAATTTTAATATATATACATATATAATATATATATATATATATATAAAGCGTAACAATAAAGAAAAATACATAAATAAAAGACATTTAAGAAATAAATGTTTAATTTCACATGAGATATTTTCTGTTTTTTTTTTTTCATATATTTTTCAAAAATGTAACATTTCTAATAATTTTTGGAGAAAATCTCTCAATTCATTAATCTTATATTATGTTTCAGCACATACTTCAAGTTTAAAAAGAAACATTATTCAATAAATTAAAAATTCTCTTAAATTTATATTCTCAGTTAAGACCATTTCATTTTCGTCGTCTTTTGTAAAATACTCAGAAGGGTATCTCTAAAATTAAAAGGTATTTTATTCAGACTTTATTCTGACTTTTAATATAATCAATGCAGATGAAGGAGATACGATTTTTTTTTTTTTAAGAAAGACAATGAATAACTAAATAAAATAAAAATTTAATAAGTTAAAAGCAAACGCGTTGAAATTCGGTTTCATTAGAGATATTTTCTCATTTATTTCATATAATTTTCGAAAATTTAGTCTTTCTAATCCTTTTTGGTAACTGTTGCTGAATTCATTAATGATACATAATATCTCAACAGTTGCTTCAAGTTAAAAGGAAAATATCATTCAATGAAATAAAATATTATTTTAAAACACTTTTCCTCGGTTAAGATCGCTTATTTTCCAGTATATTTTATAAATTACAAAGTCAAACATGTTTTTTTTTAATTAAAAAGATGCTTTAATCAGTTAATTCCTTTTGTGAAATACGTACACATGCATAAATACAAAGCGAAAATATACAAATAACTAAAATGAAAATATATTAGATTGAAAGCAAACGAACTGATGCGTAATTCCACTAGAGATATTTTCTGATATTTTTCACCTAATTTTCTAACATTAACTTATCCATCAGTTTTGACGAAAGTCTCTTTATTCATTAATAATAAATGTCTCAGAAGCTATTTTAAATTAAAGAAGGAACGTCTTTCAATAAACGAGATTTTTCTTTTAAAAGTTCTTTTTCAGTAAAGACAGCTTCATCTTCCACAATTTTCATAAAATACAAATTTTTGAATGAAAGCTCCACGTATCTGAAAAATCACAATATATCGATTATCTAATATAAAAAAGTTCTGTTGAGAAAGATGACGTTGTTACACTGGAAAAATTAATTTTCCAGTCTGGGTAATTCAATTTTCAAATTAAAGGAGAAATGTCATTCAATAAATGAAATATTCCTTTTAAATTACCTTTCTTTATAACGATCGCTTCATTTTCGATACTTTTCATAAAATATACACTTTTGAGTGAAAATTTCTCTATAGTAAAAATCACAATATATCGATTATCTAGGATTAAAAAAAAATCTGTTGCGCAGATGCTGTTGTTCACTTGTACAAGAAAAATAAATTGTTTAAGTGGAATGAAAGCAAGTTTGTAACTACGCATAGTTTGAAAGTCCGCTACAAGTTAGAAAAATATGCGTTGAAAGAAAGTTGCTAACTTTTGTTAAATGGGATGGTCATGCAACATGTAAATTAGTAAGATAGGAAGATTCCTACGGCACTCTTATTTCTTGGTTTGATTAAATCTTCGTTTTAATACTGTTTTAAAAAGTGTGTTTCTTTTTTTGTTTTTGAAAATATTGGTTATCTAATATGAAACAATTTTGTTCCGCAGATGAGTTTTTCCAATTATTTTAGGAGATAGAATTTTCTGGTGTAATGGAATGAAAACAAGCTTGTACTCGAAATACCTCTACAAGGAATGATAAACATAAAAGTTGACAGAATAGTGCTTAGTTTACAAAAATGGAATGGTCATGCAAAATAACACTAGTGACAATCTAATATTGGCTATATCTTGGGCCAATATTGGACTAGAATTGTATTAATTAGCATAAAATATTGCCTTAATATTCAGCAATGAAATTTGGCTAACATTGCGCCAATATTGGCAGTAACTGTTTATTCAAGTTAAAGCCAATAAAATCAATATTGGGAGACAATACTGCAATTTCATTTGAAATATTTTCAGGTAAACGCAATAATACAATTAATGAAATTATACTGAAAATAATTCCAATTAAACATCCATATTGCGCAAATATTGATGTTTCATTATAAATATTTCCATTCTAATGCTAAAGAGTTTTACATTCTAAATATTTTCAGCGAAAAGTCAATATTGCAGCAATATTGGTGTTATTGGCTTTACATTGTCTAAATACAGCAAATACTCCATAACGGACACTCCCGAATAGCGGCAGCTCTATTTAGCAGACAATTATTTTCAATTTTGAATGCTTTTACTTCTGAAAAGCCGACACCTCCGAATAACGGACGTATTCCATGCCCACGTGTTATACGATATTCAGATGTTTTACTGTATTTCCCGTCAAACTGTGCCAATATTACCACAAAATATTTGAGGAACAAAATGTAAATGTAATATAATGTTAACACTCCAATACTGAAACTGACAGTTCATGCTTTCATGTTAATTTTTGCAATATTGGTCAACTATTTAGCCTAGAAAACGTTAATATTGTTTTTCTAGTGAAATTATAGTGACTCTCAGATTTCTATCGACTGCTCTGACATTTATATATTTGAGTTTAAAGATGTATTTCTAATAAAATAATTTAAGATCTTGCATATTACCGTATATTAAGTGGCGTTTATTACCTTATTGGTCGCCTTCGCAAAAAAGTCGCATGTGGCCATTGAAGTAGAAAAATTCTTCAAAATATTTTCCTTGCATAAAACTTTATTGTTTATTTTTTTATTTACACTCTATTTTTTTTTAATCTGATGAGCTTGTTCTTATGAACTGAAAATTCTCTGGTGCCTGTACGTACAGAGAGATGTAACTGTTTTCGCTTTTAAAGGTAAGCTTTTTTTCGTATTCAATTTTTGTTGCTTTACTTAATAATTTGTGTGTCATTTAAAAATTATGTGACGATAAAATTAATTTACAGTAAAGTTGCGAATATCTCTGCTCCCTCCCACCCCTGTTTTTTATAAATTATTTTTGTTGTATTAATTTGTTTATTTGTTGTTTATTATTTATTCATTTATTCTTCCAATGACAAAAAGACAAAAACACATAGGGCGAAATTCAAATTTTCAACCTACTTTATTCATAAAATATCAATATGAGATTCAATAGATCTCAATGTTACTTAACAGGTGACATTTAAAAACACAAATAGATGTTAAAAGAGGTTTGAAATGCTTAAGAAACCCTCCAAGCACTTTCGGCCGGCAACCGTGACCATCCTCAGGGAGCGAAAATTCTTTACAGCCGTCTTACACATCTCATCTCTAGCTTCGTCTTGCTCTATGATAAATTGAACACTTCTGAATCTTTCCACGCATACAACAGCATTTCTTTCAGGTCACGGTACTTTTAGGACATATCTAAAATACTGTCATCGTTCCTCAACCTTAAATTGTGAATGTGGCGCCCTGGGATCACCGGAGCACTATTATTTCAATTGTTCACTAACTGCTGCTTGGCATCTTAAAAAGCCCCCCTTACCCTCTTCTACTTGGCTCCAGAATATTCCTTCCCTTCCCAAGCTCCTCCGTCAACTAGCAGAAATCTATTACTTTTTAATGGCTCTCTCAATTTTTACTTCTTGAGATCCAGTGGAATGTCTGCAGTCTCCTTCTCAAATATACACTTCTCAAGTAGCACTCGTGGGAACACTGCTCCGGCGTATTTTAATTTAATTTTATTTTATTTTTCTGCTTCAGTCTTCTAGGACTGTTTCTGGAACAAGCTGATGTAGGAACTGTTGTTTTTCTCATTGTGCAGCGCAAAACCACAACATTCCCCTTTCGCTGCCTGTCGCGTGGGGTCTATGTGCTCCAGTGGATGTGTTGTTATGTGAATCTGTTTCATTTTCTGGCTATCCCCTGCCCCTTGTCGCGTGGAGGTCACTGACCTGGAAGGGCTGGCCACTTGGCTTAGAATGTATAAGTCTATTTTCTTCTCTTTTTCTCTGGCCCAAGGCCATTTCACTATTCACCCCGCCCCTTGTCGCGCTTGCCAGTGGGTTGAGCTCGGCTGATTTTGTATATATTTGTTTTCTATATAAAACATTAAAAAAGTTACCGGGAGGAACATCAGTGCTCTACAGTCTTGGCCTCCTTGTCTGAGCAGCCCCTCTCAGGCAGTGAACTTGAAACTTTAAATATTATTATCTCAAAACTTTGTTTTTAAGTCGGTGATCACGATAACTCGAACAAATCTCAACCAATCTTCGTCAAATCAAGCAAGATCCAAGAAATAATGGACTTTTCCACCTCAAAACGAAGCTATGATTCAGATACGTAAGACAGCAGTAGAAACGATTTTCGCTCCCTGAGGCTGTTCGCGGTTGCCAGCAGAAAGTGCTTGGAGAGTTTTTTAAACATCTTTTAAGATCTATTTGTGTTTTTAAATGTCACCTGTTAAGTAAAATTGAGATCTTTGGTCTCTCATATTCGTATTTATGACAAAAATACATTTTCATAAACAGCGAATAGTCTGCAACCAATCGGCAAGTTACGAAAGGCATTTTTAGAGGTTTTTAAATGTACCAGTATATTTTTACATTTTTACGGTTTTTTCGTTTTTTTTTTTTTTTTTTTTTTTTTTTTTTGGTATTGGTATATTTTTAAAAGGGTGGCTATTAAGCAAATAAACGCGGTGTACAGTCGATTTCGGTTAAATGGGACACGCTGCTGGTTCTGCACGGTTGGCTCCAATTAAGCGGCTGCCCCAATTATCAGATGTAAATTTAATGATATTTTTCTATGTTGTTTTTTATATTCTATCGCAATTAAATTAATTATAAAATGACCGGACTTTACTGCATGAACGTAAAGTATCTTTTACAGAAACTATTTTGTTTTATTAAAAAAATTCTTAATTTATTTTTTGGAAAATATTTCACTAAATAACTAGAACAAGAGATAAAGTTAAGCACTAAAAGAATAATTCTACTTTTCTTAATGGAATACAAAATCAAAATTAGCCAATCAGAGATATTCAATGTTGTGGTATTCATATTGATTAGCTAAAAGAAATATTTGTTTTAGAATGTTTAACTTCAATGCTATTGAACAAAGTATCCATGTTTTTTTTCTCCTTATTAAAGACTGTTTAAACTAAAATACAAGATATTGCGTACTCGTAAATTTTAGCAGAGCATAAAGTCAAGTCAGCGACACTCAATGAGTTAAGAATTTGTGTAATAAATTCCCTTTTTCGATAAAGTATATTTTTCCGAAATTATTCTGTTCCTCTAAAAAAATAGATTGTTTTTGAAATTTTCTTTAGTATTTTACTTACAATACTGATTTTTTTTTAATGTTAAAATTAATAAGCAATAGAGGAGACCCTTGTACCTAAGGCCACTTTTTGTTTAACGCATAGAAACAAGGCTATTAATCGCTTTTAAACCTGTTAAATTAATGTGCATGTATGTTTATAATATTTTCTTCTTATTGGAAGTATCGTACTTATGGGGTTATACATGCCGGCAAACGTTCAAAAAATGCATTTTTTTTTCTGAAAATACAATTAGTAAAGATTATTCAGTTATATTTTACACGCGATCTGATAAAAATTAAGAAAGTTGCGCCGCTTTAATTTACTCTGTTCTATGATAACTTGAAACTTTAAACATAATTATCTCAAAACTATGTTTTTAAAGTCGGTAGTCACGTTAACTCGAACAAATCCTCACCAATTTCTTTCAGATTTTGGCCAATTTTTATGAGCAATATTATCTAGAAAGTAATCGTTCCTTTTGGCGACCTAAAAACTTTTTCGATTTTTTCTAAACAATCAAAGTTATTTTTTTGTGTGTGTGTGTGTTAAAATTGGTACCTAAACTGTGAACGGTTAAATATCAATTTTTCCAAAACCCGAACGATTACTATGAAAATTATGCCAAATAGATTAATTTTTCTAGAACAATGGAAATGACCCTAGGTACAATAACACAAATGTAACTAGGACCATACCTTCCGATTTTAAATTTACGCTCGATATTAAACAAGAAACTTACATTAATTTTTTATGAAACAATCATCAGCATGTAACCCATAAGTAAAAAAAGTTAATCTGTGATAATATTATTGCTAATTACATTTCATTTGATAAACAGGACCTAAAAATACTATGAGTATTAAAATACAAAAAAAAAACATTCTTACTTTTCCGTTGTTACATTATCTAAGCAAAAACTGTATAAAATTGTTGGGGTGAATAGAATTGTTTCAACGCTTTGTTTGAATTAAAATTCACGAATTCAAACATTGCGGCGTATTCTTCAGATCGATTATCTACATTCTAACACATCCCACACCGAATACAAGAGCGCTCCGTCCCGACTAGGCGCATCCTCTCCTTATTGACCCCTTCAAAGATAAACGATATAGCCCATCCGCTAGCATTAATTACAAACAAACGAAATAATGTAAATCAATTTAATGCCCGTGAATAATGGCGAGCGGTACAGGAGTTATTGAAAAGCGCTTGTGCCTCAGTGTTTTGTCCCTAATTAAAACCGCAGCTGACTCCGATGGAATGCGTCTTTTCTAACCTGCAAGCGTCGTGCATGAAGCACTTATTACAAGGCTGTGTGACTCTGTGACTGCATACTAATTTACCATTGATTGGCTTCTGTGGAAAATTAACCATCAAGCCTCAGCTAGCGCGCACCACTGGTCTACCCCTCTAAATAGGGTATCGGAAAGTCCGGTATGCCGGACATCTACGGGAATGCCGTAATTAATCGTTATCGTTTCTAGTATGGTTTATGGTCAAGCCGATTGGACACTCAGTGAAGTATTAAAGGGAAGGGGAAGAAGCATATCAGCTGAGCCGTGGAATGGAAGTCATTGAGCCAAGCTTCTATCTATTGAGGGCAACGATGCAGAGACGATTTTAATGAGATGCACGTAATTTATAGATCTTTAGAAGTTTGAAAGGCATAAAGTTGATGTTGCATGGCTGATGTTGAAATATGATACTTTTTCGTCATTCCGAGCAGCTTTTGTTAAAGACGATTTAATAGTTTTCTCTTTTATCATAGTTATTAAAATTTATTTAGAATTTTAGTATATTACCTATCAGTTGCAATTTATGTGAAAAATATCATCTATCGCTTAAAGGATATATATTGGTATATAAATTGAGTTTAGTTTGAAATTTTAAATTCTGAGGAAAATTCATTTTAAAAGTTGTCTATTTTGTAAATAAACAGGTTTCTCGGTTAAATTTTTACAATTTATATATGTAGTGATGCTTTTAATGCGATGTGTGCAATTTATAGAAGTTTCACCATCATTAAGTTGCTAATACATGGTTGATGTTAAAATATGATAATTTTTTCGGTATTTCAAACTGATTTTGATAAAAATTAATTAACTATCCTGTCATTTTTAATGAAAATAGCTGTAGAATTCTAAAGTAGTATTTTGCCTTTCCTACGAGTTAGCTCTAAAAATATCTTATCGCGCATAAAAGAAGAGAAATCAAATAATGGACTAAATTCGAAATTTTAAATTATATGGAAAATTTACATTATTATTTTTTTAATTTCAAAAGTAAACATAATTATTTCTTAATGAACATTTAACACTTTAAGGTACAGCATCATTTACGAAATCCTGCACAAAAACAGATCTATTTACAGGTGCAGATAATTTATAGGCTCTTAGAAATTTGAAAGTCATATACTGGACGTTGCTTGGCTGATGCTGAAACGGATTATTCATAATTTCGTTCTTTCTTTGTAAAAGATAATTAAATTATTTTATTAAAACTGTTATAATATATTCAGTAATTTAATGTATTCATGTTGTTTGAGATTTACCTGCAAAAATATCGTATCTTGAATAAAAGAAGATGCGTATATTGATCTACATTTTTTTAAAGATATTTCTGGGGAAAATTCTTATTAAAAGTTTTGTACTTCATAATTAACCATACTTGTTTCTTGATAAAAAAAACTAACGACTTAACGATTCAAAGACGATTTTAATGAGATCGTGTATTTTATACATCTTTAAAGGTCAGTATAGAAGTTTAAAGGTCATAAAGTTGATGTTGTGTGACTGATATCAGAAGAATATGTGACCTTTTGACTCTTTAGATCTAACTTTGAAAATAGTAATAAATTATCTCCTCTCTTATCGAAGAAAGAAAGAAAAAAAGCATTCGAAATATTTTTTATGGTTTTTCACCTTTAAATATATATCTATCTATATATATATATATATATATATATATATATATATATATATATATATATATATATATATATATATATATATATATATGAGTGTGTGTTACGGTCAATATGATTAATCCGGTCATTATTAATAATGACCGGATTAATCATATTGACCGTAACATTTTTACAAACTGTTCATTCCTGTTTTTGCCATAGGTATTAGATAGACAATTGGAGTATTGCGAAGTCGTCAGGGAGAAAAAAAAAATTTGGAAAGTATTAATTTCAAGTCAATTTCAAATATGGCGGGGGAAAATAAATTGACAATTTCTGAAATACCGTTTTTCTATATTGGAAAAAAGACTTATTTCATTTGAGCAATGGTTAAAATACTTAATGGAAATGAATTTTTAGAAAAATGTTAAATTTTAAAGGTTTTAGACAAGATGTTCCCTTTGTACATTTGAAATATATTTGATATAATTTCTCAAGATAAAAGAGATATAAAAAAAAATTCGGCACCGTAATTTTTTCAAAAATAGTGCAGCAAATGTTAAATAAAACGAAATTAAGAGCTAAAAAAAACTTATAAAAAAGTACTACAGAACAGAAAATTAATAAAACAAAGCTGGGATCCACCAGAAATTTTAAAGAAATTTTAAAAATTGCACTATTAATGATTGGTTTCAAAGAATATATTCAGATGGATCAAATTTCATCTTTTATCTTACATTACGTAAAACGATGAAAGTTAGAAAAATGTTATGAAAAATTTGCATTCTTAAAACAGTCACGCATTATTCTAATGTTATGATATAGGGTTTCATAATTTATCGTACAGATGGTCAAATATTAATACTGACAGAAGCATTAAGTATTCAAACATATTTAAACATTATGCAGGGTGATTATTATACAGGAGGGGTGGGGTACACCTCGCAATCACATAGCAATGCAGGGTCCGAAATGCAATCCTAACAAGATAGGGGAGGTTGTTAGAGCCTGAATCATCGTAATCGAAAATTGACATTTAAAGACTATAAGCTTAAAATAAGTGATAACTTTCGTGATAAGGAAATTCCCCGAAGTTTTCTGCCTACATGCCTGGTTCTTACCATCTCCAGTTTTGCATGTTTGAAGGGTTCAACTACAGCTCTGAAGAAAAGCGCCCTGGCGCAGATAACCAGCGCCTTCAAACGTGCAAATTTGTAGATGGTAAGAACCAGGTACGGTGAGGAAATGAATCATCCTGATCGAAAATTGAAATTTAAAGACTATAAACTAAAAATAAGTGATGACTTTCCTGATAAGGAAATTCCCCGAAGTTTTCTGCCTACGTGCCTGGTTCTTACCATCAATAGTTTTGCACGTTTGAGGGGTCCAACTACAGATCTGGCGAAAAACGCCCTCACGCAGATAACCAGCTCCCTCAAACATGCAAATTTGGGCTTAGATGCTTTACACTCACGCTAAAAAAAAAAAAAATTAATCGGTTAAAAAAAAGAAAAAAGTCGCCAAATTTAGGGGATTTTTTCCTTTAATGGCAACCTAGCCATTGTATTAAGTTATTCGTTTGGCGCAGTCTTGGAAATCGCGCCAACCAAACAGTCGCCAATCTTTTGCTTACATTTTAGCGTGAGTGTAACACATCTGTTCCCAAATTTGTAGATGGTAAGAGCCTGGCACGTAGGCAGAAAACTTCGGGGAACTTCCTTATCAGGAAAGTCATCACTTATTTTTAGCTTATAGTCTTTAAATTTCAATTTTCGATTACGATCATTCAGGTCCTACAATCCCCTATCTCGTTAGGATTGCATTTCCAACACTGCATTGTTATGTGATTCCGAATCGTCTAAGTGTACTCCAACACTCCTAGAAGTTTGTTTCTTTCAGTTTTGCATCACCCTGTATAAAAACGTACATATCCCTGTGTTAGAAGTTTTCCATAAATTTGAAAACAGTTCTTTCAAGACCATAATGCTTTTTTAAATAGACCGTCTGCGGTAGATAAATTTCCGATTTCAGGACGAGATTAGTCATTTCATGAGAATCAACATACTTATCTACCGTTTTGTTTTATTATTAATTTAGGTATGTTGTTATTACATACGCCTCTGATTTCATTATTAACATGGCCTGGTAACAGTTCTGATTTAAGTCCACACTGTTAAAAATTTGCAGCAAACTGTCCAGTCATTCAACCGTTTTTATAGAAAATGGTTACATAACCGTGATAACCCTATTCTGACCATATTATCACCCATAATATGCTCGGAATAGAGTTAAATTACGATTATCTAACCGTTTTCTATAAAAACGGTCGAATGACTGGACAGTTTGCTGCAAATTTTTAACAGTGCAATAGAAAATGTGTAGTTTGAAATAAGGAAAAAAAATATTGTTAAAACTTGGGAATTTTATCAGAATTCGAAACAGTTATTTACAGTATATGGTATAATAAAATAGATACGAATTACACAAAAGAATTATATCATTCGATGATAAATCGGATAAAAAATGCTTAATTAAAAATAGAGTAAAATATTTAAATTCTAACGAATGTTCATGGAAAAAAATTAAACATATTTTTCGACTACTTAGTTCTCTTTATACTTCATGAACAAAGATATCTTCATTAATTTACGTTTTACAGGAAATTTCATTTGATTTCATTGAGAATTCTGCAGAAACTATGTGAATGAGTTTTTCACAATTGTAATTGATTTTTTAATAATTTGATAATTTAATTTTTCGTTATTAATATACAAACATATAAATATAATCTACATATAGTGAATAAGTAAATAAGGCATGTGTATTTCCCAACTCTATTCGAAAAAAAAATGTTTTGTAATTGTAATTTATTTGGAAGATATTCGAAATAAAAAAGCTCAAAATTCAATTGTTTATGGCACGGTTTATTTTCGTCCCAGGTTGTATTTTATGTCGTTTGCGACTTTATGTACAAAAATTTAACATAGCGCTTGTTGATTTATTTTTTCATGTTTTTCGTTATTATAACGCAAATATATCTACATATATTGAATAATTACAGGCATATGTATTTCACAAATCTATCCTAAAACAAAATGTTGTGTTATTGTAATTTATTTGGAAGGTATTTGGAATATAAAAGCTCAAAATTCAATTGTTTATGGTAAGGTTTATTTTCGTCCCAGGTTGTATTAATCCGGTCATTATTAATAATGACCGGATTAATCATATTGACCGTAACATTTTTACAAACTGTTCATTCCTGTTTTTGCCATAGGTATTAGATAGACAATTGGAGTATTGCGAAGTCGTCAGGGAGAAAAAAAAAATTTGGAAAGTATTAATTTCAAGTCAATTTCAAATATGGCGGGGGAAAATAAATTGACAATTTCTGAAATACCGTTTTTCTATATTGGAAAAAAGACTTATTTCATTTGAGCAATGGTTAAAATACTTAATGGAAATGAATTTTTAGAAAAATGTTAAATTTTAAAGGTTTTAGACAAGATGTTCCCTTTGTACATTTGAAATATATTTGATATAATTTCTCAAGATAAAAGAGATATAAAAAAAAATTCGGCACCGTAATTTTTTCAAAAATAGTGCAGCAAATGTTAAATAAAACGAAATTAAGAGCTAAAAAAAACTTATAAAAAAATACTACAGAACAGAAAATTAATAAAACAAAGCTGGGATCCACCAGAAATTTTAAAGAAATTTTAAAAATTGCACTATTAATGATTGGTTTCAAAGAATATATTCAGATGGATCAAATTTCATCTTTTATCTTACATTACGTAAGACGATGAAAGTTAGAAAAATGTTATGAAAAATTTGCATTCTTAAAACAGTCACGCATTATTCTAATGTTATGATATAGGGTTTCATAATTTATCGTACAGATGGTCAAATATTAATACTGACAGAAGCATTAAGTATTCAAACATATTTAAACATTATGCAGGGTGATTATTATACAGGAGGGGTGGGGTACACCTCGCAATCACATAGCAATGCAGGGTCCGAAATGCAATCCTAACAAGATAGGGGAGGTTGCTAGAGCCTGAATCATCGTAATCGAAAATTGACATTTAAAGACTATAAGCTTAAAATAAGTGATAACTTTCGTGATAAGGAAATTCCCCGAAGTTTTCTGCCTACATGCCTGGTTCTTACCATCTCCAGTTTTGCATGTTTGAAGGGTTCAACTACAGCTCTGAAGAAAAGCGCCCTGGCGCAGATAACCAGCGCCTTCAAACGTGCAAATTTGTAGATGGTAAGAACCAGGTACGGTGAGGAAATGAATCATCCTGATCGAAAATTGAAATTTAAAGACTATAAACTAAAAATAAGTGATGACTTTCCTGATAAGGAAATTCCCCGAAGTTTTCTGCCTACGTGCCTGGTTCTTACCATCAATAGTTTTGCACGTTTGAGGGGTCCAACTACAGATCTGGCGAAAAACGCCCTCACGCAGACAACCAGCTCCCTCAAACATGCAAATTTGGGCTTAGATGCTTTACACTCACGCTAAAAAAAAAAAAAAAAATAATCGGTTAAAAAAAAGAAAAAAGTCGCCAAATTTAGGGGATTTTTTTCCTTTAATGGCAACCTAGCCATTGTATTAAGTTATTCGTTTGGCGCAGTCTTGGAAATCGCGCCAACCAAACAGTCGCCAATCTTTTGTTTACATTTTAGCGTGAGTGTAACACATCTGTTCCCAAATTTGTAGATGGTAAGAGCCTGGCACGTAGGCAGAAAACTTCGGGGAACTTCCTTATCAGGAAAGTCATCACTTATTTTTAGTTTATAGTCTTTAAATTTCAATTTTCGATTACGATCATTCAGGTCCTACAATCCCCTATCTCGTTAGGATTGCATTTCCAACACTGCATTGTTATGTGATTCCGAATCGTCTAAGTGTACTCCAACACTCCTAGAAGTTTGTTTCTTTCAGTTTTGCATCACCCTGTATAAAAACGTACATATCCCTGTGTTAGAAGTTTTCCATAAATTTGAAAACAGTTCTTTCAAGACCATAATGCTTTTTTAAATAGACCGTCTGCGGTAGATAAATTTCCGATTTCAGGACGAGATTAGTCATTTCATGAGAATCAACATACTTATCTACCGTTTTGTTTTATTATTAATTTAGGTATGTTGTTATTACATACGCCTCTGATTTCATCATTAACATGGCCTGGTAACAGTTCTGATTTAAGTCCACACTGTTAAAAATTTGCAGCAAACTGTCCAGTCATTCGACCGTTTTTATAGAAAATGGTTACATAACCGTGATAACCCTATTCTGACCATATTATCGCCCATAATATGCTCGGAATAGAGTTAAATTACGATTATCTAACCGTTTTCTATAAAAACGGTCGAATGACTGGACAGTTTGCTGCAAATTTTTAACAGTGCAATAGAAAATGTGTAGTTTGAAATAAGGAAAAAAAAATATTGTTAAAACTTGGGAATTTTATCAGAATTCGAAACAGTTATTTACAGTATATGGTATAATAAAATAGATACGAATTACACAAAAGAATTATATCATTCGATGATAAATCGGATAAAAAATGCTTAATTAAAAATAGAGTAAAATATTTAAATTCTAACGAATGTTCATGGAAAAAAATTAAACATATTTTTCGACTACTTAGTTCTCTTTATACTTCATGAACAAAGATATCTTCATTAATTTACGTTTTACAGGAAATTTCATTTGATTTCATTGAGAATTCTGCAGAAACTATGTGAATGAGTTTTTCACAATTGTAATTGATTTTTTAATAATTTGATAATTTAATTTTTCGTTATTAATATACAAACATATAAATATAATCTACATATAGTGAATAAGTAAATAAGGCATGTGTATTTCCCAACTCTATTCGAAAAAAAAATGTTTTGTAATTGTAATTTATTTGGAAGATATTCGAAATAAAAAAGCTCAAAATTCAATTGTTTATGGCACGGTTTATTTTCGTCCCAGGTTGTATTTTATGTCGTTTGCGACTTTATGTACAAAAATTTAACATAGCGCTTGTTGATTTATTTTTTCATGTTTTTCGTTATTATAACGCAAATATATCTACATATATTGAATAATTACAGGCATATGTATTTCACAAATCTATCCGAAAACAAAATGTTGTGTTATTGTAATTTATTTGGAAGGTATTTGGAATATAAAAGCTCAAAATTCAATTGTTTATGGTAAGGTTTATTTTCGTCCCAGGTTGTATTTTATGTCGTTTGCGACTTTATGTACAAAAATATCACATAGCGCTTGTTGATTTATTTTTTCATGTTTTTCGTTATTAATACGCAAACCTATAATCTACATATAGTGAATAATCACAGACATATGTATTTCACAATTCTATCCGAAAAAAAAAATGTTGTGTTATTGTAATTTATTTGGAATATATTCGAAATATAAAAGCTCATAATTCAATTGTTTATGTTACGGGGTTTTTTTCCGTCCCAGATTCTATTTTATGCCGTCTGCGACTTTATCTACGAAAATATCACATAGCACATTGAAATAAATGCATTAAAAATCGATTTAAAGTGAATTTTTTTAATTGCGATATAAATTCATATTAAAAGTTTTCTAATCAATAAATAAACATAATGATACCTTCGTAAAGTTTAACAATTTAAAAATGTAGAGACGATTTTTAAGAGATTCATATAATTTATAAATCTTTGACAAGGGTTTTGAAGACAATAAAGTTTATGTTGCATGGCAAATATTGAAATATGATACTTTTTCGTTGTTTCCCTTTAGATTTTGTTTAACATGAATTATTCATCCTGTCTTTTATCTAAGCAACAGAATAAGAACACAAATATATCTCCTGTTATCTGTGACTTATCCAGAAAAATGCCATATAATACTTAAAATGGAGATAATCATACCTTGATTTACATTGAAAACATAATTCTGAGGAAAATTCAAATTAAAACATTTCTGTTTCAAAAATCAAGATAATTGTTTCTTTTGGACAATTTATTGAATTTAATTAGATGCATGTAATTTAAAAGTCTTTCGAAATTTGAAGGGCATAAAATTAAAGTTACTCGTCTTGTGTTGAAATATCGTTGAAATATCGTTATTTCGAGCTGATTTTGTTAACGATGAATTAATAGTCGTATCTTTTATCTAAGAAATAGATTCAAAATTTTAATGTACCTTCTGCCGTTTACGACTTATCTGAAAAAAAAAAAAAACCTATATAAAATATAATAAGAAGATGAACCAAGCCTTGACATCCTTGAAAATGTTAAATTCTGGGGAAAATTAAAATTGAAATTTTTCTATTTCATAAAGAAACATAATTGTTTTCTTGTGAAAATTCAAATTAAAACAGTTCTGTTTCAAAAATAAAGATAATTGTTTCTTTATGACAATTTGTTGATTTTTATTAGATGCATGTAATTTATAAGTCTTTGGAAATTTGAAGGGCATAAAATTTATGTTACTCGTCTGGTGTTGAAATATCGTTGAAATATCGTTATTTCGAGCTGATTTTATAAAAGACTATCTAACCCGCATGGCCTTGCCCGGGCCCGAGATATTAATCATCTGTTCTATACGAATATGACTGAAATCTGTAAGGCTGTCGAAATCAAGTCGAATGAGTCAAACCCCGTCGTAATCGGGCTCATAAAACCCAAGATCGGAAAGCGCATCCTGGCGGTCGAAAGTGCAACTAAAATATTTAAGGCTATAGATATCAAGTCGAATGAGCCAAACCCCGTCGTAATTGAGCACATAGAACCAGATATACTCCTATAGTTCCACCTTCCACCGCCAGGGGGCGCAGTCTGTTTTAGAAGAGACCTTTTCAGAACACTCCACCCAACCAAATTTCCTAGTAGAATTGAAATTTAATCACAGGTAAACATTGCCAAAATAGCGGAAATCGCGAAAGTGAGTTACGTAAACGATCGGTTTCGACAGCGTTAATGTAGATATTTTTTAAAACCCAACAGTGCGTTTTACAGAAAATGAACGTATCTATGATCTGAAGTCTACTGTTTTTCCGTACTTGCATTTCCCGAGTCAATGCCGATTTTTAAATCTGGACCGAAAAACGAAAATCGCGTGAGTGAGTTTTGGAAAGGAATTTTTTCGAAGGGTTAAAATTAAAATTTTTCAAAACGGATACCAGATTTAAAAAGACAAAAAGCATGTAGATTAGGCGCGGTATTTTTAGTTTTTCGTATCTTGTTTATAAACGTCAATTCGGATTTTTAAAGATAGCAGAAATAATTAAAAAAAGCGAAATTGACTTACGGTAAAAAACGTTTTCGAAAGGGTTAACGTAATTTTTTTTAAATTAAAGGTTTTTGCCTAAACCCGATAAAACGTAGATGTCTTTGGGTGTGTTTGCTTTTTGTTTGGTTATTTTAGAAAGCCGATGCCAGATTTTATATATCGCAGAAAATCGGAATTCGCAAAAGAGAGTCCTGCGCACGAATTTTTTTTTGAAGGGTTAATATTCGTATTTTTCAAAAACAAATACAGATGTCGAAAAAAGAATAAATGTAGATATTGTCTGGTATTTTTACTTTTTCGTACTTTTCTCTGAATCGCCGATGCAAATTTTTAAAAATTGCCAAAATCGCAAAAATTGCAAAACGGCATACAGAATATATATATTTTTTGAAGGGTTAATTTTCATATTTTTAAAAACCAATAGTGGCTTTGGAAAGGGAAAACTCAGATCTTTAATTTGGTGACCTTCGTTTTTCCGTATCTTTTGTATTCCGGTGGATACAAGGCTCGGAAAACGGGAGAAAATAAAAAACATGAATTCGATGTTTTTTGATTTTTTTTGAAAGGGTGAGATGTAAAAAATTTTCAAACCAACCAGATCGTTCGAGACGTAAAAGTATGTTCTTTCAGAATATGTAGACAGTTTTTCCGTATATCTAGCCGTTTGTCCATGGCGAATTTAGAAAAACTTTTTAAAAAAAACGGAATGTCTTGTGCTTTCTTTCTTCTATTACGGAAGATACGGATATTGGTTTCTGAGCATGCACCAGCTAGCTTTGGAATAATGACTTTTTTTATTTGTGATCTTTGATCAGTTTTTAATTAATAACTACTTTAATTTTCAAAATTTTAAAATTCTGAGGCACAGGTACACCAGGAGAGGGTTTGGACTACCTAAATCTAAAATTCCAGTGGGCTAATCTAAGTGGGCTAGATTTTGCTAGCCATCGTAACAGACACACACACACACACACACACAGACACACAGAGCGAAACTTTCTTTTATTAGTATAAGATGAATTAATAGTCGTATCTTTTATCTAAGAAATAGATTGAACATTTTAGTGTACCTCTTGTCATTTGCGTCATCCTGTCTTTTATCTAAGCAATGGAACAAGAACACAAATATATATCTTGTCATCTGTGACTTATCCAGAAAAAATGCCATATAAAACTTAAAATGAAAATAAACATACCTTGATTTACATTGAAAACATAATTCCGAGGAAAATTGAAATTAAAACATTTCTGTTTCAAAAATCAATATAATTGTTTCTTTATGATAATTTATTGATTTTAATTAGATGCTTGTAATTTATAAGTATTTGGAAATTTGAAGAGCATAAAATATATGTTACTCGTCTGGTGTTGAAATATCGTTAAAATATCGTTATTTCGAGCTGAATTTGTTAAACATGAAATAATAGTCTATCTTTTATCTAAGAAATAGATTCAAAATTTTAATGTACCTCCTATCATTTGCTACTTATCTGAAAAAAAAACCCTATATATATATAAATTATAATAAAAAGATGAAGCAAGCCTTGACATTCTTGAAAATGTTAAATTCTGGGAAAATTAAAATTGAAACTTTTCTGATTCATAAACAAACGTAATTGCTTCTTTGTGAAAATTTAACGATTGAACGGTGTAGAGATGATTTTAAAGAGATGCGTTTAATTTATAAGTCTTTAGAAGTTTGAAAGGCATAAAATTGATGTTGCATGGCTGATGTTGAAATATGATTCTTTAACGTTATTTCGAGTTGATTTTGTTAAAGATGAATTAACAATCCTGTCTTTTACGAAAGCTTTGACGGTACATTCATAATTTAAATGTATTTTGAGACGCATGGCTGATATCTGTAAAAATATCAAATTTCGGATAAAATGAACATAAATTAAAAACTTCAGATTCTGCGTGAAATGACACCAACGATTTTCTATTTTATAATTGTATATAATGGCTTTTCAGCGATAATTTAATTTTCAACACTTTCCAACATAGTTGAAAAGTGTTTATGAATTCGGTTTGTCTGTCTGTCTGTCTGCCGCCTGTCCGTGCTCTAACTCGCGTAAATATAGTCGTATTATCATGCAATTGATATAATGAAGCATGTTCGGTATTAAAAATGAAGTATGTAGCATTTATACTTCATTTAAGAGAACTGTGACTACCTCTGTAGGTTTTCACTTCCCTCGAGTTCAGATTGAACAAGTGCGGGTCGGGAAAACCTGATTTAAGGCCTAGGACCTAGCTCCCTCTTGGGTATCCAGCTCCGAACCAGTTGGGGAACCCCGGCTCGTCCCAATGTGCAACGTGGTTGTTTCTCAAAAGGGGTGAAAATCACGACAATTGTAATGACCTATGTCATCATTCACTTGGGTCTAATGAGAATGATGCGCAGGTGGCGGTGCTCCCATCGACCGAAGCGCTTACAGGAGGACCCTTCTGGTTGAGTGCGTTGTAAGTCCCTCAGGACTTGGGTGCGGTGGTTGACGTGCCTGACGGGCGCCACTCGGCACCTGGCGGCGCAGCTCAGTTTTATACTTCATTTAGGCCGAAACGCATACGTCGAGCCAAATCCTGTCGTGCGCGTTAAAAATCCCTCAGGACTTGGGTTCGGTGGTCGAAGATGCGCCTGGCGGCGCAACCTAGTTTTATACTTCATTTACAGAGACACTCAAAGGAATTCCGTTACATTACGGTCTATGGGGAAAAATCGTTTGCTGTGTATTTTAAGGATGTTGAACTATTTCAAACATATTTAAATTCATATATATCACTGAGGTGCACTACAAGAGGATTACTATTGAATAGGATGTGCATAGCATTCCTCGTTCATTTACACTTTACAGGGACACATAAAAAAAATTCGATTACAGTATTGTCTAAGAAAAATAATTGCTGAAAGTACGTTTTAACTTGTGGTTCGTGTTTTTAAATTAAACCAATTTCTTGCCTGTTACATGGTGTGCATAAATTCTATAGATGATATACTGGGCAGCACAAAAGATCTCGAGTGCATTTCCGATAATTAACGCAAATAGCTGATGGGGAATTTACAACTGTACTATGCTATTCCTAACTGAACTAAATTTTAGTATACTATGTTGTTTATATATAAATCTGTAGATCATATACAGGGCTACACAAAAGAATTCGGATAATTTTCCGCCTATTGATAGTAATTCCAGAAATTTGGTTATCAAAATGTATTATGCATTTTCCAAATTGTTTACTTAGACACTGGGCGGGGCTAGTTGAACTTAAGCCAAAAGGTAGGTCTCCCCGCCCGGTTTGACCTTGACCTTGTTCACTTAGACTTAATCTTTCACCTTATTAAATGGTGAAGTTTCGTTAAAGTAATCTTCAAGTGCTGGAAAGTGTTTCAAAATCTATAGTTGACGCATGATTTTTAATTCTTGTTAAAAGTAACTTTACAACTTCAGCGATTAGCTCTGAAATGCTGGTTTCTTGGGGAAACGTTGCTATGCAATCGAAATAAGAGTCTTACATGTGTCATCCGAAAATTCTATTTCAAGTCAACCCGAAACCCGACCTGTACCCTACAAAAATAATTTTGTGAACCTGAAATACCACCTTACCCGACTCACTTCTTCCCGAATCCGAAGCAAACAAACACAAAATACTTAAACCCATATCCGAAATGGAACAAAATTAAACCGTAGCTAGTACAATTATGAAAAAATAGCCTACATTTCTACCTCTAATATTAGTTTTATATTTTATGTAGAAAAATAAATTTGTAAAGATACATTCATATTCCAATATATGGTTTTTCATCTGCAGCAATATTTTTGACTTTTCTTTGATGAAATCAGCTTAACCCGAACCCGACACGTACGTATTAAAACTGAACTCGAAATCGGCCCGAACAGGAAACATTCAGAGTCAACCCGACCTGCACTGAAAACATTTAGCCCAACCCGAACAGGGGGTCGGACGGGTTTGAGTAAAATCAGGTTATTCGACCCGATGCAGGACTCTAGTACAAATTCCATGCAACGCCCTCTACTGCATGTAGAAATCATTCCAATGTTTATGTGATTCCAAATCGTCATTGTGCTTCTCACTCCTTCCGCAAGTTTGTCCCACTGGTGTTGAATCACCCTGTATATATTTTTATTGTTATTGTATAACATTTTTACAGAAATGTAACCGTTATACTATAACAGTTTAAATAAAAATTCGGTAAAAAGATAAAAAAAAATAGAAATCATAAAAGAGAAAAAAATGAATTCTGCAATTAGATATCGACATTTAATGACATACTTTCTTGCAAAGCTCAGTGTGGCTGTAAAAAAAAACAAAGAAAACAATAGCGATATAAAATATCTAAATTCTATTGTTATGAACCGACCATTTTTTAAAAGAATTATGCGTCAATTACAAGTTATTATTTCGATTTATAAATTTAACGTTTTAGTAAGAGAACGAAATGGGACAGTTGCCAAATTTGTACTGGTCTCTCAATCATATATTTCTTTTTAATTATATATAATTTTGTAAAGATAAATAACATATTTATTCCAGTTAATGATTCGATTATACGACACGCCTAGTATTAATGCAAATGCGCGTTTTGTTTTTTCATGAATAACATTCATAAAATATATAATTACAAGTAACTAATAAAGTTAATCTTTTTCGTAAACGGTTTCGGAATTTTTTTTTTCTGAAGTAAATTAAACTCAAATGTTTTAAACTATTTCAGTATTTAATTTTTTTTTTCAATTTTTTTAATATCATTTTGAGAACAATTGAGATTTTAAACCATAATTAACTACAAATGATTAAAAATCGTTAAACTACTTGAACAAAACAACAAATTAATGCATTTCTAGGGATAATTAGAATATTTATAAATAAAAAGAATTTGTTTTATCTAGAAATTACAGCTCATTTTCAACGTATTTTCTAAACGTATGTATAGAAAATACATGCAAACGATATTTGAGTTAAATGTTTAATGTTTATCCGCTTTTTTTTATTAATATTTTATAAGCACATGCTATTTTGTATTTTATAAATGTCGTTTTTAAGTGCGTTCGTAATTATATAAATACGTAGCACCTATAGTTGTCGTCTTGTCTGTCCGTCTGTCCGCATATAACAGCGCAAAAACTACCAACCGAATGGTTTGAAATTTAATATATATAATCATTTCAGAATTTTGTCGAGTCATTTCAAATTTTATGAAACTCGAATCAAATTTTAAAAAAGATATTAATAAAAGTTTTCTTTATTCTATTAAATCCTATCATAGGTATTTAATTCAATGATATCCCATTATAGGTAATGATTCTAGGTTACCATGGTGATTACGTCCTATTTAAGATGGAGTCATATTATTCCCGTATTACTGAAATTAAAAACCGAATTTATATAGTAAAATTGTTTAATTTTAGAAATCCTATAATCTACCGACAGTTTTTCGGATAAATAGATAGTAAATGGAAAAAGAGTCTAAATATGGATTTCAAGTTCTGAAATTTTGAAAGCTAGGCTTAAAGTTTCTTATTGGAATTTTCAGTAAATGTCAACAAAAGAGTAAATGTTGCAAACTTAAAATGTACTTATTTTATTACGGGAAGTAATCGCATCAAAATAACAGTCGATATATTTCATTTCACTGAAATAATAACGATGATTTTTTTTTTTTTTTTTACATTGTCTTGTATTGGATATTTGCGCTTAGTATAATTTGAATGTAACATAATTGTAATTAATTGTTTATAAAAGTGCATTGAAACTTAATTTCATAAAATAAAATTACTATCTATAATATGAAAATCTGCAGATAAAATAAATTTTGTACTCATGCATTTTTGCATAAGAGTGCAGCAACAATTGCGCAAAGATCTAAATATTTATAAAACTAATTATAATACGAACGCACCTCATTCGTCACGTTTGACGTACAATTTCCAACTTGTTTAAATAATTTTAACAGTTATTTAAGATAAAATTTATATATGAGATTTAGATTAACAGTTAATACGACCAAGAGGATTTGTTGTCAAACACGAAAACTCTGGCCTTCAAATGTTTCAGTATAAATATTTGCCATTTCAAGAAAAGTCTATTTTGATATATCATCTACAGTTTGCTTAGTTTCAGGATTTGCTATCCCTATTTTATTAACTAAAATATGCATTCATCAATGCTAAGAAATAGCAGTTTAGTTCATCGTTTTTGGGGTTACTGATATTTACAATCCTGCTTATTGTAAATATCAGAATCAGTACTTTAAAATACACCAGTACACGACCGTATTTAAACACAAAAAAGTTATGCACATTATATATGTTCTCTTGCTGGGTAAATTTTGGAAGCATAATGCACTTTAATTTCAGATTTTGCCTTTCATTTTTTAAGTTAAACGAATTTTCAGAAGAATAATTTTGCAGCTCACTTTCGAAATTTAAGCAAAATAAAATAAATAAAATTAATTAATTATAATCATATTAAAATGATGGTCCAAAAAACTGTCCACTGTTCATGTCTTCAAGAGCATCTAATTTAATTCATCTATTATAATTTAAAGAGATTTCTAATAATTTAATAAATGACTACCCTAATTTCGCGCGTGTATATGCCACACCTCAGACAATTCGATTTCCTACCAGAATTTATTTTAAATAAAATGTGACTTTCTTCTGCTTAGCACTTATTTGACTTCTTATTTTCAATAAAATTTCCGGTTTGAAAAAGACTTAACTAAGATGCGGCGCATACGCACGAAATTACGGTATGTAAAATGTACGTAGTCTGTTATCAAAGGTATGTCTGTCGTTACTTTCCGCAATCAAGCAATTCCTGAGTATCAATTTCCACTTTCTCTATGCATACTAAATTACTTACAGCATAATAAGATACTCACACCAGTAATTTTATAAAACGTTTTAAAGATAATTTTTCTCCAACTAGAGGTTTACTTTTATTGAACTTTTTTTCCGTAAAAATAAACAGGTCTTCATACCTTTAAGAGTAAAGCTTTTAACAAACAGCTTCGGCATGTAAATCCAAATTTTCATTCATTTAATCTTTTTATCATACACCAAAACAAAATTACTGCAGTAATTTTATAATTTTTAAGAGAAAATCAATTTCCTACATATAGGTTTTCCATTTCTTTAATCTACTAAACATTATTTTCCGTTAAATAAACAGCTCTACCCTTCTTTAGGCAAATTCATTAAATCACTGTTTCGGCATGTAAATCATAATTTCCTTTCATGTAATCTTTTTATCATACACCAAAACAAACACAACCGATGTGAGAAAACAACTATTTCCTGCGGATTCTATGCCTCAATTATTTTTCCCTTATCTCTCTGTTAAGCCACAATTTTTCTACTCTCATATCCCAATTTTTGCGTTTAGTAATAGAACGAGCTTCGCAATGATGGATTCCAACAATAAAAATTATCAACAGGATAAAGGAAAAAAAAAAAGGTCAGGTGATTTCTCCCGAAATTATGGAATTTCCGGGGATTTGTATTTCCAAGCATTCTCTGTTCGTGGATTAATATGTATTCCGCCATTTTGCCAAAAGAATGAATAGGGAGAATACGATTTATTTATTTATTTGCGTTATTAAAAAAAGGTGTATGGGGAAATAAATTTAGTAAACCAGATTGATATTGATTGCAAGATAGAGTGCACTAATAAAATAGACAGTTCTAATTTCGAGAGAACGTCCAAACGTTGTATTTTTCGTTAGTTTGATATACAGACATGTGTAAAAAGGAAATATATTTTTACATTTTGAAAGTTAATATTTCTGATATTTAATATTTAAATGAATAAAAATCCATTTATTAATTACAAAATTTCAAATTAATTAAAAATCATGATTAATAATAATCATAATTAAAAATAATTAATTACAAAATCATGTTATTAATTATAACTTGAAAACAAAGGAAAATTTAAAAAAAAAAATAAATAGATATAGTATAACAATGATTTAAGGGAATAATATTTTTAATGTATAAATAAAGATTATTTCGTAATTTACCACCTCTTTTATTTATTTACAAGTGCACTGGCACTTAAGGGAAATTTTACCTCATTGACCTAAAATTCACGAAATTTCTACGTTTTTTTTTTTTTTTTTTTTCAGTTACAGAGAAAGAAGATACCATCTTCGGACTTTTTGCATTATGTTTATTGACATTGCACTTATATATTTATATTTTTATCTATAAAAAAATTATTAATACGTCTTGTGCGATGGAAAATATCTGCAAGTACGCGCAGTGAACTTTCAATTGGGTAATCATTTTTCTCCAGTCACAAGATTCTCCAAGAAATTTGGTCGCCAAATTATGAAAGGGCATTAATTCTCTGTAACTTATCAACATTTAGTTTAAAAAGTTGATTTTTGACAAAAATTGGTCGTTTGAACAAAAAGGGTAATTTTTGGACTTTTTTATTAACCTTTTGTGAGCTGGAAAAAAAAATTAATCAATAAACATTATATTTTCCGGTAGTATAAGCTACAGTGCAAACGATTACCTCTCTTTTAAATAAAAAAAATGAAAAACGAATAATTCTCAAGAAAAGTGGTCGCCCAATCTGAAAAAACATAGTTGCGAGAAAAACAATTTTAAAGATTTATGTAGAGTTACGATCAACGAGCGGCGTTATGTTCAACGAGCAAAAATGATCGTAAGAAATTTGGATAACACAAAACTGAAAATGACTTTTCTAATGCTCAATACATCAATCATAGATGATAATTATTCTGAAGAGAGTAATGAATTTAACACTCCAGGTCCTAGGTTTGAACGACAAATGTACACAGCCGCTTAGGATGGACAGCTGAAGTCCATTCCTTATACGAGAAACAACAAAATGTGCGATGCTAAATAAAATACATAAACTTTGTTCTTTTTTGCATTGAAAAATATTTTTGAAATATTTACACGAAAAATATAGAGGAAGAAGGGTAAATTTAAAAGAAAAATAAATATTATGCAGAGATCCCATTTAAATGTCCTTGCGATCTAGATGTCTAACTATGCCTTTGAGCCAGTTAGTGATACCAAAATATTATGTAGAAATTCCACTTTAGGACATTAAGCAACGTTCAGAACTAACATACGAATTAAGGTTCCAGTATAGTTTGAAATTATAAAAACGAACTCACAGATACCACATTATCTTCAGGTTGTTGTTGGAGATTTACGTCAAACAGTGATAGCAATATGATATTTAACTTAACAATCCTGCTAACTAAAACTTTATAATTGTGTCATCCCTATTAAACTCGGTAAAATAAAAATTTATCCGAAGACATTACTTTGATACCTTCAATTGATGATATCAGAAATGGCAATGAAAATACTAATACTAGGAGAGACATAGGTGATACAACTGAAATTTGTTATATATCAATTTCAACGAACTTTTAACCCTTTCCGGCACAGTGGTCCCACACCGGGCACACCTAATTTTAATTCCAAACTTGCATTCGGCACCAAGAAAATTTTAATAAAATTTTGCTTCTATAATGAAAGCTTAAAATAAGGAGTTCTTATTTTCTAAAACAGTCGTTTGTAAATTCCGGTGTCAGTCAGTAATTTTGCATTTTACGAAAAGAATTTGTGTGTGCCGGAAAGGGTTAAATATCAATTAAGGCTGCTCTCAAAACGATTCAACATAGGTGCCAAATTCTCACTAATCTACCATAATATGTGGATTAATTTGACCCAGTTTAACAACGTTTCGAACCAGAATATTTATTTGAAAAATTTTTATTGTTTTAATTTCTGATATCCAAGTGGAATGTATTTAATTTCATTTCTTAAAAACTTTTCTGGTGCGAAACGTATTAAACCTGGATCAAATTAACCCATATATTACGGACGATTAGTGACGTCTTGGCAGCTCTAAAAGTAACATGTTAGATTTGATAAAATTTTTAACTTTCAATCGTGATATCACTCGCAATTTTCTTTTCTACGACGATTTTTATGTCGTCACGTTACACAACCATATTTTGATTTTTTTACTGTGTCGATTAGTTTTTAAATACCTGTATATGAATCACTCATCTGATAAGAATGATTCGACAATCTGCAGAAAAAAAAACTTCTGCAAAAGAGACACCTTTTGGGGGTATATATTTGGTACAAAACTAAGCTGCATATTGTGATTTTAAAACATTTCTTAAAGAGGGATTAAAAATAATATATACAGTAGAACTCCGCTAATCTGAACTAATTAGGACCGTTGCCTGTTCGGATTGGCGAAATTTCGTATTATCCAAAATTCTGATATAAATGGAAGAAAACACGGGAAAGGAAAAACAGATTAGAAATTATAAGTAGGCAGTTAATGATCCATAATTTCACAGACAACAGAAATAGAGCAACTCTACCCAGTGTTGGGCAGAATCTGATTACGAAGTAATCAAATTACAGATTAAATTACATTATAATCTCATCACTATGCAATCGATTATCATGTAATGCATTACAAAGTAATTTGAATATAATCTGATTACGCATAATCTGATTACCGTGTAATGGATTACAAGACAATTCTCATTTTCTCTTTTAAAATATAATTAGATTAATCTGTAATTAGATTAATTTGTAATTAGATTACAAGACAGTTCCAATTAAGTTTTCAATTGTATAATCCAATTAACAAGTAATGGATTACAAGATCATTCCGATTACGTTTTTAGTTGTATAATCCAATTAACCTGTAATGGATTATAGGTGGATTCCGATTACGTTTTTAATTGTATAATCCAATTAACCTGTAATGCATTATAGGAGGATTCCGATTATGTTTTTAATTGTGTAATCCAATTAATCTGTAATGGATTATAGGTGGAATCTAATTACATTTTTAAGAATATAATTTAGATTAAATTGCAATGTGTTACAAGTTAATGTCAGTTATGTTTGTTCAGAACACAATTTGGTTAACGTGTAATGTAATGCAACTAAATCTTAATTAAATTCTATAAAATGTATTTAAATTAAACTGCTATCTATTACGAGCTAATTCTAATTACATTTTTAACACTTTCCAACAAAGTTGAAAAGTGTTTATGAATTTAGTTTGTCTGTCTATCAGTACTCTAATGCGCGTAAATATACTCGGATTTCCATGCAATTGATATATGTTATTGAGGTTTACTGTGGTATGATTGGTATAGAAAATGAATTATGTAGCATGTAATTTACAGAGCCACTCAAAAGAATTCTTTTACATTACAGCCTATTAGGAAAAATCGTTTGCGGTGTATTTTAATTATGTTACTGTATTTCAAACATATTGAATTTCATATATATCGCTGAGGTGCATTACAAGATGTTCACTACAGATTATGGAGTACATAGCATTCACCGTTCATTTACAGAGACACACAAAAATTTCGGTTACAGTACTGACTATGAACAATAATTGCTAGAAATACGTTTTTTTTTTCAGTTGTTGCACGCGTTTTTGAATGTAACTATTTTTTTTTATATTGCTTGGTTTGTATAAATTCTATAAATCATATACAGGACTGCACAAAAGTTCTCCAGTACACTGACGTTTATAGACGGAAATTCCCAAATGGGAATTTTCAACCGCGTTAATAACCGAATTAAATTTTAGCATACTGCTATGTAGTATATATACAAATCTATTGATAATATGCAGAGCTTCAGATAAAAATTCGGATATTTTTCCAATTATTAATGGTATTTACTGCAGCTGGGTTTTCAAATATGCTATGCATTTTCCAAATTCTGTACTGAGTCTGATATACCGATTTCAGCCTGTTCGTTATTGTGAATACTCCATAATTTTACAAAGAGATAGGGGTTTTTTTTCTTATAGGGTTTTTACCCCCCAAAAAGTAAATATATGAGTTTTAAACTTATGAAATGTTAACAAGAACGAAAAATCATGCGTCAAGCATAGATTATGTAACACTTTCCAACGCTTCCAAAATAATTTTACAAATCATTACCGTTTAATAAGCTGAACGATAACATCTAAGTGAACAATTTGGAAAACGCATAACATATTTAAGAAACGTAATTTCAGGAATTTCCAACATATACAATATTCGGAAAAATATCCGAATACTTTTATTCAGCCCTGTATATGATCCATAGAGTTGTATATATACTACATAGGATGCTAAATTTTAGTTTAGTTAGGAAACGCGTAGCACAGTTTAAAATTCTCCTTCTGGAGTTTCTGTCAATAAACGGAAATGTGTTCGCAAACTTTTGTGCTGCCCTGTATATGATCTACAGAATTTATACACACCAAGTAATAGACAAAAAGTGAGTTAAATTCAAAATCGCGTTCAGCAACTTAAAACGCACTTCCAGGAATTATTGTTAACAGACAGTAGAGAATTATTTTGTGTGTCCCTGTAAATGAACGATGACTGCTATGAACACAATATTCTGTAGTAAGCCTCTTGCAATGCAACTTAGTGATAGATATAAATTTCAATGCGTTTAAAATAGTGAAACATTATTTAATTAAACCGCAAACGATTTTTCTCCATAGACGTAATGTAACGGATTTCTTTTGACTGTCCCTGTAAAGTAACTATAAGTGCTATGCACACCATATTCCATATTATGCTTTTTGTAATGCACCTTAGTGATATATATCAATTACACTGTGTTTGGAATTGTGGAATATTATTAAAGTAAACCGCAAATGATTTTCCCCATAGACCGTAATGTAACGGAAATCTTTTGAGCGTCCCTGTATAAAAGCTACAAGTGCTACACACTTCAGATGAAATAGAGATCATGCTACAGATAACGACAATAACATATAAAAATTGCAGGGCTTACCGAGCATATTAACGGGAGTTAGAGCACGGACAGACGGCAGACGGCAGACGGCCAGACAAACCGAAGTCGTAAACACTTTTCAACTACGTTGGAAAGTGTTAAAAATCAGCTTCATCCATCACCAAACAAATCCCTATTTTATTTTTATTTTTATTTATTATTATTTTTATGCTCTTAAAAAAAAAAAAAAAAAAAACTTTGTCATTTCAGCACCAGTTGGACATAGCCATATTTTAGTCACTTTTTGCATTTTATAAAACTTTTATTTTGTAAATGTCTTTGTAATTTATAGTTGTCCTTTAACTTATTTTTATCATTTTTTCGCTTTTTTAGTAAAACTTAGCCGGATTTTTGCCCTTTTTTGCACATTTTCATAAAAACAAAAATTTTTAGTCTCGACCCTAATAACTAGTTAATCACTCAATTATCTTAATTAAAATCCATTCCCGGTATTATTTTTCTTAAATTCAAAAATTTTTCCCGAGTACGGCACCTGCATTTTGACGGTACTCGGGAACTTTATGCCGTCATTGATGTCGGGTCCCGAGGAACCGGTGCAGGCGGGAACATCACTTCAAACACTTTACCTTGCGATAGTTCCTAAACTACACATACAAAAACCACAAGAATCTGTTTTTAAACATTTCACTAACCGTACTCTCGCCTCCACTCAAAATAATAATTCTTTTCACATTTTGAAAAACTTTTTCACGCACAGCCCAAAATTCAAACTTTTTAATATTCTTAACTTTCCACACATTCGATTTTCAAATAAACTGGGTTTCTAATCAAACACATTTTTCTTTTCTACTTTTCAAAAAATTTCAATCTTCACATGTTATTTTATTGAGTTATTACACGTTTTTCATCCAATATTTACACTCTTTCTTCCCCTCGTAAATCCGGCTAAGTCTCGATCATTCTCACTATAAATCATGTTTTCTAGTTATGCTTGGCTTCCCTATTCAATCGTATATGTTCTGTTTCCTTTTTGCATCATTTTAATTTCTTCATGTTTGTCGTTTTATTTTTTAAGTTTTTCCGTGCTGAAAATCCATCAAAGTCTGGACCCCTCTTCGATTTTCTTAAGTTTTTTCTAACACCTAACTGCGAACTCTGTTTTTCGAGCACTTGTTCACAGCAATCCCCACTCTCTCCCAAAACACCGTACTCTACCATATCTTTAACAAATATCAAATCAAGTAAACCTAACTTTAACTTTTCAATACCTCTCTTGTACTTTAAAAAAATTTCCACCAACCAGACTTAACTTTTTCGCAGGAAATTTTGTGGTCGGACACCTAAATCGAACTCAACTTCCATATCTTTATCTTTATTCACAAAACGTGTAAATTTTCAATGACATCGCAAACCAACTTTAACTTTTCAACACCTCTCTTGTACTTTAAAAATATTTCCATCATCCAGACTTGAACTTTCTCGCAGGCAAATTTGTAGTAGAACACCTAACTCGAACCCAACTTTTATTTTATTATCTTAATTAACTTTTTATCATTTTTAAGCTTTTTTAGCGAAACTTAGCCGGATTTTTGTCATTTTTTGTACTTTTTCACGAAAACAAAATTTTCATTCTCGACCCCAAAAACTTGTTAAACACGTAATTTTCTTAATCAAAATCCATTCTCTCAATTTTCCTCTAAAATTCAAAATTTTTTTCATAGTATGGCACCTGCACTTCGAAGGTACTCGGGGACTTCATGCCGTCTTTGACGTCGGGTCCCTGGGAACCGGTGCAGGTGGGAACACCACTTCAAACATTTTCCTTCGCAATAATTCCTAAACTACGCATATAAAAATCACAAAACTCAGTTTTTTAAACATTTCACAAACCGTACTCTTACCTCCACTCAAAATAATAAATCTTTCCACCTTTTAAAATTATTAACTTTTTTCACGCACAGCTCAAAATTCCAACTTTTTAAAATTCTTAACTTTCCACACATACGATTGTCAAATAAACTGGGTTTCTAAGCAAACACATTTTTCTTTCCTACTTTTTTTAAAAATTTCAAACTTCACATGTAAATTTAATGAGTTATTTCATGTTTTTCCTCCTTTGTTTACACTCTTTCTTCTCCTCGTAAATCCGTCTAAGTCTCGTTTTTTCTCACTATAAATTATGCTTTCTAGTTACGCTTGTTTCCCCATTCAATCGTATATGTTCAGTTTACCTTTTGCATCATATTATTTTTTCAAATTTATCGTTTTATTTTTTAAGTTTTTCCGTGCTGAAAATCCAGGAAAGTCTGGACTCCTCTTCGATTTTGTTAAGTTTTTTCTAACACCTAACTGCAAACGCAGTCTGTTTTTCGAGTATACCTAACTTTAACTTTTCAGCACTTTTCTTGTACTTCAAAATTTTATCCCTCAACCAGACTTAAACTTTTTCGCAGGCAATTTTGTAGCAGAACACCTAACTCGTACCAATATTCATCTTTTCATCTTTATTCCCAAAAACTCGTAATTTTTCAATGACATCGTAAATCATAGTTGGTCTCCTTATTTTTCTCATTATTATGCTTTTTAAAATTTAGTCATTTCAGCACCAGTTGGACATAGACATTTTTTGACACATTTTGCTTTTAAAAAACTTGAATATTGTCAATGTCTTTGCAATTTACATTAGATCTTTAACTTATTTTTATCTTTTTTAAGCTTTTTTAGTTTAACTTAGCCGGATTTTTGCCATTTTTTCTACTTTTTCATAAAAGCAAAATTTTTCAATCTCGACCCTACAACTCGTCAAACACATAATTATCTAAATTATAATCCATTCCCTGCAATATTTTTCTAAAACTCAATTTTTTTCGGAGTACGGCACCTGAACTTCGACGGTACTCGGGGACTTTTTGCCGTCATTAACGTCGGGTCCCGAGGAACTGGTGCAGGAGGGAACATAACTTCTAACACAACTTTGCAATAATTCCTAATCTACACATATAAAAATCACAAATATCAGTTTTTTAAACACTTCACAAACCGTACTCTTACCTCCACTCAAAATAATAATTCTTTTCACCCTTTTTAATTTTTTAATTTTTTCACGCACTGCTAAAAATTTCAAACTTTTTTAAATATCTAAACTTCCCACACATACGATTATCAAATAAACTGGGTTTCTAAACAAACACATTTTTCTTTTCTACTTTTCATAAAAATTTAATACTTCACATGTAATTTTATTGAACACCGTATTCAACCATATCCTTAACAAATATCAAATCAAGCATATCTAACTTTAACTTTTCAACTTTCATCTTTTCATCTTTATTCACAAAACTTGTAAATTTTTTAATGATATCATAGTTGGTATCTAATCATAGTTGGTATCTAACTGATTTTTCTCATTTTTATGCTTATTAGTAACTTAATCATTTGAGCATTATTATAATTTTTTAAGTTTTTTTATTGTTACGTAGTCGGATTTTTCCCACTTTTTTTATCATAACAAAAATGTTCGACCTTGACCCTAAAAAATTGTCAACTCATAACTATCTTAATTAAAGTCAATTCCCTGCAATATTTTTCTCAAATTCAAATTTTTTCCGAGTACGGTACCTGCACTTTGACGGTACTCGGGGACTTTATGCCGTCATTGACGTCAGGTCCCGAGGAATCGGTACAGGTGGGAACATCACTCCAAACACTTAACTTAGCAATAATTCCTGAACTATACATACAATAATCACAAAAATCAGTTTTTAAACATTTCACTAACCGTACGCTTTCCTCCACTCAAAATAATAATTCTTTTCACATTTTAAATTCTTAACTTTTTAACACATACCTCGAAACTCAAAAAAAAAAAAAAAAAAAAAAAAAAAAAAAAAAAAAAAAAAATGAGAAAGAGAGAAGGAAAAATAATTTTTTTCTTTTTTTTTTTTAGAGAAAAGTTTAGAAAAAGTTTTTTTTTGTTTGTATGTCTTTAGTTCCTGCCACCTGTCGCGTGGGGCTTTGCCCGGCAGAACCAGCCATTGGCGAAGCTTGTACTGCCACGTTTAATCTCTGCGTGCCGGGGTGCTAGCCGGGGAAGACATTAAACGCTCAACGGCTGGGTTCGCCCTCAGCCGAGTGGTCTTCCTCAGGCATTAAAATATTAAAATATCACCTCAATTATTTATGAAAGAAAAAGATAAAAAAATTGAAATAAAACAAATTTATTTCCAAAATAAGTTTCAAATACTTTTCTTTATGATTAGATTTCAATATCTTGAATAGTAAAGGATTTGTACAATACTTACAATACTAGTGCTGAGTTTGTTTTAATAGATCAAAATGACCTTTCCCGAATTCGAAACCTAGCTAGATGGATTTCTCGTGCTCGAATTAGTATAGGCTACACGTTTCGTGTAAATCGTTTGAGTATTTTTCCATTTATAACAAAAAACATTTTCAGCGCTGAGTTTGTTTTACCCTGTAAAAACGAATTTTCTTGTATTCGGAATCTAGCTAGATCTTTTTCTTGTGCGCGATTTAGTATAGGGGGCAAGTCTCGTGAAAATCTTCCCAGTTGTTTACGATATCATTCATATTCGAGAAAATCCCTTGCTCGTTTAATATATATGAATAATCGGGAAAATCCCTTGCTCGTTTAATATATATGAATTTGGCGACAGTAATTTGGTCAACAGGATAACTAACAAGTACCAATCGTATATATAGTGTTACGAATATTGTAAATAGTTAGTGTTTGTGCTTAAAAATAATATAAATAGTCCAATTAAGCTCTATTCATAAGCTAATATTAATTTTTGTTGCATTGCGATATCTTAATTTGTTCATTTTTTGCAAACGAGTAAAAGCTATTGGATTTCAATGGGAGTCTATGGAAATTTGGCGAAATACTGGAAATAGCGCCAAGTTGGCAGCGAATTTTGGCTGCCAAGTTGGCACCAAACTTGGCGACAGACCAGGGTCCCTACCCCTTGGTAACCCCCCCCCCAATAGCGCCCATCCTATCCAAATTCTCTACTTTCAAGTTAATTCCCCCTCTGACCAATCAGATACGTTTCGCGGTATCGACGCAGATTTTCATTGGTTCATTTCCAAAACATTACTTTTTTTTATATATAGAAGGATACTGTTCTTGGTAGAAAATGTTTCATAATATATGCCGGATGCTTGATTTTTCGTTCTTGTTGTATCATATTTCTACTGTGTGTGATAAAAATTGTCTTCTGTGGTACATATTTAGTGTTGCGGGTATTAATAACAATTTATAATTTCTGATTTAAATTCTGTTTATGTGGGAAAGTGTTTCATAATCTATGCCAGCTGCATAATTTTTCGTTCTTATTGTGTGTGATAAAAACTGTCTTTCATCGTACATATTTAGGGTTGTGGGTATTAATTAATAAAATTTAAAATTTCTGAATAATATTCTGTTCATGCCAGAAAGTGTTTTATAATCGATGCCGGTTGCATGATTTTTCGTTCTTGTTGTATCAAATTTCTACTGTGTCTGATAAAAATTGTCTTTTGTGGTACATATTGAAAATGTGCCATTGAAATTACACGTAATTGTAACTATAGGTTCTCAATTATAATTATAATTACACCATAATCATAGTCATAGCATTATAGTTATGATTACAATCCTAATTAAATTTCAAATTCAGATTATGATTACATGTAATTGAAATTATAATCTGTTACATGCAATTATATTTTAATCAGATTACAGATTAATCAGATTTTTTCCAACTCTGTGTAATCATAATCATAGCATTTATAATTACAATTACAATCCTAATTGAATTTCAAATTCAGATTTTGATTATATGTAATTGAAATTATAATCTGTTACATGCAATTATATTGTAATCAGATTACATATTAATCAGATTTGAATTTTCCCAACTCTGTGTAATCATAATCATAGCATTTATAATAACAATTACAATCTTAATTGAATTTCAAATTCAGATTATGATTACATGTATTTGAAATTATGATCTGTTACATGCAATTATATTGTAATCAGATTACAGATTAATCAGATTGCAAATTTGCCCAATTCTGACTCTACCACATCAAAACCATGATGGATTTGATTATCACACTTCAAAACTCTTGATCCAGAAGATATTTATGAAACAAATAATGTTTTAGTATCACGTTCTAACACTGCAACTTCACTAGGAATAGCACTTCGCCATGTAGAACAAAACTGACGTTGAATGTAATTTGAGCAATTGGTGAGATTTTAGCATCCAGATCCAGATCCAGATAATTTCGTCAGGCAAATTTAACAATTTTTTCCCCTTAATTTTTTTTTTTTTAATTTCAAGTCTTTATCCGTTATTTAAGAAGTTTCAATATGTTAACAATGTTTCTATTCTTTTTTTCAACTCAATACAATAATATGCACGCTGAAAAATATTTTTCTTTTTTTAATGGAATTTTTTTTCTTCCTTACCAACATACATTTCATTTTCCTTTACTTGAAATACATTTCGGTTCGGATTATCCCGGTTTTCGGACTAGTGGGGTTTGGATTAGTGCGATTTTGCTGTAGATATGTGCTTGTATTTTTATGGATTTGTATGGGTGTATTAGCTGTTATTGCTGCTTAGTAAATGTCTTATACTTCTTTCCACACTGAAGATATTTGCCAATTTATGAAGATAAGAAGTGAATAAATAATTTTACGTGCATAATGATTGTGTATATTATAAATAACTTTTATACATATTTCACGATTTTACATTGTATATACAGTGGAACTTCCATTTAACGAAGTCTCATCGTTACACTTAAAAACTTCGTTATGAAGAAAATTCGTTAAATAGAAATTAACTTAAATACAAGAAATTTTTTCTTGAGATATGACAAACAAGTATTGGATTCAGAAGCATTTGATTCAGTTTTAATTATGAAGCCGTCTTTTACAAAACAGTTGTGTACGGTCGATGAAATCACGTCACATTCCCAAGCTTTCACCAGCTACGATACACAGAATCTCAAGCTAATTTTTTCACTACATCGGCTTTTTTCTGTCTTTTTCGATAATGCACTTCAAGATTTTTTATTATTCCTAAGACTAATGATTGAAGTTTAGCTGTATTGGCAGGAACAAAAATAACTTTGATGTTCTTCGATTTGTATTTTGAAGCACGTTCTTTTGGATGTACAAAGAAATTGTCTATCAGCAATGGAAGGTCAGAATGGTACCTGTCTGACTCTAATAGATATTTTTTGTTTCAATGCATCTGACGCCATTGCGACACTTCATCTTCTATATCATTGAAGGTAAAAAAGGGGATTTTGACTTTCCCCAACTGTCAGCGCTGGAGTCTCGGAGTGGGAGAATAGTGATAACAAGTGTTTTTCTTAGTGTGAAAAAAAATTGTTTTATTTAGCACCAAGCAGAATGGGAATTATTTAAATGTGTTCATTTTCATACAATCGAATCCGCTGAAATAAATTTGCATATCATTCGAACAGCAATCGCTTAATTTGAATTCTGTACACGTACAAAAGTGGAATAAACTTCGTTATATATAGAATATATTTTTCGTAATATGGAGATTAATTTACATGCTAATGGTGTTCAAAGTCAAAGTTCTGCAGAAAATTTCGTTAAGTAGAAAACTTCGTTAAATAGGGACTTCGTTAAAGGAAAGTTCCACTGTATTTCGGAATCTATTAATGATCAACAAGTAATAGTAAGGACGTAAATTTATGAATATGAAACTTATGTATAAAGTCACTTTTTGAGGTTATTGTCTAAACTTCAATTACATGTGCTGCATTTCTTTTAAAATCTAAACAGGAAAAGATTATTAAAAGTGTAATTACAATCTAATTTCTATAATTATATAAAAATTAATTTATAATAACATTATTTAATTCAAAAAAATCACTGTAGCTAAGCGTTATAACACCATGACTCACAAAACAAATCTGGATTAATCTGAATTGTTCAGTCTAGATTAATGTACTTTTTGATAGGGGTGGGGGGAGGGGTTATTGGATATAATGTAACTTTAAAATGGAAAACGCGTTTATGTAATCTTCTATATCAAGTAAATAATTTAAGACTAAATATTTTACATGTGTTATATTTTCAAATAATGAATGTAAAAAAAAATATGTGTATACTTAGACTTGAAAAAAGATATCTAGGCCTTTTTTTTTTACCCGTTATATCAATTATATTTTTTATGCCAGAAAAAAACATGAAAAAAATCGACATAACATTGCGATTGAAGAAAAAAAAGCACTACACAGGAAGTTCTCGAGTTAAACAGGAAAATAAATATTTTTGTAAACACTCACCGGATAGAGAATATATGATAAATTCTCGAGTTACAATTTCCCATTTGTTTCTTTATGGAAAAGTAAATGAACAAGGAACTTGATATTATCTATATTGTTAGAATGAATGAAATATATTCATTATATGTATGGTATAATATAATAATTTATCTTCGTTATTGCTCCCTTTATGATTAAGAAAACATTTTCTTCTGCGTGGTATTATTGCTATTTTTCGGTTGCTAAAATAAAACTAGTTTTGAATTACAGTATAAATTAACATCCGAGATTTCCCTTCCCTAGAAAAAGGAATATATGCTTCTTATTAAAATACTAATTTTTTATACAGGTAATTAAGGTATTTTTTGTATGTCATAATTAAAAATTTAAACAAATATATAAGAAATCTATTATTTTTCTCTGTTAGCATATACAGGGTGTCCCAAAAGTCTCCGTACAACTTCAAAAATTAATTACGAAAAAAATAATAGGCCTACAGCAAAAATAATTACAACAGTACATAGAGTAATTTAAAAAGTGTTTTTCTACTACCTTAGTATACTTGTATATGAGATCCTTTCGTTGCACGAAGAATATCAATTCGATAATCCAATTCCATCCATGTGCGTTTCAGCATGCTAACACCAACAGTAGTTACAACTGTTTGGTTCTTTTGTTTCAAGTGAACAGTCTCGTGGAATTGAAACAAAAGATCAACAGTAACAGCAACAGTAGTTACAACTGTTTAGATCTTTTGTTTCAATTCCACGAGACTGTTCACTTGAAACAAAAAAAAAAACAGTTGTAACTACTGTCAGTGTTAGCATGCAGAAACGCACATGGATGGAATTGGATTATCGACTTGATATTCTTCATGAAACGAAAGCATCTCATGTACAAGTATACTAAGGTAGTAGAAAAAAACTTTTTAAGTTACTCTACGTACTGTTGTAATTATTTTTTCTGTAGGCCTATTATTTTTTTCGTAATTAATATTTGAAGTTGTACGGAGACTTTTGGGACACCCTGTACTTTAAAAACAAATTGTAAATTTCCGGTATTTTTCAGTAACTTCACTGGAGGTGAGTACTTTTCAAGCTAAACAGTCATATCCTGTAAATTTCATGTTGTTTTTACGAGAAAACTCCGTTTATCTAAGGACAAAACACATTTATCTAAAGACAACCTCATTTATCTAAGGGAAAATTCCGTTTTTTTAAAGGGGGGGGGGAGGGGGACAATTTAGATGAAATCTCTGCTGCAGTAATTTTACTGGAGCAATTTCTTACACTGACTTTTTTACATTTACAGTTTAACTAAGAAAGTGAAATCAAATATTGGTTTAAAAATTTAGGAAACGTAAAATTTTCTAAGATTTTGATATGAATACCAAATTTGTGGACGTGGAGAGCTTATGAAAGTGGTAAATAAAGATTGTAAAAAATATATACAGGATCTACAGGTCTATGAAAGAAACTGCAAACTCTTAAAATAAGAAAAAAAAAGGATAGACGAGACAATCAATAATTGACAAAGAAAGAATCGATCGAGAGCTGATGAAGAAATTAATTTAAGTATTTGATGAAAGTTGAAAGGAAAAACGAAAAATATTTTTCTCGCTTTCCTAAAATAAGTATGGATAATCTGACACGTTGGCCAGCTGCTTGAGAGTTTACTTAGAAACGTCGTGTCGTCCAGCCGGCTGCAAAGCGAACTGAATTAAATCCCGATTACGGATGTTACCCCGACTACAGTGGCAAATCATTCGTTTTATGAAACAGCGACTTTTTAAAATAAAACTTTAAACTGACTTCAAGTGATTCTTTGGTTAATCCACTAGTTGCTGCACTTCTAAAAAAGCATCCATGACAAAAATTGTATCAAAAAATTAATAAATAGTTATTGTACGACAGTTGACGTATTTTAGCGAGAATGATTTGCACATCATCTTGCTTCTTCTAATAGCCATTTATGCTAGTCCCCATTTAATAATATTGTTGCATTTTACTCAGGATGGATGCGCTTTAGATGACTTTACATTAAAAATTTCGACGTTCCTCTGTAAAAATCACTATACATGTTACCATGGCATTTTTTTGAAACGTAAAATAGTGCTGTGTATCGTAGCAACATATTTAAACAGCGTGGTGATTGGCCAAGTTTATGTGAGAATTAGAACCTACAAAAAAGAAAAGAAAACAGTTGGACATACGATTTTTTGATCGCGGTGAAATTTATGCAGTCCCACCAGTAAGACAAGAATTTCTAATAAAAAAGGATTATCAAAATTGAAGAATCCGATGAAAATTATGAATTATATTTACCATTTACCAGTCAAGCATGCAGCTGAGTATGTTTTTGAAAAAATATGCTTCCGCCGTGGGCTTTTTATGCATGTGCAAAGTTTTATTTTAAAAAAAAAAGGAAAGAAAATCTCTAAATTATAGGAAACGTTACAAAAATTACACTTCCGATTAATGATTTTTTAAGTCACCAAATTGCCGTAAAATAGCACTATTAAGGATTAAGTATTTATAAGAATTTATATACAAACTCAATGCACTCAAAAAAAAAAAAGTTAACATTCTAATTATTTGTTGGTTATATTTCGTTTCGTTAAAACACCAAAATGTCCGCTTTGTTTTGCCCTTTTTACCCCAAAATATAGAAAACGCCTCAATTTAATGTAAAAATTACCCGAAATCCCCCAATTTAAAACTGAATTTCCGACAAAACACAAGGGTCTTCTGATAACTGCGCTACTTGGTACTTTTTCGTATTAGAAAAATAATTTTTACGTATGTCTTTTTACTCTCAAAACAGAGAAAATTCGCAAACCAAAGTTCAAAATTTCTTGAAATTATCCAGTCAAAAAAGGAAAATTTCTTCCAATAGCCGAAAATATCTCTTTCAATCACAGGTGTATTCCAGCAACTTGGTCCTGTACTTTTTACGTTTTGTGAGGAATTATTATTTTTTTCTTTTGAGAGTGTGTCTAGCCTGTTTTAGAAGTCAGTAAAAATATAACGCAAATTTAAAGGATTTGGTACATTTTACACTTTAGTAGAGATGGAGTTTTCATTATTTTCTTTCCTGCAATGCACGATCTTCCCCTCCAAGATGTACTTGGTGCTTCTACTTGGCGCGTACGAGATGCGTAGCACACTTATTTTAATCTTCCACCTTAACCCTTTGACTACCAATTTCTTTTTTTTTTATTTCTTTTTTTTGTTTGTTTGTTTGTGGGATAATTTAAATCAGATTTAGCACAGTGTTTTAATAAGGTCTAAAAGCCACAGAACTGGTGAGAGACCAGTGGGACAAGAAGACATAGTTTTCAAAGCGTTTCAGGGACTGCTGTGTCCAGTGGTAATTTTTGAAGTTGCACTGTCTACGGGTTAAACGGATAGTAGTAGAAATTTTGGTTTGGGGGTGGGTGTATTCATTAATAAAGTACTAATACTAAAATAGAATAACAAGTTTGAAGGAATATTTTTAAGTTGTTTAATAAGTAATTTTCTTGTATGTTAGCATAAACGAAAAACTTCAGAAATTTACCGTGAATCGCAACGTGAATTTGACGTGAAAAAAAAAAAAAGTAATTATATTGTTTGAAAAAGTACTTTAGCAGTATCAGTTCTAAGAAAAAATAAATAATAAGAAAAAAATATGATCCGTTTATAATGAATATATCAAATAAATTTTTCTCCTTTAATTACTTTTATTAATACTAGAATTCCTCAAATTTTATTCGCTACATATGAATTCAAATACCTTATATCAATCAAGACTCCCTTATCATAGATCAGACTTGACAATCCGGAGAAAGTCTATGGGAGAAAATGTCCGCGGTAATTGCCAACTTATTAATTGACTTTCTCCGGAAAGTATCGCCGCCTGGTGGATACTACCGCACAGTTGCCAATGTTTCGGGCTTTTTGAACACCAGTATATTTTTAGAGAAAATGTTGTTCTTTTAAATCCCAGAATTCTCCGATCAAACAAAACAAAATTGTCTCTACTAAAAAACTGGTATCCAAAAATATAATAGAAAAATCTATAGAAAAAGCTAGCTGGTCTGCTACCGCATAGCTGCCAACTCTTACGCTTTTTTCTTACCACTAAAATTTAATAGAATTTTTTTCGTCATGGAATCGCACGATCTTGTCAATTTAATAAGATAAAATTTACTATAAAATTTTAGTGGTAGGAAAACTACTAGTTCATAAGCAAATGCATAGAACAAATGGAGCTGTGAAAAAATTTCGTGTGATTTCGTGTCGTAAATACTATTACTGACGATTGATGGCGCTAGTAGCAGGACAAGTATAGCGGTCAAAGGCAACTTGCTGATTGAGAGGTCTGATATTATGATAAGGAGGTCTTGATATCAATATGGCCATTAAACTTAAACATATATATATTTATAAAACTTTCCTCTGGTCTAGGAGGCATAAGAAGTGTGTTTTTATGATATAACTGCAAATATAATGCATTACTGCGCAAATTATAAGATATTTATCGATAACATATTTCCCAAAAATATTAAGAGTTAAATTCTACAAGTACTAAATTCAAAAATAACATACTTTTTAATACTTGTATTTTAAATTCCACCCTCTTAAAACAAGAGAAAAAGAAGGCAAAATACATTAAAAATAAAGGGTATATTAAGATTAAACCCTTAAGAAAAAAAAATCCTTTAAAAATAAGGAAACTTTATTAAAGTGAATTTATTTCATTAAATATAAGAAAAATTCCTTAAAAATAAGAAAATTTATTTATAGAATTAATTGCATTAAAAATAAGGAAAATTCCCTTAAAAATTATTGCGCTTTCTTAATTGTTTCTTCTTAAAACTTTGATAGTTTCTGGAACTCTTACTGTTTTAAGAAGTTGAAATTTGTATTATTTTCTATTTAAAGACACATTACTTACTTCCTAGCTTTATTCCTCCATTTCCAGGGATATTGATTGTAAGTCGTCATATACACATTTCTCTTCACTACGCCATCTGTATATTGCACATTAATGCAACTATCATCATTTACAGACTCCATAACAAGGGCTGCGTTATGTAAGTGTCGCCTATTGAAGACTAGATGTCATCAGATGCAGCTAATTAGGAATGTAGCTGCACATCGAAATGTTGTTATACTCATTACCTAAAATACAGCAACGTACGAGTTACCAATGATCTAATTACTAGTAAGAAATGTATTCTTGTAACCAGATTATGTACTAATTAGAAAATATAGGACAAAAACTTGAAACGCAAATATATTAATTGTTCTAATACTTCAAATTTAACCCTGGAGAAGTTGCGCATATCTAGGGTATAAATGTTTTTTACTTTGTCACCAAAAAATACAAGTAAAAATCGTCATCTTGTTTAGTCGGAGACAATTGTTTAACCCATTCGCTGTCAACAACGAGTATACTCGTGGTTTTTTAATCAAAAATTACGATTTCGTACCGGAAATTTTGAAAGAAGAATTTTTATTTTATGTAATCACGAAATGTCTGTAATTAAATAAAGTAAATTATTCTATTCCTTATTATTCAATAAGACTATTAGTATTTTCTTGTTTGAATTCGAACTTTCTAAATAAAATAAAATTTCGGTAATTTTAATCCGGCAGTGAACGTGTTAAAATACTGTGATAAAGTAAGTTGAAGTTTACTTTTCGAACAATAGTGGTGGCAATTGTAAAAAATCTCAAGCATCCGGGGTATGTCATACTCGGGTCACTACCGGGTTAATTTGAATATTTCTGCTATCATAAGGTACAAACATAACTGCAAAAATGAAATAAACAAGAAAAAAATATTTTTTAAATGTTTAGAACTTATTTGAAAAAAAAAAATACATATTTTAAAAAACTTTTTTAAAGCAAACCTGTTGAATATTGTTCATTCATACAAATTATGTAAGCTATGTAATAATATTTTCCCTGTATTGCAATGCTAATATACTAGAGTAACTTTAATGCACAATATTTTTAAATTCTTCGAAGGCGTTTCAATAAATCTGCGAATTCACAAATTTCAATTTAACCATCATATATATTAGTTGTTAGGCAAAATTTTCTTTTTTATGCACATACATAATGTTAGAAGAGTGATTTCTGATATAAACATTTCATCTATTATTGTGAGCCTGAATATTCATCCATCCGACTTCAAGCTGGTGAAACGAAACACGTGTGCGCTGACAAAGTACTTTTCTGTTTTCTGTGAGATTCTCATTAAAGAACTTACACGTGTAACCTCAAGAGTTCAAGGCTAAATGACGTAGACTTGACTGTTTTTTTTTCTCTCATCCAAGAACTAATACTTCAGTCTCTGAGTAACTTTTATTTAATGCAGACCTGCTGAACAATTCTATTAAATTAAATGTTTTAACTTTTTATAGTGTGATGTAAATTTTATAATGTAAAATTAATCTTTCTTTTTCTTCAACAGTAATTAAATAATTAACTTAGAAATTATACAATGAAGCAATACTTTATTTAGAGAAGATGTTTTTTTATTTTCATCAGTGATCGAAAGAAGTTATTAAATAGTGCCATTGGATTTATAGTAAAACTGGATACACTTACTACACCTTCGCGGATTCAAAAGGTAGGACAAACTTTCTCTACCTTTCTTTTATTATCATGAAGTCTTAAAGTGAATTTTAAGAATAAAATTAGAAGAAGAATTTATTTACCGTAGTTCTAAAAATTATCAGATTATGAGCGCTGAGGATTGAACACGGTAAAACCGCTCTCTAATAAGAAAAATAAAAAAAACTATATTTTAAACAATAGAAACTATAAAAGTATTATTAAAATTAATAAAAATACAACATCATGGCTTCAAATATGAAAGAAATGTGTAGCATAGAAAAACTGAACTCCAATAATTATGCGATTTGGAAGTTCAAGGTAGAGATGCTGTTAATGAAAGAGGATTTAATCAACCAGATAACTGATGATCCGCCAAACCCCTTAACAGGCGAATGGACGAAGAAAGACAATAAAGCCAGGGCTATTATAAATTTAAGCTTAGAAGACTCACAGCTGATTTACATAAAAAACGAAACATCAGCTAAAGCTACATGGTTAGCATTAAAAACAATACATGAGCGCGCGAATTTATCTAGTAAATTATATTTGCTAAGAAAACTATATAGTATAAAACTAGTTGAAAATGGTAATATGAACGACCATATTGTTAAAATATTAGAAACCGCTGATAGGTTAAAAGCAATAGGAGAAGAGATTAAGGACTCTCATCTATCTGCACTTTTGTTGTGCTCCCTTCCACCTAGCTATGATACTCTGATCACGGCATTAGAGGCCCGATCAGAGACCGAATTAAATCCGGAATTTATAAAAGGAAAACTAACAGATGAATTTCAAAGGAGACAAGAAAGCTCCAATTCATCGCATGAAAATGTATACAAAACATTTAATAAACAAAAACAAAACACTAGGGCATATCCAAAAAGAGAACAAAACCTTTTTTGCACGAATTGCAAAAGAAAAAACCATGTGCGACAAAATTGTTGGTTTCTTAAGAATAAAAATTCTAAGAACCAAACAAATGAAAAATACAGACAAAATTCGTCTTTATGCTTTGAAGCAAGTAATTTTACTCCGAAAACTAAAGCAGAAAAAAACACACAAATTCAAGAGAGTAAAAGCGAAGAAAATCAAAACGAAAAAACAATGTCTCAAAGGCAATTATCATTAATCGCACATAATGAATCTAAATCTACTTGGATTGTTGATTCTGGAAGCAGTTCACATATTTGTAATGACATAAATGTATTTGTTGACATTGACAATAACAACAAAAATACTGTCACGATAGCAAACGGAACAACACTAAAATCGCACGGGACAGGTACAATAAAATTACGGACACAATCAAATGACATAACTTTAAAGGACGTTTTATATGTCCCTGATATTCAATCAAATTTAATGTCGGTTACGAAAGCCACAAAGTATGGTTATGAATTCATGTTTGAAAATAACACCTGTAACTTATCCTATAATGGAAAAACTCTCTTAGAAGGAAAAAAGAGAGAAAATTTATATGAAATTGACCTATATAAACCTAAGCAAGAAATCTATGTCAATTTTGCTGAACAATGCAAGAATAAAAACTGCATTGAGCTTTGGCATAAGAGATTAGGTCATAGAAATGTTAATTCAATTAAACAACTCTTATCCAACAATTTAGCAACAGGTCTAGAAATTCAAAATTGCAAACATGACATAGTTTGTGAGAGTTGTATAAAGGGAAAACTAACAAATGCACCGTATCCAAAACAGAGTGAGAACAAAGCTAAGAAGGCGATCGATCTGGTGCATACGGATGTATGTGGTCCGATGCAAACAGAAAGCATAGGAGGGAAGAAATATTTTCTCACATTCACAGATGATTTTAGTAGATTCACAATGATATTTCTTTTATCGAATAAAAGTGAGGTAGTTACCAAAGTGAAAGAATATGTAGCCATAACGAAAAATAAATTCGGTCGCACAGTTAAAGAAATCAGATCAGACAATGGGGGTGAATACACTAGCGAAGAATTAGAAAAATTCTTAAAATATGAAGGTATTCATCACCAGTTCACTATTCCGCATTGTGCACCTCAGAACGGTGTTTCGGAAAGAAAGAATAGGACTTTAGTCGAAATGACAAGGTGCCTATTATCGGAAGCGCAGCTGCCAAATAAATTTTGGGCCGAAGCTTTAAATACAGCTGTGTATCTTATAAACAGATTACCAACAAAATCACACAATTCAACTCCATACCAGCTATGGACAAACAAAAAACCGGATTTATCAAACATAAAAATATTTGGCTGCAAAGCTTATGCTTATCTCGATAAATCCCAAAGAGGAAAACTCGATGATAAAGCAATAAAAGGAACATTTATCGGTTATGATAATAGATCAAAAGGATATAGGATCTACATTGGCAATAATAAAGTAATAAGGGCAAGAACTGTTAAATTTATAGAAAACTCTAATTCAAATGAAAACGAAAAAAAAATCCATTGATATGAGAGAAGAATTAGAAGTTCAGAAACAACCTGAAAAAGCAGGGGGAGATTCCTCAAAATTCTTTATAGACATGCAGGAAGATAAACAAACAGACAATGAGGAAAATTTAAACGAAAACGAACCTAGAAGATCTCAACGATCAAATAGGGGAGTTCCACCCGATAGATTCTCTTATATTACTAAAATACAAAAAGAAAATATTGAACCAACAGAGTGGAAAGATATAGCGAAAATCGAAAACCCATATGATAGAAACAAATGGTACGAAGCAACTAATGAAGAAATTAATTCATTAAGAAAAAACAAAACATGGGAACTAATTGATCCACCACCTGGAATAAAAGTAATTGGGAATAAATGGGTATTCACCAAAAAATATAATGAAAATAATGAAATAGAAAAATATAAGGCACGTCTTGTAGCCAAAGGTTTTTCTCAAAAATACGGAAGCGATTATTTTGAAACCTTCGCTCCAGTAGTAACGTATACAACTATAAGAGCGTTTCTAGCATGTGCAGCGTATAAAAATTTAGATGTTAATCATATAGATATTAAGACTGCATTCCTCCACGGAAATTTAGAAGAGGAAGTTTATATGTCACAACCAGAAGGGCATGTAATACCGGGAGAGGAAAATAAAATTTGCAAACTAAAAAAATCAATTTACGGATTGAAGCAATCCGCACGAGCATGGAACATTAAATTAGAAGAAAGTTTAACTAAACTTGGTTTTGTGCAAAGCACCTCCGATCCATGTCTCTTCACACGAAAATTAAAGGAAAGTACAACATACATCATTATATATGTTGATGATTTATTAATTTCAGGGGAAACTAAAGAAATAAATGAAATAATAGAACAACTAAAAAAGGAATATGAAGTCAAAAATTTAGGACTTGTAAATTATTATCTGGGGATAAACATAAAAAGAAGTAAAGAAGGAAATTTCGCACTTGATCAAAGAAACAAAATAAAAGAACTGATCGAAAAATTCGATTTAAAGGAAGCGAAACCCTGTGATACTCCGATGGAACCCGGGTACTTAAACATAATTGATGAGGAAAATTTACTTTCTAATAACAGTAAATATAGGCAAGCTATCGGAACATTGTTATATATAGCTACAATAACTAGACCAGACATAGCCGCCGCTGTGAACATTTTGAGTCGTAGAAACGAAAAACCCAGAGAAAAGGATTGGAACGCAGTAAAGCGGGTTATTAGATATTTAAAAACAACACAAGAACTAAAACTAATTATTAGTAAAGAAAATGAGCCAATACTAACAACATATGCTGACTCCGATTGGGCAGGGGATAAAAATGACCGTAAATCAACAACGGGAAATTTATGTAAATTAGGAAATACACCAATTTCCTGGTCAACTAAGAAACAAAATTCAGTTGCCTTATCATCCGCTGAGGCTGAATACATCTCAGCAGCAACTTCAGCACAAGAGACAGTTTGGATTATCAATCTTCTAAAGGACCTTGATCTACAACAAAATTTGCCCATAACTTTATTCGAAGATAATCAAGCTTGTATAAACATGGTTAAAAATTATAAACATCATTCGAAAACTAAACATATCGATATAAAATACAACAGCATAAAAGATCTTAAGGAAAAGGGAATAATTGAACTACAATATTGCCCAACCAAAACTATGACAGCTGACATTCTAACGAAGCCCCTTCCCAAACCTGACTTTACAAAACACAGAACAGATTTAAATCTCAAGAACATTTATACTTCAGAAATCAAGCAGGGGTGTTAGAAGAGTGATTTCTGATATAAACATTTCATCTATTATTGTGAGCCTGAATATTCATCCATCCGACTTCAAGCTGGTGAAACGAAACACGTGTGCGCTGACAAAGTACTTTTCTGTTTTCTGTGAGATTCTCATTAAAGAACTTACACGTGTAACCTCAAGAGTTCAAGGCTAAATGACGTAGACTTGACTGTTTTTTTTTCTCTCATCCAAGAACTAATACTTCAGTCTCTGAGTAACTTTTATTTAATGCAGACCTGCTGAACAATTCTATTAAATTAAATGTTTTAACTTTTTATAGTGTGATGTAAATTTTATAATGTAAAATTAATCTTTCTTTTTCTTCAACAGTAATTAAATAATTAACTTAGAAATTATACAATGAAGCAATACTTTATTTAGAGAAGATGTTTTTTTATTTTCATCAGTGATCGAAAGAAGTTATTAAATAGTGCCATTGGATTTATAGTAAAACTGGATACACTTACTACACCTTCGCGGATTCAAAAGGTAGGACAAACTTTCTCTACCTTTCTTTTATTATCATGAAGTCTTAAAGTGAATTTTAAGAATAAAATTAGAAGAAGAATTTATTTACCGTAGTTCTAAAAATTATCACATAACTCACAACAATAAATGAGAAATCATACGAAAAGTTTTTAAACAGGCTTTTTACATAGTACACGCACACTTCCTTAAAACACATGATTTAATTGACGAAATTAATGTAATTAATGAAGCTAAAATTAATTTTAAAAAATTATATTTAATTAAAAATTAATTTAAAAAATGTATCGGCAAATAATCTCAAAGATTGCAGAACGAAATTATTGCACGGGTTACATTATTTCTGTAACATAAATATGTATAATACCAAAATGGTTATGTAACCTGACTACAAATTGCAACAAAATTTGCAGCAAACTGTCCAGTCATTCGACCGTTTTTATAGAAAACGGTTACATAACTGTAATTTAACTCTATTCTGACCTTAATGTGGGCAATAATATGTTCCGAATAGAGTTATATAACGGTTATGTAAGCATTTCCTATAAAAACGGTCAAATGACTGGACAGTTTGTTGAAAATTTGTAACAGTGTATATACCACTATGTCATAGAATATATTGCAATAAATAATACAGTAACTATTTTATATAATCTATAATCAATCAGCTAATGCTATTTATTTCAAAGCCTTAAAAAATAACATAAAAATCCATATTTTCAAGAGTATTGCAACACATTCACGTGTTACCTGATATTACAATGTACAAAAGCAATCTTTCTTGTGACAACTAACTTTAAATTTTATTGAAATAATTATTAAAACAAGCATTGCTTTACTACGTTAATGGTAATTTTCAAGAAAAATTTAAGTAAAAAATTAGAGTTATAATTAGGTAAAAATTACATGTGAGCCGGACGCAGATGATAAATCGCCAAATATTGTTACCATCGCAGTCATTTGTATTACAGTAATTTAATTTAAAATGTAGACCTTCCACAGATTTCATTTAAAACACATAATTTTCACTTAAAATGCATATAGTTAAAATACATGACTTGCATTCATTTCATTTAAAACACAGACAAACACACAAAAAGTTCTAATTGACAGATGCGAGAAATTAGAAAGAGAAAAAAATATACTACTGGCGAAATTTATGTCCGGCTGACACAAAGTTCTAAAGTTAGATTGTTTAACATTTGTTTCGTTTAATAAATAAAAAAGTAATCTTGAACTGTTTGAATTTTTTATAACAATTATTTTAAAGTTAAATCAAATTATTCGTGCATTATTATCCTTTAAGGTTGTTCTCAAATCCAAAGGAGCTACTTTCTGACACATTTCTGACCTTATTTTTGACCGCGAATGCATGAAATTGGCAGGTGCTCTTATTCAGAAACTATGTAATCGATTTTTTTTTCGCTTTTTCGTAAAAACAAAAAATCTTTCAGAAAATACTGTCAGAGCTGGCGTTTTGAACCAGATTTCTTTTGTCGAAGTTGAAGATTGAGTTGGAGAAAAACTTTTGTCTCGTATCAATGATCGCTTATAACCCGATATGTAATTCATTTACCAAAGAATGGAAAAGCATTTTATTCTTAATCGCTTTCAAAGTTAGGTATGCAAATGGCATGATTTCGCGTATAAAAATGAGTCTGCGAACGTGTCTGAAAGTTTCGCATTGTTAAGCGGAGTTTTTTTTTCCTTTTAAGAACTGTCTTGAAACAACAGAAGGCTTAAATATTTTTTGTGCGTGTGAGTCTATTTATCTATTTGTTAATAATAAAATTTAATTGAGGGGGTTGGGGCAAGAGAGTGACAAGCCACATTTTTGACCTTCTGATATATTTCAATTTGAAAATTTGATCAAATACTCAAATCAATATATATAACCTAAAGTTTTTTCGCCAATGTCTTACTAACATTTGAGATATTCTGAGTAACAATATGGCATTACTTTAATGATATTACTATTATGTTTTTTTTTTTTTTTTTTTTTTTTTTTTGTAAATTAGCTATTTCCTTTGGGGGGGGGGGGGTCGTGGACCCACCAGTGGCTGAGAGGTTCTGCTCTCAAAGCTGGTAGACGGAAGGTGCTGGGTCAAACCCCTGTCGCGCTCGTCGACCTAACCGTTCGGAGTTTTCCGTGGTTTTCTTCGAACCTTGCCGTAAATACGGGTTAGGATCCCTTAGAAAGACCCCCACGAAGGGCACTTCCCCCAGGGCTTATATCCCTCGTGTTGATAATTGGCCGTCATAAAATCAACCAACCAACCATTGGGGGCATAAACATCTGGCGCAAAAACGAAGCCTGTCACATAGGCTGCCACCAAGTGACATTAGAAACAAATTATATGTTGGATATTATAATTTACAATATTAAGCAACAGATTACAGTGTTAGATTTATTTCACCAAAAATGTTGCTTGGCACTTTCTTGCCCCTCCTCAATTTATTTCCCTCACATGTTGATGCCCGTGTTGGTGCCCGTGTGTCGTTACGTTCTATTGTAGTACTATTAATGTTCTAAAGAAGTTTTTAACACTAATTTCTATGAATATTTAAAGATGTTATAAACATACCTTCAATTGAAACATTAATTTTTAAAATTAATGTTTCAAAATAAATACGATTTGTGTTTCTTTTCTTCTTTGAATTATTTTAATTTTTAAAAGTTAAAGGTATAATAAAGCAGGATATATAAAAATAAAGATTTTCAAAATACAGAAAATGTATTTAAAAAATATCAACTAGTATTTTTTAGATTTATTTAACTTTTCTAATATTAAATCGCATTGATATTGTTTTCCCTTTGTCCGTTATTTGTATGTTATCTTTTTTTTTTTTTTTTTTTTTTTTTAAGTTTATCTCATTTCTACAAAAATATTTATATAAAAAAAGATTTTCTATAACAAAGGGAAAAAATTTAAAAACTTTAATTAGGTAAATTTAAAAACTATAATTAGCTTAATATTAAAAAAAAAAAAACAACAAATGCTTAAAAAACTCTCTTATTAATTTCTAATTAGATTTTTTAAAATTATTCTTTTGTTAAAGCTAAATTTTATATCCGTGTATTTAATTTTCAATTAGAATCGTTTCAAAATATAATACATAAATTAAAACAAAAAAAGAAAAGAAAATATCTTTTAATCCTTTTATTGTTTATAACGAAACTGAAGTTATATTTTATTTAAAAAAGCTTCTAGCGTTCCATAAAAAGTAAATCTGATTAAAACACTTCAGCATTCTGTCCTTTATTTTAAAAAAGTATCGAATTACTTATTTCATTATCTCATAGTATTTCAAATTAGATAAAAATTAACAACAAAAGAGATACATATTATTCATATGTAACTGTACTCTTAAAAGCAGCTTTTCATCTAGATTTTAATCACAAAATTAGCTATTTCTATGATTTATAAAATCCAATAAAAGACAATAAGATACGCGGATTTTATCTTCCTATTCAAATGGATTGCTCTCTTCATTAAAACCCTTGTAAATGAATACCAGAATAGTTTTAGCAAGAAAAAATATATATAATAAGCCTTTTTCGCAACCTAAAATGACGTAATGAATTTTTTTTTTTTTTTTATCTTCTGATTATCAGATTATTCAAAACAGAAAAGGGAATAATGTTCTGAATAATTATTTTTTTATGATGCATATTAATTAAAAGTAATCAGATAGCAAGACATTTTGTTTGAAAATTTTGATTAGAAAAACTCCGAAAGATACGAAGTATTTCAGGCTTTAAGATAATGAAACTTTATCTTATTTAGTAGGAAAATAATCTTTGATTTATTGATCTACTTGACATTCGGATTTGTAATAACTGCCAGTTTTTATTTTCTAAAACTGACGGATCTTTTTATCATCTTGGTGGGCTTGAAGTAACTTTGATGTACTGTCAAACCTTGATATACTATCACATTGATATACTGCAAACTTAGATATATTCTCACCTTCATATAAAGCTACCTCGCTATTAGGATTAATCTTTATATTTATTGATCTATTTGACATTCGGATTTGTAATAACTACCAGTTTTTATTTTCTAAATCTGTCGGATCATTTTATCATCTTGGTGGATTTGAAGTAACTTTGATATACTGTCAAACCTTGATATACTATAACTTTGATATACTATCAAACCTTGATATACTATCACCTTGATATACTGCCAAACATCGATATATTCTCACCTTCATATAAAGCCACCCCGCTATTAAGATTATTTTAAATGCTTTTGCACAAATATCCAATCATTACTTTACTCAACTGTATCGCATAAATAGCAATATGTAAAAAAAAAGCACAAGATTTACAGCATGAATGCTCAAAATGTCGCCCAAGGTTGGCGTCATTTGGAGGTCCTTTTGGCGACCTTTAGAATGTTTCCAAGTATTAACATAAAAAAGTTCAAATCCTTTAAAATTTAATTAACTTTAAAATTGTTAATATATGCATTGTTTTTTGCTCCTTTCATTACAAAAGTTTTTTTTTTTTTTTTTTTTTTTTTTTTTTTTTTTTTTTTTTTTTAAGATAGGTTCCTTAGAAAAATGTAATGCAAAATTTACTATGACTTATTGTTGTTTTTCTCAAATTTATCTGTACATGGGTATCCTGCATCGTGAAGGCATAGCTGCCAACTTCTACGGTTTTTAAAATCATATATATGCTTTGAACCAAAATGATTATTAAATGAAATTAGTGCTGTGTTTATTTAATGAAATGTAGTATGCATTTTACCATAGTTAATAATTAAAAATTATGGTTCAAATATGTTTATTATGCTTAAACAAAGCATAGAAGTTAGTAGCCATGGTAGAGGCCTTATGAATATTGCTGTGTATTGTGTATGTGTATCATACGCCTATCTATACCTGTAATATAATGAGGTAATATTGTTGCATGTTGCCAATCATGTAAAGTGCGACCATGCTTACTAGACAGGCGTGGTTTACAGGGTTGGAATACTTTGAATTGTATACCAATTATTGTGCCAAGGAAAATTTCAGTGAAGAAAGTGAAATGGTATTAATTAATAAAATAACGACTTTTTTCAACCAGAGACATTGTTGTTGTCGATTTAATTCGTGATTTTTAACTGATTTAAAAGTTTCGACGAACCTTTTGAAGATGAAATGTCTCAAACAGAAATTACAGTTAATCAAAATTCATTATTTTCAGAAAAAGAAATAACGTCTCTCCACTAACGCTGTCTCTATGGGACAACCAAAAGCTTTTTGCCTCATAACGTTGATATGGCTTGTTATTGTAGTAAAATGATTTGAAACCGTTGTAGGTAATGTTGAGAACAACACTGTTGCGCTGCTTCTTTTTCTAATTTTTGAATTAGCGCTATTTGTGTAGTTATTCCTCTAAGTGTAATTTTATTTTTATATTGAAATAAAACACTTGAAAAACAATATCAGAATCGTTTTAGCACGACAAACAAATAATAAGCCTTTTCAGCAATCTAAAACGGTCTTTTAAGCATTATTCAAAATATAAGAGGTGATAACGTTCGTTAAGAGGGAATACGTTTGAAAATTTTGGCAACCTTTTTAAAATTGGATGTGCAAACATAAACTACTTTCGTCCAAAATTCATAATCTTCATTGAGATGGAGAAACATGTCTCCACAAACGTTGTATCTATCGGACTATCAAAAGTTTCTTAATGTATAACGAGAATATTATATCATATATTTTAAATATTTTGTTTAAGAACGCTATCAGTACCGTTGAAAAATACAACATTATGGGGGGGGGGGGGGGGGGGCGGGGCGAGTGTCGTACCTATTTTGGGGAAAGGGATATTTTTGTTGTGTTTATGTGTATTTTGCTTATCAAATGTACTTTTTCTTTCTGTTCAAATATAATTCATTAAAACCCTTGTAAATGAAAAGAGGATAGTTTTTATCTTGAAAAAATAAATAAATAAGCCTTTTCCGCAATGCAGTATTGAACTTTTCTATTCTGATTATCAGCTTATTCAAAGTAAATGAGGAAATAACATTTGAAATACTTATCCGTTTAATAACACATATTCATAGCTGGCCAATTATTACGAACTATTGTACAACTATTTTTTAAAGTAAAATTTGTTTTATTTTATCACAAAAAATCTAAGATTAAATTAAGACAAATTTCGCTATTAAAATATAGTGCTAGAAAAAATTCGCAATAGTTGCAGCTATGCACATTATTTAAAAAAAACCCGATTGCAAGTTTTTTTTTTTTGTTTGTTTGTGTCAAATTTTTACAAGGAATTACGAAGTAACTCAGACTTAAAGGAATTTTACCATTTACATTTATTAACCTATTTAGTAGAAAAAATCTTTGATTTATTGATCTGTTCGGCATTCGGATTTGTAATAATTGTCAGTGTTGTTAAATCACTTTATATTTCTTAAAATAACGGACCTTTTCGTTTTGACTATGATTGAAAAAAGAAGAGATTGCTTAATTAATTTATACTCAACTGCATAAAGCACAGAATGTAGTCAAATTTCTGTAACAGGATTACCTGATGTAACGTTACCCTGTTATTAGAAGAATTTTAACAATCACCGGCAAAGTTCTAATAATTAGTGTATTAAAATTTATCGCATAAAGGATGCCGGGTAAGTTACCTTAATCAGTGCCCTTATAAATCCTTGATCCAATTGTGACTAAAATGTGAAAATAACGTAGGCAAAATGTACTCGTACTATTTAAATTTCCGTCACGTGACATGGAAAAAGAGTTACTGTGAAGTTTATATATGCCCCGTTATATGACTAAAAAATGAGTCACGACGGCGTCTTAGTAGAGCAGGTGACATTTTAATGACTTCATAATGAAGCCGCTAAGTTACGGTTATCTAAGGGTCATTAAGTGATCACAAATTAAAATATCACCGTATTTAGTCCCCGTTGTGATTGTGACACTTGTGAAAATTTTGTAACGTCACAGTGACATCACTTCAACTGGCTGTGCTATTGGTCGGTTTCCGATCTTTTCAGATCACGGAGACCTTCTGACCAGGAAACCACGCCATAGTATAATAATGAAAAAAATCTAAGAAAGCAGCAATCGAAAGAACATAGTGGAATGCGTTTTTAACACATAAATCATTTGCCCTCGTCTCCTCGTTTTCGAGATATAAAGTCTCAATTTCTGCTAATTTATTTGTTTAATTTAGGGAGAAAAGGCATGGTTCTGATTCAGAAATTTTAATAATCAGCTTAATATAAAATAAAAAACATATTTATATATAATAATATAAAAATGAAAGTAGCCCGTAAAATATATATATATATATATATATTGACAAAAATGATACTGAACGCAAAAATAATTGAAACATAGAAAATAGTGGAACCAAGAACCTATCATGAACTTAATTCTAGTGAAATGATTACAATGGTCCACCTCCTGCGAAAAACAAAATTGCAAGGGCCTTTCAAATGGAAGTGGTTTAGTTTGCACTAACCCAGACTTTTGTTACAAACCTACCAAATCATGAGGTATTGCGGCGCACTAAACTGGAAATGGACAAGTGATTGAAGTTTGATCATGTTGTTGCGTTGAAAACGTAATGGCACCTCCTTTCATCTTATCGACTCCTCCTTCCATCCTATTATATCAATAAATTAGCAAATTTTAAGACTTTATATCTTGATAAAGACGAGGGAAAATAACTTATGCGTCAAAAAAGACGTTTCACTATGCTCTTTTGATTGCTGCTTATTTAGATTTTTTTTATTATTATTATTACACTAACGGCGTGGTTTCCCGGTGAGATTCACTTTTGGCAGAGTCTTTTAGTCTTATTGTACTCTATGTCTAACAGTAAAGTTTGATAGAAGTATCGTTACGGAGTGGTAAAAGAAGGGTACATAGAAAGGGAATGTAATGCATAGCGAGATCTATGCAATTGCGCACGTAATGTCCATTTAACCCATTAAAGCCTACTGTTACCATATGGTAACTGGACAGATGCCCTCTATTTTGTTGTTTGTATACCAGTATATTTTAAAAGAAATATTCTCTTTATCTGATGACAGAAATTCCGTAAAAAAGGAGACTAAATTTGATACTTTGAAAAATTGGTATAAAATGCAATTTCTGCATTTTAAAGAGAAAAGTAATTCCGGCTTTAATGGGTTAATGAAATTGTATTCTGATGTTTTTTAATATTCAATTTATTGTGAATTACCACGAATATTAATGACGATGTCCGAACTTGGATACGAATAAAGAAGTCCTTACAATTCAATAATGGTGAAAGCATAATTAAGAGCCATAAAATAACATATAAGCTTTTAAAGAGACATCTTTAATACATTTTTCCACAGTTTTCTAGTATATCCAGTTCGATTTATGATATTATTTTTTGTTGTTTAACCTTTAATTTTATTTGAATTTTATTTTCCTGGAGAAGACATAGAACTCCTGGAAGGTGCATTTGGTGCTCTAAAGCCTCTGCGGGACACTGGCTGGGATCTATGTATCTCCACTATTCTATATAGTTTACATGGTCTTTGCACTTTGCTAGAAGGCTTTAGAAATGTGCGAATGTGGTAATTTTTTTTCCGATCTTTGCTTTTACATAAACTTCAATATCGTAAATTTCATTGTAAGTAAAGTAAGACGAAAATTTCAGTGGCAAAGGTAAACTGAGTTAAAAGATGAAACATCGACTTTTTCGACTTTTGTTGCTCTAAGGCATCAATTGACAAATTCTGATAGTAATTTAAAAAAATTGACTAGTATAATAATGTTTACGGACATTTTCAAATTGTAAGTGAATTAAAAATAGTTATTAAAACTGAATCGCCAAATTCTGCAATATGAGTTGCAATAATTGGGACTAAACATTCGCCGTGAGCATGCTCCCTGTGCATATGTCGAAACTCTCATATAAAGTAACTCTATGATTTTCAAAAATTGCTCTTAACCCTTAATTGCATAGTGATGTAAATTTCAATCACTTTTTATTTAACTTTTAATAAATAAATCAACTTCTTCACCACCACTATATTTATATAGAAATATTAATCCAGTAAATTTCCCGTGAACTATGTTGCTGAACAAAGTTAAAAATCTGTCTTAAAATTTCTGGGGTCTAATATTTAATATATGTATAAAACAACACAATTGTAAAAGAAAAACTCATGCAAAGGAGGGTTAAACTTTTTTAGTCATTTTGGGAGTAATGTTAGATTTTCATATTTTCCAGATACAAATCGCAATATCTTCTAATTTTATTGGAAAGAAGCCGTAACGATCACAAATAATCCCAATATGTTTCCATTGGATCACCTCGAATATAAGGTGGATTTCGAATGTTTCAAGTAGGTGACGTAGTACCCTGATTTCCGTGTACTCCTATCCTATCTTGATATGTTACCTAATGTTTCATCATTTCAGACTGTTATTTAACTTGTCAAAACATTGCGAGAAGCATGAAATTGTGTGCTGCTTCATCTTCAGATTTTATTTACGCAGCATAGTGCAAACTACATGCAGGGCTTACACGGTTCCCACACCACTATTTTTGAATACCAATATTCGCTTTACATAAAGATAGAAATTTTGCGATTAAGTAGGGCGAAGATTAAAATTTGGAAATAGCTGTAATCAACCATAGAAACCGCGTTAGCTCTTATTTATATTTTAAAATTAAAATTAAAAAGTACAAATTAATTTTAGATATTCTGACACGAAATGGAAATTTCCTAAACAAGCAAATGTTTCTCTTTTAGTTTAATTATTTATATATTTATTTACTTAATTTTGGATCGTCTTAAATATGATTTACTTCATATAAAATTTAATTTATTTTTGAGAAAGAGGCACACATGAAAGTTTAAAATTACTATGAAATTACTCTCATTCTTCTCAATAAAAAAGGAAAAATAATATGTGATAACTGTATCAAGTTGAAAGGATGATCCATTTTTCTACGAAACGAAATACATGTATCTTGTTTCGTCTTTTATTGGATTTTCGACGATTTGTTGTGACAGGTTCTTCTAATTATAACAGTTCAAAGCGAAAAGCAATTATATCTTCAAGAGCTGCGTGACAGGCGAATTTATCCATGTTTCTTTCTTTCAGAAAATCATCTCTTCTTACATAAAGGTGATGTTTTTACTGTGAAAAGTTATTAGTTATAGTTTTTTTGTAGAATTCTGTTTTCTGTTGATGCAGTTGATTAAAATACAGGGTGCTCATGAAACAGTGGAACAAAGAAAGACACGTGATAAATCAAACAAGAAGAACAGTTTTTGCCACAAATCTTCAATCGCAATCTAGTAATTACTTTTAAAATACAGAGCGTCTCACTCCAAAGTGAGCCTACACTTTGTCACAATTTTAACATATTATAGCGATATGTTCAACATACTTACTTATTGTTCCAGGTAGCTCAATTGAATGGGCATTGGCAATTTAAGCCGAAGGATCTCGGTTGAATTCCCTATATGGACACTTTTTCACTTAGATGGAAATTTTTCATTGTATGATATCTTTACTAATCAGTATGATTGTGTTCGAATAATAAAGCGTATCTAGGTTTCTATTCTTGAATTTAGTTCCTTCACCTGCGGCATATTATGTTGAGCTTTCTACCTGGCAAACAAGATGCTTTTGTCAAAAGCTTGTCTGAGTGAATTATACCGGTCGGTTGTCGTTCCAGGTAGCTCAGTTGGGAAGGAATTGACAATCTAAGTCAAATAAGGTTCTCGGTTCGATTCCTCGCTTGGACACTTTTTCACTCAGTTGAAAAATATTCAAATTTTATTACTTTGTTTTGTGGGAAATTAGATTAAATTACCAGTAATTCTAGAAATACACAGCACTGGTCAGTGACATCATATGCATTGGATACACTGTAAAATAGATAGCGGCTAGAAAAGAATTGCTTGGATACGGATGATGGCCAGTTCCAGCACTTATAGTGATGTCATCACATTTCACACAAAAGATTCCAATCAAAACATTCGATAAAATATCTTCATTGTTGCTAATGTTGTGAATGGAAACCAAGCTGCAAGTGATAAATTATACATTCTTTGTCTGTCACCAAATAATTGTTTCCAGCACTTCTCGTGATGTCATTACATTTCGCAGAAAGCGAGATAAATATCAGATGATAACGTTGATAGTAATTGGGATACTTTATGCTCAATGTGCAGGAATAATTTTGTATTATTGAGAAAATTTTTACACATGACTATGAATGTCACACAAAAGAGACGAATCGAAACATTCGATAAAATACCTTCATTGTTGTTAATGTTGTAAATGGAAACCAAGGTGCAAGTGATAAATTGAACATTCATTGTCTCTCACCAAACAATTGTTTCCAGAACTTCTCTTGATGCCGTCACATTTCGCAGAAAGCGAAGTAAATATCCGAAGATATTGTTGTCAATAATTCGGCGACTTTATGCTCAACGTGCAAAAGTACATTTTTATTATTGAGAACATTCTTACACATAAATATGATGAATGTCACACAAAAGAGACCAATCGAAACATTCGATAAAATACTTTCATTGTTGTTAATGTTGTGAATGGAAACCAAGGTACAAGTGATAAATTGTACATTCATTGTCTCTCACCAAACAATTGTTTACAGCACTTCTCGTAATGTCGTCACATTTTGCAGAAAGCGAAGTAAATATCCGAAGATAATGTTGACAATAATTCGGATACTTTACGCTCAACGTGCAGAAATAATTTTTATTATTTTGAAAATTCTAATACATGACTATGAATGTGTCTTCAGAAATCACGTCTTCAGAATTTTATTTATTATCACTTAACGTAGAAACTGATTCGAATCTAAAGTTACTGTGGCGTAGATGTCTCATTATGTGACGAGTTGCAAGTGACGTACAAGTTTTAATAACTTTATTGCAGCATAATTTTATTAGCGCTTTGAGACTTTTTCAACTGTACACTAACCAATCTCTCACTTCTTTTAATAATACACACTGTATAAAATTTTGTAAAATTTCAGTAAATGTACCGTAAATTAACGGTACTTGTACCGGTTTCACTCTTCACGGTATGAGTACCATACTTCTAAGGTATATTAAGCGTAAAAAATCGTATATGTGGCATTTCGATTCTAAACGGTATTTATACCATAAAATTATTGTTTTTCAGTAAACAATCGCTATTTATACCGTAAAATTATTGTTTTTCAGTAAAAAAAATCGCTATTTATACCGTAAAATATTTTTTTTTCAGTAAGGAAAAATCTGGTAGCCCCGACTCGGTGTACGGCAACCCCCGAAGTGATGCTCATGCTCTTGCTACGTAATGCGTGCAGGCCTGAGAAGAGAGGGAGGTGCAGCCGGTATATATACGTTAAATATTTTATGGTACACATACCGTCCAGTTAAATTACGGTATATATACTGGTCACAAAGTTGCCAGTATATGTAACGTAATTATTGACCAAATTTTTTTACAGTGTATGGCGGTTTGTCATTGTCCCAAAGACATCATGTTTAGCCATCAAAGAATGGGAATTCGTTGACATATCTTTGTCACGTTGTAATTGCGTCATATATAATAATTTATAACAGCAATATATTTTTATACAGACTTTAGGGTACACTATAGTTTTAATATGGTTTATATCCATTATCTGCCTGACTGTAAGTAACGTTGTCTTTAATTTTATTTTTAATACTCGAAATATTTTCCTTTCTATTTGATAAACTGTTAAAATACTTAATTATTTAAGCTATTTTAGAGCCGGTACATTAATTGTGAGATTCAAGATACCCTACGCAAAATTATTCATTTAAAAATATTGAAATACAAACGAGAAATTTGTAAAGAATACTTCTATTGGTTTAACGTTTTTTCTCGTATATCATCGCATGACTAGTCTAGGTAGTCAAGTAGTCATATTTTCGTCACTGTGTGACTATGATACTTGTGGTAGTTTGTGACTTCTTCTGCCGATTGCCTATTTTCTATCGACTGTCCCTGCTAATTAAAAATTTATATTCATTACCTGTCCGACAAGAGTTAATAAAAAAATTCTCTTCTATTTTATTCTCTGTATTCAGATTGAAAATATTGCTTCACCTTTGGTTTTGATTTTTTTAAAACTTGTTAATTTTTTTAAAGGAATTTCACGCGCACATGTATCTTTCTTCTTGTTTGTTTGTGTATATACGCGCGCGACCGCGTTTGTGTAACAGGGCATTCATTTCAAAATTAAATGTAAACAAGCACTTAAGATTATATATCAAAGTCTTGTGAAAATAAGTTTATCAAAATTGGTTAAAAAAACAAATAAGTAATTATTTTAATTTGTAGTTACTTTAAAAACAGTTGATTAAGAGAAAATATTTCGAGAAAGAACTTTCATTTAACCGCAATTCTAAGCATTAGATCTTATGAAATACTTTCGCCATTTTCATATAATTTGCGAGATTTAAAATGACATTTGTGAAAAATCTTGTCGTGGTTTTCAAAATAAACAAAAAGCATTTACACTGCCGATAATTTCCTGACAACCATTTTTGTTTATTTTCATTAAACAATACGAATTACTGCGTATAATGCCAAATTTCATGTAATGTAAATTATATGAAAAATAAACTCCTGTTAAATTAAAGTTTTAATTGGATAAAAATACATAAAATATTGGCAGAATTAAAAATAGGCAATGTTTTTTTCAAAAACAACGTCTGAAAGTATTAAAACTTTTGTTGAAATATTTGTGATTAGTAATAATTTAATAAGTTTCCCTTAATGATCTAAATTATGTAAAATACAAAGCTACAAAAATTGGGTTATTTTAGATGTACGGTTATAATAGTTTATCAAGACTTTCCAAAGTTTTAATTTATGTTTAAAAAGTTATGTTGGCGCTCTTATTCCAGTAATTTGCATTAATAGAAATTGAACACGAAATGCAGTAATTTATTTTAAAAATCTGAAAAAAATAATAGTAAACAATCAAGAATTACTAAAAAATCAGTTTAATCATTTGAAATACGTATTAACGTATTGATTTCATAGAAAAGTATATTTAGTATGTTATTAACGTAAACACGGAACTCTAAACAAAATATGTCTGTATGGAATATTATTAAATTAAGATAACTACATTTTTATGAAACTAAACGAAAATGATTCAACGGTAATAGAATGAATTCCACAGCAATAAAATTATTTTTCTATAAACGTTAAAAAAAACGACAATACTGAAAATTATTAGTATAACTAGAAAAAAAAAGATATTAAGTTAAAAATATTAAGAAAATAAGATTGAGCAGTTCACTTGACATACATTAATCGGCCTATTTTATGAAAAAATAGTATAAAGTTTGATAAAACGGAAAAGATATGTTCTTAAACAAAACATATAGTTCATAGAATATTAAGAAAATAATAAATTGAATATTATTAATTGTATAATATTAAATTATATAATATTAAACTAAGATGATTTTATAACGTCATATAGCAATAAAATAAATTTTTGATAAATGTTGTTAAGGAAGCGTAGAGAAAAATATAAGTAATTAAAAAAAAATTAGATTGGACAATTTACTTGACATACGCATTAACGGGTAATTCTGTATAAAATAATATGACATTGGAATTTAATTTAAAAAAAAATGAAATTTTGAACAAGAAATAATGTATGAAACATTACTAAAACATTATTATAAAACTAATTATAATAATTTTTTATGAAACTAAACTAAAATCATTCCACAAAATTAAGATATAGAATAAATTTATAATAAACGTCCAAAAGCCATTAATATGTCGTAGAAAAATTATAAATAATAAAACGCAATGAAAAAAAAGAGATTGAACAGTTCACTTGACATATGCATTAACGGTCTAATTCCGTGGAAAATAATATGAAGTTTAATAATAACATAAAAGCGAAACCCTAAACAAAAAAATATTTATATGCTCCCATAATTATTTAAGAAAAGACCTCTTAAGGTAAATATAAACTCTGCAGATTGGCTTCATAAAATTTATGCTGCAATTTTTTGTATAGATTATTTTTACATGGAAATGAAGAAAAAGCTGCTATTTATAATATGTGACTAAGTGGCTTAATCTAGACACGAACTAGAATGCGTTCGCTTTTCAAAAAGATATATATACAAATAAAAAAATCCTTTAAGAGAGAAAATAAAAAAAAATGCCTTAAAATAAAGTTGATGTAAAAGAAGTTCTTTGATATTGTGCTATTTTATTTTCTTGATAGGGTGAAAATAAGTAAATCGTGCATTTTTTTAGGCTATAATTTTATATTATGTCTTTAAAAACGTTTTTTTTTTTTTCCTTGAATAAAAACGATGTATAATAGACATTTCTTTTGTATAAAACATTTTGAAAAATAAATTACGTTTTTATAAAATGGACGTAATAATACTTCATAAAACTCATGTAAAAGAGATTAAATTTTGTAATCTTTGATAGTGCTATAAAACTTAATGATAAAATTAGAGTAATACGCTTTTGCCATCACAAAAATATTTTCTGTATCCCATTCAGATACATTGATGTAAATATCTGAATCAAGCACCAACAAATATGCATATAAAGGAATTAATTGTGTGTTTGAATTTAATACGGAATGTATTGAACAATAATTAAAGACAAGTTGGAAATTGTACGTCAAACGTGACAAATGAGGTGCGTTCGTTTATTGCTATAACTAGTTTTACAATGTAAAAAGTCATCGTTATTATTTCAGTGAAATAAATTACATCGTCTGCTATGAGCAAAATGAGGATGCATTTTTTTTCCTTATTACGTATGCCATGTTTACAGATGCGAATTTTTTTCGACACCGGACAGCGCTGTAAAATGTGCCATAGAGATCTTGCTTTGTGAATGATTACCACCATGGTTAATATTTTTATGACTCATGATGAATGAATCTTTTGTTTATTTACTTTAACGGATTGAGATAATAGGTTGTTAACCTAATCTTCACTTAAGTTATCTCAGAATCTGTATATTTTTAATGTAACTCATTTCTCAAACAAACCATTTTTTTCAAAGATCTTTCTAAAAATGTAACTTTTAAGCAATTTTATTTGAAAAAATAATTTTGAATAAAAATGGCCGCCTGGCATATGGAAAAAGATGTGGTTAGCCCGTATTTGTTTTCCTCAGTCACACGACTTGTGCTTTTACTATATAGATTATGCATGGTAGGATTTAATAGAATGAAGAAAACTTTTATTAATATCTTTTTAAGTTTTGATTCGATTTTCATAAAATTGAAATGACTCGACAAAATTCTACAACGAGTATATATATTACATTTTAGATCAGTTGGTTGGGTAGTTTTTGCTCTGTTACATGCGGACAGACGGACGGTCGGACCAGACGACGACTATAGGTGCTACGTATTTATATAATTACGAACGCACCTAAAAAAGCAGAGCACAACAGAACCCCTTATTGGGTATTCAAAATTAGATCAGCTTTTATATTTTTAACTAACAACCAAGGAAATAAAGTTGGATGCATTTCTACAACATAGAAAATGAGATATACCTACAGATAATGTCCGCAACAAAAAATACAACATGGCAGCGCCCTTTGTTGAGTTTACAAAGGCAAAATTGAATCCCTATACTTTTTCATAATAAGCATTAACTTTGGGGCAATTCTTTACCATAGATGCCTAGATATAGCTATCATGGAAAACGTGGAAAACTCAGCACAACAGAGACACTGACTAGACGATGTACACCAAACTCTAATCTGCATGAATTTATATCAAAATCTAACTAAATATCAAATTTAATATAATTCCGTTCATTAGTTCTTCAATTAAAGTGGCCACATAATTTCTGTAACTCATAGACAAACAGGTGGATCAGACAAACATTTTCCTAAAATAGCCACATCGTATCCATGACATCCTTAAACGTTTAAATTCGTCAAACACTGGAAGTGGAAAAGTTTCACTAATTTATATATATAATATTTTCTTTTTATTTAAATATAAATACCAGAAAAATATGACATATTTTAAATGGAATGGCACCTTTTGTTCCAAAATTTTTATTTGTATTTCAAAAATTGCTTTTTAACCTATCATTAAAAATATAGATTTAAATTAAAGAATCTTCGGTACTTTTATGTTAGCCGAGCGCCAGTGATCGCCAAATATTTTTTAATAAATCTCGTCAAACCTTTTTTCTTTCGATAATATTTTAACATTAGCTAATAACAAATTGCGATATAATATCTTAAAAATCTTATTTTAAAATAGCTAAAATATATTCATAATAAAATACGTAAAAACAAACATATCAATACAAGTAACATAATCTCTCATAAAAGGTTGCTATTCAAATGATGCCAATTGAAACAAGATTTGGTGAGTTATCACGGAGCCCAGCTAACATAAAAGTACCGAATCTTCTATAGTTTTGATGTTCTATATTTTCTGCTAACAACATTTCTTCAATGAACTCAAAAAATTGCTATTCAGTAGTTTAAAAAGAAAGTGAAAGAAATCGGCGTTTTAATTAGGGAACTTTTATTATAATTCTAACACCAATTTTCTTGAGATTAAAAATAGTAGGTAGTCTGCCGCTAGTAAGTAAAACTTTCAGTATAACAATTTCTCTGATGTCTATATTACTAGTGTAATTCAATGAAGAATAATGAGAAGTCCAATGATAATACAAAATAAATAAATAAAATAAACAAATAATCAAAAGCTTCTTATATATACGTGAATAATTATTTAAACACAGATAAATACAGTGGAACTTGAAGTTCCTATTTAACGAAGTTTTCTACTTAACGAAATTTTCTGCAGAACTTTGACTTTGAATATCATTAACATGTAAATTAATCTCCCTATTACGAAAAAGATATTCTACATAACGAAGTTTATTCCATTTTTGTACGTGTACACAATTCAAACGAAAACGTTGCTGTTGCGATGGATATGCGGATTTGTTTCAGCGGATTGTAGGAAAATGAACACATTTAAATAATTTTCATTCTGTTTGGTGCTAAACAAAACGATTTTGTTTTCGCACTAAGAAAAACATTTGCTATCACCACTCTCCCACAAAGAGATTCCAGCGCTGACAGTTGGGGAAAGTCAAAATCCCCTTTTTACATTCAATGATATAGAAGATGCAGTGACGCAATGGCTCCAGATGCATTGGACCAAAAAAATATCAATTACAGTCGGACATTTACCATTCGGATCTTCCATTGCTGATAGACAATTTCTGTGTACGTCCACAAGAATGTCCTGAAAAATGCAAATCGAAGAACATCAAAGTTATTTTTGTTCCTGCCAAAATAACCTCTAAAATTCAGCCATTAGTCTAAGGAATAAAACAAAAACTTGAAATACTTTATCGAAAAAGACAATGTAGTGACATCATTAGTTTTAGAATCTGTGTATCAGAGCTGTTAAAAGCTTAGAAATATGGCGTGATTTCGTCGACCGTACGCAAATGTTTTGTAAAAGACGGCTTCAAAATTCAAACTAAATCAAATGCTTTTCTGAACCAATTACCTGTTAGTCATATCTGAAGGAAAAATTCCATGAATTTAAGTTGATTTCTATTTAACGAATTTTCTTCATAACGAAGTTTTTAAGTGTAACGATGAGATTTCATTAAATGGAAGTTTGACTATATACCTCTCTAAATCTGCCAGTATAAAAATTTGAATATATATTAGTTTATACTGGTAATAATTAAACAGTTATTGTTATTTTAAATTTGTGGCTGAATGTCTTCAACCCATATTGCCCTCCCCCCTCCTCCTCACTCTGCCGCTACCTATTCTAAAACAATAAACAATATTCTGAGAAAGATCTCGAGAAGAACTGGCAGAAATATTCGTAAAATCATCTAAATAGGGAGTACAAGGAAGAAAATTTGTGTGTAGGAAGGATATTTAAATTGTGCAAGTAGAAATTTATTTTTATAATTTCGTTTTAATAAATAATCTGTTTAGTCTTATGCTCTTAATGATATTAAATATTACATATGTAGTTGTTTATTAAATAGTATTGAAATATTAAATTTTAATAACATATAGTTACAAATATTAATTTAATTAAGTATAAGTTTAAACTATTTTAAATTAAAATATGTATTGAAATATTTAATAAATTGTAATATAATCTTTTTTCCCTTGGACAATTTTATTCAAAACATGAATATACTCTATCAAATCGTGATTCATTCAGTTGTGTGCATTGAAAATATTTTTCTTTTCGTTTAATCACCTTATTTGTAGTATCGTTTTTTATTTTTTTCTTCATATAACATTAATCTTTATTGCTTCTGTTGAAATTTTAATTTAAATTTGTCCCATTTTGTATTTTTAAATAATGGAAAATAGCCCTTAAAAGCTTTTTATCACCAAATATAAATTAAAATTATTCTTTTGGTACCTTTGTAGAATATGGGCCAACATGGCAATTCGAAAATAATCTGTATTAATACGTATTCATAAAAAAAGAAAGAAATTATAATTTAACAAATTACAACGACCATTGGGAAACGCTGAGGGATAGCGGGGCAGTGTTCGGACTCTACCATAACCGTTACCTCGTACTATGAGACATTTAAAATTTTTATTAATTAGCCCCCCCCCCCCCGAAAATACTCCCTCTTATAGAAGACCTGTTCACCCCCCCCCCCTGCTATAACATAGCTTCCCTACGCTAGCTATTCCACCCTCCTACTATATTATGATCTCGGCAGCAGGTGGTGTTACCACCGTATCGCCGCCACCGCCTGCTGCTGATGCAAAAGTTCCATTCCCTATCTACTGACTTCCCGTTTCGTATCCGAAGGTAGAATAAACTGAAATATCCAAATACGATGCCAACTGTAGGTGTTAGCATTTAAATTTTTAAAGTTTGGTACAATTTCTATTTGTAGACCATCCCCGAAGCAAAATTTAAGTATTCATTTAACTCTTGTTTAGATTGATGTCTGAGCTAAAGGATTTTCAGGAAATTAAAGTTGAAGACCACGTTTTTTGCTTTATAAGACGATTTCTCATCCGACGTCAATTTTTGAATTCGGCTTTTTTTCATATCTGATAATTTGCATCTATCCTTTTTATAACTTTAACATTTTTGCAACGATTTTATGCATTTCTATTGCCTATTCAAAAAAAATTCTTCTAAAGTTACAGAATTTCGTTAAAAACGCTTAAGAAATTCTCCTAAAGTTACAGAATTTCGTTAAAAACGGTTAAAAGAGTAAAGTGCGTACATCATTTGGTCCATTCTCGACCGAAAGTAACAACCCTTTTCCCAATGGTTAAATAAATAAAAAAAAAAAAAAAAAAAAAAAAAAAATCTTGAATTATTACTGTAAATATCTTCATTACGGATTAAAGTAAAGATAAGATTAAAATAAAGGTAAGGCTGGATTTTTCTATAATACTTGGGATTATAGAGAAATGCTTGGCGTACATAAAAGAATAATATGTATGATTATTAAAAAATGGTGATTGTTAAAGAATGATAATTATTGTAGAATGTATTAAAACAAAGATGCATTTTTTCTATTATATCTATGATTAACTTCAAATGATTTTTGGACAAAGACCAAAAATGGAGATTCAGAATATTGAACATTTTTCCTGCAAGGTACAAACACATATGAATAGCAATGAAAACAAATTTATCGAAACATTAAAAAAATAATCTTGTCTTAAACAATTTGCAATCAGCATTGTTGTTAAAATAAATTTCGTCTGCTTGAAAAAATATAACAAACATTGAGTTTACTGTTTTTTAACTTTTAATCAACATGAAAGATATATGAACATAAAAGTCACGTCATACATATTTAAATTTTACTTTTTTATTGGTATATTTTTATATCATGAAATTCCAACAAGAAACGGTAAAAAAATATGTTTTGTTTTGAGAAACTTTTAACAAAACATGAATACAAATTGAATCGAGATTCCTTCAATGGTTTCAATAAAAAGATATTTTGTGATCTTTTTAACAGAGCTGATTAAAACAACAACACTCTTCTTTGTTCTTGAATAACAATTCAGGAAGTAGAATCCCCTTAAGATCACAGACAGTATTTTTGGCGAATCCCCAGTGCAGTGTCTTAGTTTAACACTTATTTTAACTTATCTTTAGCTTATCTCAATTTAAATTTCATCTTATAGTTTGTATTAAAAGATCTTAATTCAGATCTAAAGAACCAGAAATAAGAAATTTATGTTTACATTTTATACAATTACTTAAACTGATTAGATAATAATAAATTAAGAAATAGAAATAATAAGCATATATATATATATATAATACGTTCTTGTATAATTATTTAAGAACAAATATAATATGGTAAATTTAAAAATTTTCAAAATTTATGGCTATTTTTATTTTGAGAACATTTTAAAATGTCTAACATATCTTGGGTTTCATAACTTTTAAATTGAAATAAAAGAAATAATAAAAAATATCCGAACTTGAAAATAACATCATGCGTATTGACATTTGGTAATGTTACTGTTCTAAATATTGTTTTAGATTTTGCAAATTCAAATAAAAACTAAATTAACTTTACAAAAAAAAATTAAAATAAATAAATAAATATAAAAATAAACAAACAAATAAAATAAAATAAAATAAAATAAAATAAAAATACAAATCAAATGAGATTCACCCAATCGCTTCAATACAAACACAAACATATTTTCTGGTAATTTAATTCAGTTGATTAACAAAACAATACTTCTCTTTTTTCCATGAATGAAATCCAGAAAGATAAATTTTTTACACTACACTGGGTAAGCAACTATTTATTCCTATATTACTTTGTTTTAACACTTAGTTTTACATATATTAATTTTTTATTAGTAACTCATATACTTTATTGTGGAAAATATTGCGTGAAACGTTTTTGTTAAGTTTTCCAAAAATAAAATAAGAGTGAAAAGTCCCAGATGGCTCGACTTACAGGCACAGGTAGATTTCGAAGACGCAGACCGTGGGACGCCTGTTTATTGGGAATTGCAGAAGAAATTACCTTTTTGCCATGATGTGGCAGTTGGAACCCCCCCCCCCCCCCACTTCGAAATCTACCTGTGTCTGTAGACGGAGCAAGCAGTGATTTTTTTTGTTTTTAATTATTATTTATTTATTTATTTTGCTGTAAGGATTGGTCGTATAAAAAACTTGTCAATATAAAAGTTGTAGATAATATTAAGAGGATTTACAATAAATTTAAGCGGATTTGATATCTTGTGAATTGACAAAGTTATGATTTTTTTCTTTTTAAACCCCTATTTTCTCTTTCCCCTTGAGGCCATTTTTAATTATATCAAAAATTTTACATACATAAATTTTCGTCCCTTTTCCTTGAAGTAATAATAACTTTAAACGGATTCGATACCTATCATAATTAAGAAGTTATGGGATTTTTCTGTTTTCACAAAAAGCCCCCTCCCCCATTTCCCCCTCTTGATTCAATTTTGACCATTAACGAACTTGACCGAGATTTTATGCCCCTTGATTTTATGTATCAATTTGGAAGAGATGTGTGCAGAATTATTGAAGTTATCGTGTCTATAAAAAGTGATATAGATAGATAGATATAGTTTTGAACTGGGTGTGGTTTTGGGTTCTGGGAGTCATGATCGGCGTAGATCTGCAAAAATTTTCCAGAAATTCCAACATAGGGAAGAATGTAATAGGTAGTATTTCTTACAAAATCTACCTAAAATAGTAATTAAGGATATATATTTAAATTTTATAAGTAAAATTTGATAGACCGAGATGAGACATAATTAAAATATAATCAGTCAAGTGCGAGTTTCACTCGCACGCAAAGGCTTCCATACAATAAATTTATTAACTGTAATATTACAAACAAATCGTTGATAAGTTGAGCACCCTCAAAGTAAATTTTGTGCGTAACGCAAAAATGAGATTTTCTCAAAAAATATGAGACCTAGGATAATTGCTATAGATTTCCTGCAAAGTTTAAATAAACCTCTACTTCCCCTGTTTTTTTCAAATTTTCGTTTCTGTACTTTCGAAAATAGGGTGAGAGAACAGACTTTTTGAGTACATTTTTGACGATATCTCTGATAATATGATACCTAAAATTAAAACAAATATATTTTTGAGTTCGGTGTTACGAGATCTTTCGAACGATACTCCATATGATATATATATATATATATATATATATATATATATATATATAAATGAAACACATGTGAAGAAAAAGCTATAGAATGATCACTGAAGAAAGCATACTCAAAAGGATGAAAAAGCAAAAACTGGAAAAGCAAAATTGGAAAACTATGAATATCTTATAGAATTTTCAGAAGGTCTTTATAAGAATATTCATAGTAAGTATATGTCATTTCATCAAATATTGTCAGCATTATGCCTAAAATCGACAATATTAATCCCCTTATGACATACACAACTGAAACCAGAAAATAAAAAACCAACATGAGGTCCAAATAACAAAACAAGTAAATAAATATGCTACTGAAATAGAAATTAGATAAATAAACAATTATACAGCTTAAATAGAAATGTGAACAAAAAATAGTGATAAAGACTCACCAAAAAAAAAAAAAAAAAAAAAAAAAAAAAAAAATTAATGTAGATGTAGATGGATGTAAGGTACTTTGAAATCAATCATTCACCTACTCAAAAATGGCTGTATATCCTTGCCAAAACATTGCTGAGAAACATGGTAATATAAAGTTATGTAGTGCTGACATCTAGCTCAGTAAATTATAAATAAAGCTGAAATTGTAGACAAGTTAAATAAGAACTCTAGTGCTGCTATCTATTATTAGATGAAGATAATATAAAAGAAAAAGAAAGATATTGGCAAAGCAAATAATAGTTGAAATGTGAGAAAAATTAAATAAGTAAATAAAAGACTTTTTTTTCAAGTAACTTAATTAGCCCTCCTACATTTTTCCTAAAAATATTTGTGAATGCTTATAATCTATAAATATGTGGGTATATGTGGGTGATCCTATAACGTTTACTTTTTCACTTTTTAAGTACATAACCTTTGCATATACAATATCTTTTTAAACCAGCCTTTATAACTGTGCAAAGTTTGAACGTTCCACATTCCATAGTTTTCGAGAAAAACGACTGGGACAGACTGACAAACAGACACAGGAGTGATCCTATAACGGTTCCTTTTTTTGCTTTTTAAGTACGTAACCCTAAAAAATTCCTCAGCAGCGAAAAAAAATAAAAAGACAACAACAAAATTATGCTTCTAAAATTATTTAAAAGCAGTCTTCTTATGCTAAATAGAAACTCTGAAAATTGGCTCTATTAAATGAATAGTATCGGAAAACCATTGCGTCACTTGTGACTTTTTCTAAAATGTAAGACAGAACATACAAATTATACCAGTCGAATTGTTCTGCAACTTCGGCCATATAAAGAATTTATTTTATAAATTTCATTTTTCAATATCACAAACCTGTGTTTTTTTATCTGTTAGAGCATGTATGGCTGAAATTGGATTATCGTGATGGACATGCTTAAAGAAACGCTTCAAGATGGACGAAATGTAAACAAAATTTGAAAATATAAACCAAGTTAAATACGTCTTCTCACAAAATATTCTGTATATCTAAAAGATGTAATTGCATTGATGTAGTACTTCAAACTGTTGCATTCAGCATCTGCAAATGATATTAAACAGAGATAGACATGCTGCAGCATATCAACATCTACAGTTTTCTCAGTTTCACATAGTTCAACTCTGAACGCTGACAAACGTCATAACATAAATAAGTATTATGTTTTACATTTATTTCCTTGACGTCGTCCTCGTCATCACTAAAACTGAAACATTTATAAGACTTCTGAGATTATAATTCTTTTTATCTAGACATAAGATTTTCTGTTATATTTTTTATGGTCACAATTTAATATATTTATGAACTCCAAAATATTATATGCGTTTGTTTTAAATGGTTCCCTGTTCAGTTTCTCTTTAATGAATTATGTGTTCCTAATAGAACGTCCATAATTTTCTATGATTAGCTGTCATAGAAGTTTAATTCTTCCTATACCATTCGCATAGCATTAGATAACGGGGATTGCAAGCAAGACATGCCAGAGGTGCAAGTCCAATAATGTGCAATCTATTAAATAAAATTGTAGTTTAACGAGGGAAAAAAGTTTTACTCTAGGCATTAACAATTTCAGCTACTATTCTGTTAGATACTATGTCCTTTATTGTCGTTCAGCAATGCACGTTTGTCTTCTGTTATTAAAGTAATACTTGCACCGTTTTTTGAGTCTTTCAAATTTACATAAAATTTTTAAAATGATCTCGGTTTGTTTATTACATACACTACATAGCCAAACCTTACAGGATACTTTCTACTTTAAACTTATTTTTCAAATTTCTGCTGTAATACATGAAAAATTGTTCTTGAATATCAGTTATGTGAAGAACATGATAGAATTCACACGTACTAGTGAAGATACAGACACTTGCAATTAAGGACACACAACAAATTGAATAAGAAATAGATTATATTATCACACTGTATCATAAAAAAATAAGATTGTGAAATTTAATAGGTGATTGTGTCTGCTATTTGGAATATTTATAGGTATTTTCGTAAAAATAATATTTATGTTAATGAAGATAAAAGCTTCTTTTAAATTTTCTGTTTCCGTCTAAAGATTTTGCTTCTAACTTTCAGAGAGTTAATCCTAATTTCACAGAACTCGCAAAAAAATCAATAATGTAGAAAACACCCTACCTGAATCCGAATTCAATTCTGTAAATATTCAAATAGATTTGAGCATTTATAAAGAAGAAATTTGAACATAGCATTCATGAAATAAACATATTTTAAAGAAGCATAAAACACGGAGGAACTAACATTTTTATTAGAGAATGTTGATTCATTTGATCTCTAGAATTTTCTCATTAGATTCTTTAATCAAACGTCAAGGTAAAGTAACGTGACGCAGTGCGGACGCATTCTTAATAAATATCATAGGAAACTACACAGGGTAATTTATATAAAAATTCCAGTTCAATATCATAAAAATTCAGAAAAAAAAATAGGTGATGTAGGGAGTGACTTTCCAATTAATTTTTAACAGCAGTTGGATGAAAAAAATAATGGTTCACAAATTATAATATTTTCCGTGTTACTATCATACGATCTTTCATAAAAATTGGAAATTTGTGGAACATCTCTTATCGTCCAGCTCCTTTTGCCAAGTAATTCCAAAACCACTGACTACATCGATAATGTCTTTCTGAATTTTTGTTACATTGAACTGAAATTTTAACATGTTGTTTTATGTATTTAAATTTTGATCGTAAAAATACCAACATAAACATTAAATATATTTTTTAAGTATATTTTTGTAAATAATTACAAACTTTGAATAATGCCACAGAAAAATATTTGAAGACATTCTGGGAATAAAATATTAATACAAATGAAGTTTTGATTCCCTCAATGGTCCCAGTAAAAAATTGTGATACTGAAAACATTTGGAGACTTGTAAATAAATAACTTTTGTGTTTATTCCTTTGCTTTTTTAATACTTTTAATATAATATAATTTTTAACACTTACTATAATTTTACTATTTTTTCCGACAGTTTTTTTTTTTTTTTTTTTTTTTTTTTTGTTAAAAATTGTACATTGAATTTCAAGATTTAAAACGAATTTATCAAATATTTTACATATAAAAATACGAAAAGGTTCTAAATTTATATAATTAATAAATAGGATTTAAATTTAAGGATTTTAAATTCTGAATAATATTAGTTTTTTTTTATTTTAGTATTAATAAATAGCATTTAAATTATACTTTTAAATATTAAATAATATTAAATGTTAACTTCATTTAATACTGACTAATAATTTAACATTTTGAATACCAAAAAATATTTAAAGTAAACTACTGTATTAAATAGAATATTAATTTCAGTGATCTGAATAATTAAAGATGATTCAACCATTTAAGAAAAAATTAAAAATATCCCGAAATCCCTATAATTAAATTGAAACAAACATAACAACCCTGAATTTGAAAATATCAACATACGATTAAAAATCTGACTCTAAGAATAATGTTTTGCAAACTTTTTCATGACAAATAAAAAACTAATGATCTGGTTGAAGAAAAATCTTGGTAAAACCTGAATACAAATGAAGTTTTGATTCTTTCAATTGCTTCAACAAAAATATGCTTTCTTTTCTTTCAACTGAACTGATTAAAAGAACAACAATCCCTTTGTTTCTTGAATAATAAACCAGGAAATGAAATCCCCAAAGACAATGAATGCATCGAATAGTTCAATACTTAGTTTTTAGAATGTTGAATTAAAAGCTTTTGATAGCGTTTTAAAGAACCCAAAGAACTGATGAAGGGAACGTATGTATTTTTTTATAATTAAAACTGAATAGACAATTACTATCTGAACAATGTTTCACAATTAAAAAGTTTGTGTAAATATTTATTCAATATTGGAGACTGAGGGAAAAAAACATAACTTTTACAAATTATATAATGGAATTAGTGAGTTAGAAAACCTATTCATTTAAATAAAAATTAATTTTAGAAAATGTGTAAAACATTTTTATTTTATATATATATAATTTCAAATAAAAGCTAATTTTATTGTTATATATATTTTTTTCAATATCAATTAACAGGAGCTGCTGGAGATTCAATGAACATTGCATAAAGGTATTAGAATTTTACGTACCTACATTGTTTTCTTCTTTTGTAAGTTAACTGTGGATCAGATAGGTAGTGTTATGAAACAAAGCTATAACTCGTAAAATGTGATCTGTAAATAGTTCGATTGCTGAAAATGTTTTTTTTTCTCATTTTGTGAAGTTCTATTAACTATACAATATTTGTGCAGAAAACTCAGTGTACAGTAGTTTTTCTCTAGGAGAGTGTGCTTGAAAATTTTGGAATGTTAACTGTAGTTTTTTCATAAACTTGAGTTGATAGTTAGCTATCTGCTTAACCTTATCTAAATGGATATGTGGGATTTTCTGACAAATTATTCTAAGCCAGTAACTTATATTATAAAGCCGTCGGTCAATGCTGACGTCATAATGATGCGGGCGACAATGTGGTGAAAATGGATGAATGTTGCAACAATGGAGCTATTTTATCAATTAAACAATCGTAACGGTATTTCTATGGGAAAATGCAAGTTTTGTCACGACGTAGACGACCCCCCCCCCCCTTAGAGATCGAATTTAAAAAAAAATAATGTCCAATTCATGTATTGCCCTCAAGAATTCATATATATTCCAAATTTTCAAAGCTCTACGTCAACAGGAAGTGGCAGAAAAATGAGTCACAAGATTTGACTGACACATACATACAGAAATGTAAGTTAAAACAAAGTATGTAAAAAATTAGTGGTGGCCAAAAAGAGACCGCTCCGAAACCTGCTCACTAGATTTGATTCAGAGCGCAGGAGAGACAGTAAAGGCGCATGATAGAAAGACGAATACGCATGTTCCAAGCGGACATCCATATTATTTTTTTTTAAGTCAAATGATTGCTGAGACACATCATTACTATCTAAAGCAAAAAAAAAAAAAAAAAAAAAAAAAAAAAAAAAAAAAAAGATTGTAGAATTCCGATCACAGTTGCATATAGTAGCAAATATTTTATGGAATAGTACTAACTTATTTCAAAGATATACGGCAAAAACAATTTTTTTTATAAGCAGGATTATTTCAATCTTCTACGTGGTTAATATATATATTTGTAGGTGCTCTATTAAACGCTCGGTATTATCTGGAAAGAAGAAGCTATCAATCGCTAGTCATCTTAATCGGCATATTATTGTGTACGAGTTCTACAATGAAAATGAATGAGTGTAAAATGAAATACTACACGATTATATTTGAATTTTTTGACGTTTTTATAAAAAAAAAATTCGAATGGTTATTTATATTTTAAAATGTTATGAACTCTTTTACGATACATTTGTAAGATTTTAAAAAATTATAAGATTTAGATAATTTTTGAAGAAATTTTTTTAAACAATCTAATGCATTATATTTTTAATATTAAGATCAAAAGTTATTGAAAGTAGATTTCAATATTTTACGGTAATGTAAGACGCAGTAACGTATATAAACATATGGCTATCCGTATATAAACATATGATTCCCTATCCAAAGTCACTATCTGTTAATGGCATTTATGCAAAAAAATGAGGTCGTTACGTATGCCAATATGTATGCAGATAAATATAAAAAAAAAACCTCCAAAAATACCAATAAATATACAGTTATGTGCCTAAGCTTAAATCTCAATAAATGCCAAAAATGTGGCCCATAAAGTTTTTTTTTTTTTTTTTTTACTGCATCAGCAAAATTTATGTGTATTTTTAAATAGCATGGACCATTGACTAAAGATTTGATTATATTATTTTCATACAACCAAAAGAAAAATTGTCGTTTATTTCTATGCAACATATTTTTAAAAATCACAGAAAAATGATAAACAAAAACTGCAACAAATGAAGTTAAATTGCCCATGTGCTAAACACATTAACTATCCAGTAAAAATCATGACGGGCCATTAGAGTTACAAATGATGCAAAAGTGTTTTATACTAATTTGCCATTAAACTAATGATAATGAAAATTCGATTTCTTTCACGTTAGTGTTGTTTAAAGAATTCAAACTAGAAAACAATAATTAGGGGCACATACAAAATGTATTTTATATAATAGTCCAGGAAACACAACAAATTTAAATCTAATATAACTATTTAAATATGACGTTAGATTTTTACAAAGGAAAATAATTGTTTACAGGAGAAATAATGCAGATGAATAACAGTTTTTATGTTAAAATGATTACATGGTTGTTCCATTAGTCATAAATTTTAATATCTGGTAATATACATGTAAATTTCAAATTGATGCCAGATTCATACATGAAAGATTTAGCGTAATATGTGATCTATAAAATTTGTATTTGTTAGCAAATATTTATATAATTTGAAGTTCGTAAAGCAATTATTTTATATGACTTTTGCAGTCATTTTAATCATTATTAATGTCCATGTAAATTTCATATGAAAACATATTATAACATGGCAGACTGAATATTTTACATACGATCTCGTTGCTTTTGCGAATTGAAGCCGATTTAGAAAAAAGTTTTGAGTTTACCAAGAAATTATTTTAACAAACATAGAAAATCATTTTTGTCAGACTTTTCCTTAAAGAAAAGGTTTTCAGCAATGCATAATTTTTTATTCAATATAATTGAAGTTATTTACCTAAATTAAAATAAAAGTGAAATCTTTCATATTTATATTGGGTTTTGATTCAATTCAATTAACCTTTCATAATGGAGGTCCGTTTGAAATATTCCCATGGGAAATAGAATATAATATTTATATATATTACTTCTTCACATTTCAATTATTTGTGAAATATCTTAATTAAGTTTTTTATTATAAATCTCTTCAGCGCATAAAAATTTGCATTCGAAATATTTTGATCGAATTTTCTATGGGAAAGTGAAAATTTCTTGCATGCTTAAATGGAGATATTCGCAAACAGAATTTGAACACCACATGACATGAAATTGTTTCAAACGTCCAAAGTTTCAGTATTTTCCATTATAAATGTCTGGATTTTAATATTTTGACGGAGATTTTGAAAAAATGTGTGCAATCTAAAAAGATAATTTAATAATAAAGTAAATAGTGATTTTTTTTTTATACCACTGCAGCTTACCAACAAAAGGATGTAATTATCTATGTATGTTTGTATGGTTGTAGTGTACTGTGTTGTCTTTGTTAGTATGATTACCAGGCATTATATAAATATATTTTGATGATTTTTGAGGAGGTTCGCATTTGGTATTTTTAGCGGTAAATACCTTGATTGATGGTAATTGCCTCCGTTCTACCCCAACAAACAATACAATTCTGTACTCTTGATCTAGAAGTGATGCTCTAGAAATTTTTTTAAACATATGCGTTTTATTAAATACTTGAAAAAAAAATGTGTTCAATCTAAAAAGATAATTTAATAATAAAGTGAATAGTTGAAATTTATTTATATATATTTTTTATACCACTGCCGATTACCAACAAAAGAATGTAATTATCTATGTATGTTTGTATGGTTGTAGTGTACTGTTTTGTCTTTGTTAGTATGATTACCAGGCGTTATATAAATATATTTTGATGCTTTTTGAGGAGTTTCGCATTTGGTATTTTTAACGGTAAATAACTTGATTGATGGTAATTGCCTCCGTTCCACCCCAACAAACAATACATTTCTTTACTCTTAATCTAGAAGTGATGCTCTAGAAAATTTTTTAAACATATGCGTTTTATTAAGTACTTGAAAAAAATGTGTTCAATCTAAAAAGATAATTTAATAATAAAGTAAAAAGTTGAAATTTATTTTATTATTTTATTTTATTTTTTATACCACTGCAGTTTACCAACAAAAGGATGTAATTATCTATGCATGTTTGTATGATTGAAGTGTATTGTGTTGTCTTTGTTAGTATGTTTACCAGGCGTTGTATAAATATATTTTGATGATTTTTGGAGATGTTTCGCATTTGGTATTTTTAACGGTAAGTAACTTGATTGATGGTAATTGCCTCAACAATCCTCAACATATTTGCCTCAACAAATTTCCAACCAATCCCAACAAACAATACATTTCTGTACTCTTGATCTAGAAGTGATGCTTTAGAAAAGTTTTGAAACATATGCATTTAATTAAGTACATTGCGCGTTTATAGGTAAGTTTGACATTTTCAAAATTCAATTCCGCGAAATTCAATTTGCCACGATCTGTCTGTGACTTTGAAAGTCGTAGTGTCAACTATGCGTTACTGAGACATTTTCGTTCAGTTATCCCTCTTCACTTGCTTTTTACTTTGCTTTGCTTTTGCTTGTACCGATAAAGAAGACACATGAGCTGTTCTATAATTACAGAAATTAGTACACAAATACCTGTAAATAAAGTACAGAATCTGTAAAATAAGTACAGAAATTAGTTACACAAATACCACGAATAAAAATATATGATTGTATGTTAAATTACGATAATAATAATTATTTATTATCATTATTTAGAACAATTCAGTTTTTACCAGCGAAAATAATATTTCATTCACATCATTATAAGGAATTAACTTCAAATAAAATGATAATAATTATTTTCTTAACAATCACTGAATTCTTTGACATATTTATTGAATCATTTATTTTCAAATAAATCTTTAATTTAGCAGCATTATTTCGATCGCAACAAAACATTTATTTTCGAAATTATTTCTAATCACGTAGCCCAATCCCATATCTTTTTAATTCGAAAAGAGAAACATGTCGTGTTTTGCAAGAGAATTTTTATTTATTTTTTAAATAAACAATTTTTGCAATGTAGCTTGTACGTGACTCTTTTCTCGTTTAACAATTTAACGTTTGAAAGGTGATTAGAATAAATGTTAAAATGACGAATTCAGACTAAGGCATTTATAAATATAAAAGTAAAACTGAACAAATGCTGTTCCACCCCCTCTTTCATGTGGTTTGAATAAATTTCTAAATTACAAACTTTTGTTTCGCGAAATTAAAGCCTGACATATGACATTCGTTGTATTAAAGTAGTTACGACACAAACAAAAGTAAACATTTATGAATTTTTTTTTAAATAAAACAAACATAAATTTTATACCAGAAAAAATATTTAAATTAAATGAAATAATAAAAAATTATAAATGTAAAGGGCAGATAAATAGCAAAAAATTAAAATTAAACAAAACAAAATATAAAACAATAAAAGACAGATGCATAATAATAGCATTTTCTGTTTTTATTTTACAAGAACAAAATTCTTTACAAACCAATATAACATTTTATTATGCAGTTTGTAACAACATATATGACAGTTTAATATTTATTTGCTGATAAAAAAAAAAGAGGAAATTAAAAATATTTGTTTAATATTTTGATATAGAGACATGATTTTTAAACATTGGAAGGTAATAACATCAAAAATAAATAAATTGAAAGAGAAATGCTTAAATATATATATTTTTTTAATTTCTGTTATAAAGATCCGATTGACCCTTTTGATACGGCATCGATTACGACAGTTTAATAATTAGTATATACAAAAAGAAAAAGAAAAGAAAGTTATAAATATTCTTTTACTTTTTTGACATGAAAATTTACACTAGATAAAATAAATTTAAATACACAACAGACTATGTATATCAAAACCGTCACATAAGAACGCTTAGGGTGAAACTCCCAGTTATTGGCACATAACCAGTAACTGGCACTGCCACAAAATTCTAACTCAAATATGCATTTTGTTGTAAATTTCTGCAAAGCAATGTCATCTAGTGGTAAATGAGACACTAATTTTTTATTTTGGAGTCAATTTATTCACCACAACAACATATTCAATGAGGAAGAAACTTTTGAGAATACAAAATTGACATTTTGAAGGATTCATCTTATTTCTAAGATTAAGGATGTGTTTTTCTAATCTATTTGTAATCCAACCATCCTAAACTTTTTTCTTAAAGTTATATAAGTAGAAATTAGTTTAAAGATGCATATAATATATTAGGGCCATGATTTAGGGTTTATAGTTATTTAATTTGGCTTAATGGGGGGTGCTAGTTATTGGTTCCTATAATTTCATTTCACTAGTCTCTGACAGAGGTGTTAGCTATTGGTTATATTAAAGAAAGTTGAAATCTATTTTTTTTAACTGTTTAAAAATGCATAATAATAAATTAAATTTATCTTGCAGTAAACATCATTAAAATTTAAGTTATTTTACCAGTATCTGACACCAGTTGTCAGTTACTGGTTTATAAATGTCCGTTATTAGATATCTGCATTACTAATAAGGCAGTACTAAATATTACTGCTATATACTCTGTATTACTAGTAATGCAGTATAGCTTACTAAGTCCCACTTTTTATAATAAATATTAATGTATTTTGTTTTTATAATAAAGAACAAAGTATTTTTTTTTTTTTTTTTTTTTTTTTTTTTTTTTTTTTTTTTTTTAATCAGTTTTATATTTTAAAATAAAGTGTCAGTCACCGGTTCACTTTCCGCCAGTTATTGGTGTATCAAAATAGGGATGGTTATTATTGAAGTTTTTGATCATATTTCTGAATAAAAATTAATTTTTAATTATAAAATGTATAATTTTGCAAAATTTTGCAAACAATAATTTTTTAATTTATCTCTACTAAACCTTTCAAAAACAAAGGTAAATATAAAATAGATTTAAATTTTTTAATAGTTTTGTAATAGTTATAGTAACAAGAAATAATTTTTAAAGTGTAAGTTAATGGGGGGGGGGGTTCACCCTATAACCTACAATAAAGTAAAATTAAATTTTATCAGTATTTAAATACATTAGTTATGTAGGACATTATTTTGATGGAGATTAAATTACATTAAAAAACTTCCGAATTCATTTTATGATTAATAATAATGTATATTATTATTACTTTAAAAACACTTTTTAGATATATGGAAATAGTTTATGACAATATGCATTCCATATTTATCAGAGCTTCTTACACGTAAAACTGAATTTCTAATGAGTGGAAAAATTGCATGGAAAGTATATTTTGAATGGCATTGTGAATTCATTCAACTTTACTTTTATTCATAATATACATTGACGATAATATACATAAACAATCCTGAATATTTTGAAACACATTTTTTTAAAGTGAAAAATATGTATATGAAGTAATATTTGCCCAGTTTTTTGAATGAATTTAGCTTCATTTTCTACTGTTATTCCGACGATATACATCAACAATTCTGAAAGCTTTGTCATCCATTTTGTTTAAAGTTCAGTCTTAGATAATTTGTTTCTAAAGTATTTTTTGCATGGAAATGTTTTTCTTAATTTTGCTTTACATTTTATTTTTCAATTTTAAAGGCCATTTACAGCCAATATACATCAAAGGGACAAGACGCCCTGAAACAAATTTTCTCAAATAAAAAATAAAAAATTGCTTTTAAAATATATCTTGCATCTGGAATGGTTTTATGATTTAGTTTAGATTTACTTTTTTTCTTACATTTTTAATGTACATTTGCGAAAACAGTCTGAATTGATGATATACATCATCAATTCAGACTGTTTTTGAAACACATTTCTGTATATTAGTGCAGCTATTTAAAGTACTTAATTTAAAGTTGAATACCACAATTGCTAATTTCAAAATAAAAATAAAATATAATTACAAAACCATTTCCTCACAGAAAACGTAATCTTCCGCATTCGAGATACTACGTTTTACTTTATATACATTTTTTAAATTTCATCAGATGTTTTAAATTTTTCTTCTTAAATTCATTTTATGCTATCTTAACTCCAAATTATCTTTCATGTAACTACCAAAAGAAAGAAAAAAATTCATGTTACAAACCATTTTTTTTTTATTTCTAGCATTAGTTGTACAAATATAAGCTCTTCTTATCTGTTTTTAAAAATAAAAGTGAGCGACTAATCACAGGATTTAATTTAATTACTTTCTGCATAAAAATCTCTCTTTTAAGTTTAATTTTCATGTTACTATTTCTTCCGCGTTCCGTCTTAATAAACATATAGTTGATTTTTCTTATTTATTTCCAAGGCTTATATTTCTTTGCAATTCTTTATGTAAGCTACAATGCTGCAGTTATTTTTTGCGTTTATTTTCAATTTGATACTATTTCTAATCACGTATTTCGGGTTTTAAAACTGTTTTAATTCAAAATGGCAAACTTGCAATATATTACAGAGGTTTAATATGTTTTTTTTTTTCATTATTTTTGTTACTATGTCATAAACACGTGACTATTCTGCTAAATGAATTTGATTTTTCGAGAAATATAAAAAATACTAATTTGACTCGAGTAATATTTTAGGTTAAAAAAAAAGTTTAAAATAAATAACTAGAAATATTTGTAACTTATTTTTGTTATTTATTATTAAAAATATTGTATATTTTAATTTCATTCCCAGTATAATATAATACAGTGGTAATATATCAGTAATGATCCAAGTAAGAAGTGTATGAAGAAAGTTAAGTACATAGAATAATTAGAAATGCAAATATAAAAACAAGTGGATAAATGCTTATATAAAAATGTAAATAAATGCCTAGATGGTGCATAACACATTTTTTTTATTTCTATCATTTCTTATCGAAAATTAATTTCTTCTTATCTATTTTTAAAAATAAGAGTTTTAAAAATAAAGCCATAGGATTTAATTTAATAATTACTCACAGCATAAATATATCGCTTCTAACTTTAATTTTTATGTTACTATTTCGGCCGCGTTCAGTCTTAATAAACATACAGTTGTTTTTTCTAGTGCATGTGAAACGCTTATTTTTCTTTGCAATTATTTATAGCGTTATTTTTAAAAATATTAGCTGTATTGCTGCAGTTATTTTTTAATTTCTAAACACGTATTTCAGTTTTTAAAGCAGATTTAATACAAAAAGGCAAATAAACTGTATTATCCAGAGTGAAAAATAATTAATTTGACTATTATTGTGAGACTGGTATTTAATCGCAAAAAAGGAAGAAAATTTATAATTTCTCCCAGAAATTTCTAATTTCTAATCTCTAATCTATATAATATTTTTTTATAAAATAAAATGAAAAATTATTTAATTTTATATAAATCTACAAATGATTATAATCGCTTTCTTTCGTTATTCATTATTTAACGAATATTGTATTACTCCTTTTTTTATTATTATTATTATTCATAGTAAATTATCATACAGCTGAAAATCCACGTACATTGTTGCTGAAATTAAATGAACATATTGAGCAAAGTACACAAAATTATCGCATAAAAAATTCTAATAAAAACATAACTATAACAATAAAAGCAAATAATTAATTTTGAATTAATTTTGATCGGTACAAATCTAAATGTTACTTTTAGGTTATGAATGCTAAAATTCTATGTTTCAACAACATTGTATGAATAGATGAACGCATAATTATTATTTTCTGCAGTGTTTTTTTTTTGTAATAGACTCAAAAATTCAAATTACTTCACATGCCAATAAATCCCAGAAATCACAGATTTAAATTTCTAGAGTATTTTCTATTTATGAAAATCTTCTTCTGTACTTTGGAAAGTTAAAATTTTACAACTTATAACAGGATTTAATTTAATTACTTACTGCGTAGTATATAGCTTTTATGTTTGATTTTCATGTTACTATTTCTGCCTTAATTAACATATAGTTGATTTTACTTGTACATCTCTAGCGTTTATTCTTTTTTTTTTTTTTTTTTTAAGTTTTATTTCAGCTACATTTCTGCCGTTGTTTTTTTAATTTTGTTTTCCGTTTGATGAAATTTCTAATCACGTATTTCAAGCTTTAAAATTGTTTTTATTCAAAAAGACAAATTATGCGATATTTTATAGCGAATTATTTAATATGTACATACTTTTTGTTGCGTAACGGGTACGTGAATGTTTTGTTATTAAGGAATTTTCCTTTTCCAGGGAGATGAAATAATTATGAAATCGGTTTTTACGCACAAAAGTGAAAGAAATAAAAAAAATCTTCAATTAACATTTTTTATGTGAAAGAAATTAAGAAAGGTATTTTTGTATGTAATTAAAGATAATTGTAACTACTTTTTAATGTATGATATATTTTTTATCTATATATTTGAAACAAAAAGCGTATTCTGTCAAATCCACACTGTCTTTTCCACACGAAAATCGTCTCTTTGCGCATGCTTCAACCTTTTGTTTGAAGGCTTCTCAGAAACGAGAAACCTGATTGATTAACCCTCACCTGTTTAGCCTAGGGGTATTAAAAGAGTTGATCGGAAACGGATGAAGTCGTACCATTGCATTGAAAGCATAGACCTTCTAATTTATTTTTGCTCTGAGGTTGAAAGCTAAAGCTTTTTTTTTTTTTTTAAGAACTCACGTTTTCACTACTAAATATGCATATTTTTTCGCAAAATTTTAAAGGAAAATTGGATACAGTTATATATATATATAACCGATTGAAATGTCAGAGAGTTCGGAACATGAGAACTATTTTTTATTGTTATATTAAAGAAGCCGACGCGAAAATAAACAAACAAAACAAAATAGTGAGAAGAAAACTTTTCTTTTACAACTAGATAACAATATTTTTTCAAGAAATTTTTACACGGGCTGTAAAACCGCTTTATTTATCACCAATAAAGATTTCAAAGAGTTCGGACAAAAAGGGCTTTTTATTTTAAAACTATGAAACGACACTAGGTAAATAAGCAAGTGGTTTGTTACAGTTTTCTTTGTTTGCCGGTTCATGATGTTACTTTGCCTTTGTTCTATGTTGGCCGGCTACTTAAAGTGGATTGACTATTAATACCATTAGAGACTGACTAGTCTTTTACAGAATTTGTGTATTATTGAAATTAAAATAACTCTTTTTTTTTTTTTTTTTTTTTTTACTCTGTAAGTTATTACGCACAGGATATCTTGAGAACGTATGCATGGATTGTTATGAAATTTGATATAGATAATAAGCATATGTGTGTTTAAAATCTACTTTTAATTATTCACAGTGATAAACTTTTTTTGTTATGACAATGTTTATTCTTTAAAAATGTGAAATTTTGATTTTTTTTTACAAAAATATTTTTTTACATGGCTTATGAAATAATTATTACTTAAGAGTACATCATTTTTTAAATACATGTGTGCTTATAATCTATAACAATTTTCATAACAATCCATACATACGTTCTCAAGGCATCATGTGCGCAATGCCTTAACGGAGTAAAAAAAAAAAAAAAAGAGCTATCTTAATTTCACCAATGCACAAATTCTATAAAAATAACTAGTCAGTTTCTAATGGTGTTGTATTAAAAAGCACAATCTGTTTTGTCAATAGTGAAAGTTTCATGTTTATACATAAAAAGTTTTTGAAGGTACACTAATTCAAATTTTTAATGTTTTTGTAGATTTTAGGCGGGTTTGAAAAGTACCCCTAAAATGACTACATATTAAATGGTCAAACATTATTGTTTATTTCTAGAAAAAAGCACAAATATAATAGCACAACTTTTTGTGATTATTTTATTGAAAAAGTATTAAAGAGATAGTTCAATATTATATAACAGCAAATGTTTATGCTATCTTATTTCTTTTTTTTTTTTTTTATTGTTCGAAATATTCTACGGTTGACTAATCAGCTTAAAGAACTGAAAAATAAAATAAATACTTCAAATACTGTAAAAAGAAAAAAAAAATTGTGCGTTTATTAAAACCTTACGATTCAGGAATGATAATGCTGAAATTAAACTTATTAGCATTATTTTTATTCAAAGAATTTCATGGATAATTTCTTTACTTTTATTTTCAAAAATAGATGAGAGCAATCTAAAGAAGCTAAAGAAGCACACATGAAAAGCATGGTGAATGTTACAGCTTAAACAATAATAATAATAATAATAAAATAGCACAGTTTCAAATCGCAAATAATTTAAATACTAAAATTAATACAACATATACTATCATAATAAAATTTTCAAACATTTCCAGAGAAATTCTTGTATACAATTTCTAGAGAAATTCTTGTGGTGTAATTATTAATCACAAATACATTTATTACACTATACTCACAATTTTTACTTTTTACATCACATACCTTCAAAATGGCTGATGAATATACCAGTTATTTATGCGAATGTTTTAGATTATTTGAAAGCCGTGTTCGATTATTTAAGTTCTGAATTTGCTGCAATATATATGTGAGAGGAGAATTTGAAAAAAATACCAAGCGCAATTCTAATTTCATATTTGCTAATCAAAAAAAGAAAAAAAAAAAAAAAAAAAAAAAAAAAGAATCACGTTTTAAAGTTTACTATTATTTTTCCTTTCTTGTGTGCAGTGCTTTTGAAATGATTGTTTACGTTACAAAAGAGGGAAAGAAAAAGCATGTACAGAAATAGAATTAAAAATAGCGTTTACATTTTTAAATTATTAATACACAATAAAAAAAATTTGCTAATTAAAAACATAAGTACAAAAAAATAAAAATTCCCTAGCGCCAGAAATAAAAATTCTTAAACAATTTTCGATAAGAGTCCTTTTACAGAGTTTTGAATATTTTATCACAGTTTTTTCAAAATAGAAAATTGTATCTATGATAATCCTAGAACTTTCTTCATTAAATAAACCAAAATTGCCAATAAAAAAAATACTGGTAGGAATATTGAAGGATTCTGAATACATTATGCGTTACGCATACTTGATGCTCGTCACAGAATACCAGATTTATTAGCAAAAAGAAATATCACCGCAATACTCAGCTCTCTTCATTATTTTATACTGTTTTAAACTCATGAAAATAGTGTGTTAATTTTTTCTAGCATTTACACTTATGAAAACACCTTTCTCAATAATTTTCTTTCATCACAATTTCAATGCGAAATGTGCTAAATATTTTTCTATAAAATTTTTCGCACATATGCAGCTGGTGTCAAATTAAACTAACGAACTGAAACTCTATATACTATCTATAACAATAAAAATATCAGTAATTGTAGTGAAATTCCTGTAGTGTGTTTGCTAATCACAGAAAAGAAAAAGACTTTTTTACATTCATGATAATTTTTACTAATTAATAATGTATTATAATTTTTACTTATTAATGTATGAGGAATACATGATTACTGTTGCAGATATTTAAAGAAAGTTTTTCTGACATGTTCATGGTGAGGTTTATTTAAAAAAAATACACATATATACTGCAACAATTTAAGAACAAAACTTACATCTGCTCCAGCTCGATTCTTATAATTTCAACAATTAAAAAGAATTGTTAAAGTTTACTATTCAACAACATATTTCCCCCATTGTATGTTGTGCTTTTAGAGTGATTACTTGTGTGACAAAAGGGAAAAAAAGTATAGGAAGATAGTTAAAATACAGTTTTTACATTTTTTTAAAATGAATAATGCATAACAAAAGAATTCTACTAATTACAACAAAGAAATACTGAATGATAAAAAAAAAAAAAAAAATAACTGGACGCAAGAAATAAACATTCTTAAGAATACCAGAATCATTAGCAAACATAAATAACAGTGTATAATATAGCTCCCTTAATGAACTCCTTTTCTGTCCCCCTTAGATTTGAAAACGCACAGTTTTCTAATTACGGCCTCTGATTTAAATTCGGAACCAAATAGCGCCATGGGACTTATTTCACTTCATGCTCTTGCAAAGTTTGATTCAACTTTCTCGAAGGACTTACCAAATTAAGCAAATTCCATCGGCAGCTACAAGAAAGATATGCCGAAGACGTGATAAAGAGAAAAGGTTTCGGTTGCAGTGAAAATCCCCACAAGGCTGATTATTGTGGTCAATTTTTAAAAATTTCCAATCTGCAGGATATAAGGTAGTGCTGAATTTGTTCGAAAAATGATTAGTAATTATTGTAAAAACTATTTGAAAGATTGTATTATTTGTTTGCTTTTCCGGATTTGAGTACAAGAATGCAAGATAATGAACGAATTAAGAAATAATGTCTGTACCGAAATTTGAAACAGAAGCATTTCTAAAAATATAAAGGTTATTTTTATTGGGATTAACATTACATTTTGCAAGGTTAACGTTTTTTCTATCAGTTTTGAGGCCAATTTTTTCTTGTGCTTATTTCTCTGTTTTCTTTTTCTTTTTTTTTTTTTTTTTTAACTTTGAGTACAGAATTTTAAAGAATTTAATAATTTATCTGAAGAGAAATTTTAAACATTTCAAAGATTTATTTTTCTGTGATTAATAGATTCCATCTGCAATGGTAATATTTTGCCATTTTGTTTAAAATTTAAGCGTTTTCTGACTTTTTTTTTTTTTTTCAAAATGCAATAACATATTTAAAGACAGTTATTTAATTATACCATTACTTTTTATTATGATAATTTTGATAAAGAGAAAAGGTTTCGGTTGCAGTAAAAATCCCCACAAGGCTGATTATTGTGGTCAATTTTTAAAAATTTCCAATCTGCAGGATATAAGGTAGTGCTGAATTTGTTCGAAAAATGATTAGTAATTATTGTAAAAGCTATTTTAAAGATTGTATTATTTGTTTGCTTTTCCAGATTTGAGTACAAGAATGCAAGATAATGAACGAATTAAGAAATAATGTCTGTACAGAAATTTAAAACAGAAGCATTTTTAAAAATATAAAGGTTATTTTTATTGGGATTAACATTATATTTTGCAAGGTTAACGTTTTTTCTATCAGTTTTGAGGCCAATTTTTTCTTGTGCTTATTTCTCTGTTTTCTTTTTCTTTTTCTTTTTTTTTTTTTTTAACTTTGAGTACAGAATTTTAAAGAATTTAAAAATTTATCTGAAGAGAAATTTTAAATATTTCAAAGATTTATTTTTCTGGGATTAATAGATTGCATCTGCAATGGTAATATTTTGCCATTTTGTTTAAAATTTAAACGTTTTCTGACTTTTTTTTTTTTTTTTTCAAAATGCAATAACATATTTAAAGACAGTTATTTAATTATACCATTATTTTTTATTATGATAATTTTGATAAAGAGAAACGATTTCGGTTGCAGTAAAAATCCCCACAAGGCTGATTATTGTGGTCAATTTTTAAAAATTTCCAATCTGCAGGATATAAGGTAGTGCAGAATTTGTTCGAAAAATGATCAGTAATTATTGTAAAAGCTATTTTAAAGATTGTATTATTTGTTTGCTTTTCGAGATTTGAGTACAAGAATGCAAGATAATGAACGAATTAAGAAATAATGTCTGTACAGAAATTTAAAACAGAAGCATTTTTAAAAATATAAAGGTTATTTTTATTGGGATTAACAATATATTTTGCAAGGTTAACGTTTTTTCTATCAGTTTTGAGGCCAATTTTTTCTTGTGCTTATTTCTCTGTTTTCTTTTTTTTTTTTTTTTTTTTTTTTTTTTTTTTAACTTTGAGTACAGAATTTTAAAGAATTTAAAAATTTATCTCAAGAGAAATTTTAAATATTTCAAAGATTTATTTTTCTGTGATTAATAGATTGCATCTGCAATGGTAATATTTTGCAATTTTGTTTAAAATTTAAACGTTTTCTGACTTTTTTTTTTTTTTCAAAATGCAATAACATATTTAAAGACAGTTATTTAATTATACCATTACTTTTTATTATGATAATTTTGATAAAGAGAAAAGGTTTCGGTTGCAGTAAAAATCCCCACAAGGCTGATTATTGTGGTCAATTTTTAAAAATTTCCAATCTGCAGGATATAAGGTAGTGCTGAATTTGTTCGAAAAATGATTAGTAATTATTGTAAAAGCTATTTTAAAGATTGTATTATCTGTTTGCTTTTCCAGATTTGAGTACAAGAATGCAAGATAATGAACGATTTAAGAAATAATGTCTATACAGAAATTTGAAACAGAAGCATTTCTAAAAATATAAAAGTTATTTTTGACGGAGAAACCTTTTTTATGCAGTGAATAATCTCCACGTGCAGCGAACGATTGAAATAAGAACATGTTAAAAACCAGACCCCAATTACCAATAAGTACTTCAAGTGCCGCAGCTGAAAAACATAGTGAACAAAACCAGAGACTGTCGAAACTAACTAATTGGAGAAACTCTGCAGACCTCCCTCCTTCAAACTACAGCTGTCTTATCCCGCGCGTGTGCACAGAACTTAAAAACATTCCCTTCGGTTTCCAAAATGTTTCTGAGCAGTTAAGACGCTCTTGTACATATATGATGTAAATATATTTAATATAATGTAAAATTGGAGCACTTATACGCAGCCTCCAAATGCGACTTAAAACATGTACATCTAGCCAAGAATTATATTATATTCAAAGGAAAATGAATCTTCTGTTTATTTTACACAATTGTCACTTTCTACTAATACTTCTTATTCTTCCAATATAAGTGAATCAATGGATCAGATAAATATCGCTACAACACTTTGGATTACTACTGTGGGTATATTCAGCGCAAAAAGGAAAATCTCAGGTAAGCTGAACAAACTTCTTTAACATATCAAAAGATGAAAATGTATATTAAATTTGAAGACTGATTTAACTATTTATAAAAATAAGAAAATTTATTACGCTACCGACGGTTCCCCTAACAAAGATTATGAAAGACTGATTCTGAAAAAAGAATATTATCCCAGTATCAAAAACGATAATTTAACAAATTTCTAAAAATATAATAATAAATAAAAGAACACTAAAAAAGAAAAAAATGAATGCGATAAAAGAAAATACTCAATTTATTGAAAAACTCAATTCTACAAATTATAGTACATGGAAGTTCAAGATGCAGATGTTCCTGATTAAAGAGGAACTCGACGATATTATAGTACAAGATCCACCAGCTCCACCCGATCCCGCATGGCACAAAAAAGATCGCAAGACTAGAGCTTTAATTAACCTAAGCATCGATGATTCTCAAATCGTAAATGTAAAAAACTTAGATACTGCCAAATTAACATGGGAAGCTCTGAAAAATATACATGAGAGAAGCAATTTATCTAGTAAGCTTTACCTGTTACGGAAACTATACAGTACTAAATTAGCTGAGGGTGCAAACATGATTTCACATATCACTAATATCTTGCAAATTATAGATAAACTTAATGCCATTGGAGAAAATATTAGCGATTCACATATTTCCGCGCTATTTCTGTGTTCTCTTCCCCCCAGTTACAATACTTTGATAACTGCGTTGGAGGCGAGACCGGAAAATGAGCTCACCCCTGATTTTATCAAAAACAAATTAACTGATGAATATAATCGTAGACATGAAATGTCAGAACAATCACATAGCGGATATAACAACAATGAGAGAGCATTTAAAACAAATAGGAGATATACACACACTGAAAATAGAAGAGAACAAAAATATTGTAACAACTGCAAAATGAAAAATCATTCGACTTACGAATGCTGGCACTACAAGAGCAGAAACACGGTACAATCCGGAAATCCTCGTAACAATCAATTCAAAAATAAAAAGAATTTCTCATCTTCATTATGTTATGAAAAAAACGAAACTCATAGGGAAAACAAAGTTCCAAACGAAAGAAAATACGCAAATGATCAGACGCAAAATAAAGCATTAATCACTCAAAAAGTAGGCAAAAATAACTGGATTCTCGATTCAGGATCTACCTCGCACATTTGTAATGATAAAAGCCTATTTAGTAAATTTATTGATTATAGTAAAACTTCAGTAACGATCGCGAATGGTAATAAACTGACAGCGTTAGGTTCAGGAGAAGTTTTTATAAAAACATTAACCCCCGAAGGAAAAGAAAAACTAACGAAATTACGCGAAGTGCTTTATGTCCCAGACTTAGAGTCGAACCTAATTTCGGTTAGTAAAGCCGCTAAAAACGGGTGTAAACTAATCTTCGACGATAATAAATGCGATTTGATCTTTGATGAAGAAATATATATTAGGGCGAAAAATGAGAAAAACTTATACATTATTGAGGAAATAGACGATGTGGAAGAACCACAAAATTATGTAAACATAACGTATAACTGTGACAGCAAACAATGCATAGATCTCTGGCATCGCAGACTAGGTCACAGAGATTATGACGCGATTAAATCAATGATAACAAATCAACTTGCGGACGGAATAAAGATAGGAAAATGTAAACATCAAAATAAAACATGCGTAACTTGTATCGAAACTAAATTAACTAACATGCCGTATCCTAAATCAGCAACAAATCGAGCTACTAATATTGCGGATTTGATCCACAGTGACGTGTGTGGACCTCTAGATACACCGACATTAGGCTGAAAAATTTATTTTATGACTCTTATTGATGACTATTCCCGATATACTACGATATATTTATTATCTAAAAAGAGCGAAGTTGCTGAAAAGATAAAAGAGTACGTAACGATGATATACAATCAGTTCAGTAAAAAACCTAAGGAAATTAGATCGGATAACGGTCGTGAGTATGTAAATCAAGAGATCGATGAATACCTAAAACAGAACGGAATTTTACACCAATTGACTGTCCCGCATAATCCGAGCCAGAATGGAGTTGCGGAGAGAAAAAATAAAAGTTTATTAGATATGACTAGAAGTATGCTATCACAAGCAAAATTAAGCAAACATTTTTGGGGTGAAGCCATAAACACTGCAACATACTTACAAAACCGACTCCCAACTAAAGCAAACAACAACAGAACACCTTACGAATTATGGAAAGGAATTAAACCGAATTTAAAACACTTAAGAACATTCGGTTGTAAAGCGCTATTTTACGTCGATAAAGTAAATAGAGGAAAACTCGATAACAGGGCTCAAACCGGAACGTTTGTAGGTTATGATACACGATCGACTGGTTATAGAATTCACACACAAGGAAAACAAATTATAATAGCGAGAACGGTGAAATTTCTTGAGAATGAAAATGTACACTCAGATAACATTGAGGAGATACAAATCACCACAAAAACATCCGATGACAATACACAATTACCGGATAGACATGAAAATCAGTTAGAAATAAAACTTGACAGTGAAGAGACACCATCCGTGCCCAAACAGCAACCAATTGAACCAAGAAGGTCTAATAGGACAAATAGAGGCGTTCCTCCTGACAGATATGTTTGTCTCATAAATAGTTCATCTGAAAACATTCCCGAAAATTGGGAAGATATCGAAAAAATGAAAAATCCTAATGATAAACAAAATTGGATAAAAGCAACACAAAATGAAATCCAATGCCCAAGAAAAAATAACACTTGGACTTTAACAGATCCACCACCCGGAACAAAAATTATCGGCTCAAAATGGACTTTTAAACTAAAAAAGGACAATTTAGGAAATATTCAAAGCTATAAAGCGCGTCTAGTAGCACAAGGATATAGTCAAAGATTCGGGATTGACTATGATCAAACCTTCGCACCTGTAGTTTCGCACGCTACAATACGTGCATTTCTCATCTCTGCATTGCACAAAAGTTTGAACGTTAAACATGTTGACGTTACCACAGCATTCTTGCACGGTGAATTAACTGAAACTGTTTATATGAGTCAACCAGACGGGTATATTAAACCCGGCGATGAAAGAAAAGTTTGTAAACTTCAAAAAGCCATCTACGGTCTTAAGCAAGCCGCAAAGGCCTGGTACACCAAAATATCGGAAACACTCACAAACAATAATTTCATACAGAGCAAAAATGATCCATGTCTGTACTTTAAATCAAATCAAGAAAATCCGATATACATCATCATTTATGTAGATGATATCCTGATAGCAGGAAAGGACAGTGACATCGAAGAAACAATAAACCAACTTAAGAAACAATATGAACTAAAAAACTTAGGAGAAGTGAATAATTACCTAGGAATAAACATTAATAAAATCAATGATACATATTACCTAAATCAAAACAATAAAATACAGGAACTAGTGAAAAAACTGAATTTAAACGACATGAAACCTCATTACACACCAATGATTGCTGGATTCAACAGACTTGAAGACGATGATAATCTTTTACCTAATAACACGAAATATCGACAAGCCACAGGCACATTACTTTACATATCAACAATCACGCGTCCTGACATATCCGCAGCAGTCAACATATTATGTCGTAGAAATGAAACACCACGCCAAAAGGACTGGACAGCAGTGAAAAGAATCATTTCATACCTTAAAACTACAGAAAATTTGAATTTAACTCTTAGCGCAAACAGCAAGCCCATCCTAACAGCATACGCCGATGCAGACTGGGCAGGTGACTTGAAAACACGTAAATCAACATCAGGAAATCTATTCATGCTAGGAAAATCGCCGATTTACTGGATTACAAAAAGGCAAAATTGCATTGCACTTTCGTCAGCCGAAGCTGAATACGTTTCAGCTAGCAACGCAGCACAAGAATTAACTTGGATAACAAACTTGCTTAACGATCTCAACATTCCACAAAAATTACCCATCACGATTTTTGAGGATAATATGTCCTGTATAAAAATGACTGAAAACGATAAAGATACTAAGCGATCCAAACACATCGACATACGTTTCCACAACATCAAACTTATGAAAGAAGAAGGAAAAATTGATTTACAATACTGCCCCACTGAAGAAATGACAGCCGACACTCTCACGAAGCCCACTCCCAAACCTGTGTACGAGAAACACCGTAAGAAACTGAATCTTCAACCATTCCCCACACAGGAGATTACGGGGGAGTGACGGAGAAACCTTTTTTATGCAGTGAATAATCTCCACGTGCAGCGAACGATTGAAATAAGAACATGTTAAAAACCAGACCCCAATTACCAATAAGTACTTCAAGTGCCGCAGCTGAAAAACATAGTGAACAAAACCAGAGACTGTCGAAACTAACTAATTGGAGAAACTCTGCTGACCTCCCTCCTTCAAACTACAGCTGTCTTATCCCGCGCGTGTGCACAGAACTTAAAAACATTCCCTTCGGTTTCCAAAATGTTTCTGAGCAGTTAAGACGCTCTTGTACATATATGATGTAAATATATTTAATATAATGTAAAATTGGAGCACTTATACGCAGCCTCCAAACGCGACTTAAAACATGTACATCTAGCCAAGAATTATATTATATTCAAAGGAAAATGAATCTTCTGTTTATTTTACACAATTGTCACTTTCTACTATTACTTCTTATTCTTCCAATATAAGTGAATCAATGGATCAGATAAATATCGCTACAACACTTTGGATTACTACTGTGGGTATATTCAGCGCAAAAAGGAAAATCTCAGGTAAGCTGAACAAACTTCTTTAACATATCAAAAGATGAAAATGTATATTAAATTTGAAGACTGATTTAACTATTTATAAAAATAAGAAAATTTATTACGCTACCGACGGTTCCCCTAACAATTTTTATTGGGATTAACATTATATTTTGCAAGGTTAACGTTTTTTCTATCAGTTTTGAGGCCAATTTTTTCTTGTGCTTATTTCTCTGTTTTCTTTCTTTTCTTTTTTTTTTTTTTTAACTTTGAGTACAGAATTTTAAAGAATTTAATAATGTATCTGAAGAGAAATTTTAAACATTTCAAAGATTTATTTTTCTGGGATTAATAGATTGCATCTGCAATGGTAATATTTTGCCATTTTGTTTAAAATTTAAACGTTTTCTGACTTTTTTTTTTTTTCAAAATGCAATAACATATTTAAAGACAGTTATTTAATTATACCATTACTTTTTATTATGATAATTTTGATAAAGAGAAAAGATTTCGGTTGCAGTAAAAATCCCCACAAGGCTGATTATTGTGGTCAATTTTTAAAAATTTCCAATCTGCAGGATATAAGGTAGTGCAGAATTTGTTCGAAAAATGATTAGTAATTATTGTAAAAGCTATTTTAAAGATTGTATTATTTGTTTGCTTTTCCAGATTTGAGTACAAGAATGCAAGATAATGAACGAATTAAGAAATAATGTTTGTACAGAAATTTAAAACAGAAGCATTTTTAAAAATATAAAGGTTATTTTTATTGTGATTAACAGATTACATTTTGCAAGGTTAATGTTTTTACTATTAGTTTAAAGGTTAATCTTTTACGTCTGCTTATATCCTTTTTTTACCTTTAAGAACAGAATTTAAAAGAATTTAGAAATAATATCTGAAGGGAAATTTTAAACATCACAAAGATTTATTTTTCTGTGATTAATAAATTGGCATTTGCAATTGTAATATTTTGCCATTTTGTTTAATATTTAAGCGTTTTCTGACAAATAAACTTTCTGTCTTTTGTTGTTGTTGTTGTTTTTTGTAATTGCAATAACATTTTTTAATTAAACCATTACTTTTTATTATGATAATTTTGTTTTACTGTCACAATCAGCAGGATATAAACTAATGCTGAATTTGTTCGAAAAATTATTAGTAGTTTATGTAAAATGTGTGGGAAAGATTATATTATTGTGTTGTGCTTTTCACTCTTTGAACAGAAAAAAAAAATAATAATATCCTTACAGAAAATTTAAAAGTAAATTTAAAAAGTAAATTTTTCTGTGATTAATAGATTAACTTATGAAATTTTAATATTGTCGTTTCTGCTCTTAGATAATTGTTTTGCGGCTAATTCATTTTAAGTCTAAGAATGTTTAAAGAAAGTTAATAAATTTTACGCTAAATTTTTGCGAAAATTACTTTTTCTGTGATAAATAGATTAACCTTTGAAATATTAATATTTTGTCTCATTTGTTTAAAGGTTAATTAATTCTATGCTCTTTTAAAATGTCCATCACATTTTTGAAGGAATTAGAAAGATTAAAAACTACATTTGCACATTTATTCACCATTATTTTATATATGGCAGAATAGGGATGAGTTTTTAAATTTTCTAACTTTCAGGATATAAGCTGGTGCTGTATTTGTTCGAAAAGTAATTAGTAATTATTGTAAAAGCTATTTGAAAGATTGTATTATTTCCTTGCTTTTCCAGCACAAGAGTTGAAGATACAAAAGAATTAAAAAGTAATATCTGTACAGAAACTGTAAGCGCAACCATTTATAATATTTAAAAAATTAGTTTACTACATATGATTAATAGATTAACATTTTTCAAAGTTAATATTTTGTGTGTTAATTTAAAGGTGAATCCTTTTGTTGTGATTATAAGCTTATTTTTTTAACTTTAAGCACAAGAGTGGAAAATATAAATGGATTTAAAAATTATATATGTCTATAAATGTGTATGCAAATGTTTATTTTCCTAAGATTAATACAGTAACTTTTGAAACTTTAATATTTTTGTTTGTAAGTTTAAATGTAATTACTTTTGTGGCATTTTAGCTTATTGTCCTGAATGAATTTAATAAATTAAATAAGTGATTTTTATTATTGTGGTCAATTTTTTTTTTAATTTTCCAAAAGTCGGGAAAGAGGATAATGAATTTGTTTGGAAAATGGTTAGCAGTTATTGTAAAAGCTGAATTATTTGAGAATTGTAATATTTGCTTGCTTTTTTAATTTTAAGCACGGATGTAAAAGATATGAACGAAATAAAAAGTAATATCTATTACAGAAATATTAATTTTTTTGTGATTAGTAAATTATGCTATACCATTTTAATATTTTTGCCTTGTTGTTAAAATAACCCTTTTGATAGATTATTTTCTAGTTTTTCCAGATTTAAGCAAAATCTGGAATCTAAAAATGAAAAATGCTATGAAAAATTATAAAATAGTGTCTGTATACAAAAACAATAAACGCTTCGAAAGTTTTTTTTTTTTCCTTTTCGAGAAGTTGTTATTTTTATTTGTTCTATAGTGGAACTCCAGTTATACGTTTTGCTCGGGACCGGAACACAAAACGTATAACTCAGTAAAACGTACAGCTGAATTAATGATCTACCGGAACCATTTTTTAAATATATCCTAAAAACATTGTTCCTCTGAGGAGTTCCAGTTACCTTACTCCAGTTACATATTACTGCACCCATGACATAAAGTTTCGGAAATGGAACAGAGTAGAAAAAAGATACACAAGAAAAGTATACATGAAGTTATTTTATCAAAAAAGCGTTATTAGAAATATTTTTATACACACAGAGTACTTAAAAGAAATGATTGGAATCGCCTTGGAATGTAAATGATTTATCAAAAGACATTGCAGTAGTTTACTGAATCTTGTAGAATTAAGCACTAATATTCGATTGTTTCTTTTCGGCAGTGCCGACATTGAGCAGCAAACTTTGTATTTCTGTTAATAATGCAGCCGCCTTATTTTATATATAATGCAGCCGCCTGTTTTTACTACTGACGAACCGCTTTACTACGTCAAAAGCCCTCAGAGCAGCTCCGAAGTTTAAGTGAGATCTTTCAAAACAGTCTCGCATCCGACGCGTCGTCAGTGTTTCCGGTTACAAAATGCATAAATGAGACAAAATTTCGGCAGCGGACGCAAAACCGTAACGTATAACTGAGGAAAATGTATAACGCAAAACGTATAACTCAGCTAATTTTTAATGGCAAGCTGCCGGGACAGCTGAGTTGAAACGTATAACTGAGGGAAACGTACAACTCAGGTAACGTATATCTGGAGTTCCACTGTATTAACTTCATGGACATAATAAATTACAATAAATGTTTTCATGACATCAATAAACTGAACACTTAATTATTAGTATTGTTTTAATTTTTCTTTTCTTTTCGAAATATGTAGGATTTAATGTGTTTTGACGAGTAGAGGATTTTTTTTTTATCCTACGTAAACTTAATTAAGATTTGCACCAGAATTTAAGAAGAAAATTTTACTTTTATAACTTATGTGAAAAAACAAATAAAAAAAAATTAATTTTTCTTATTTTCAAGTAAAAATTTCCGAAAATTCTGGTGTGAATTCAATATTACAGAAACAGAGTTACTACTGTTTCAAAGAAACAAACTAGTACCGAATTTGTTCAAAAAATGATTAGTAATTATTGTAAAAGGCATTTCAAAGATTGCGATTATTTGTTTCTTTTACCAGCTTTAAAGTTTTCACACCCCTCGAGCTGTGGTAAAGAAAGAGCCGTCGTGAAGCCTAGCATATGACCTAGAAACCGACTCCCCTCCTGGGGTTTCAAGTCGCTGGGTGTTCCCGGCAATTCATCAGGTGTCCATTCCTCCGGAAGTTTCCTCCAAGACGTGGGGTTACTGTCGTGACAACCTATGTCGTCGATACCTGGTAAATTGGCTTGGGGGTCCGCAGTTGGGGAGCGGCCCCAGGCCGATCGCAGCGCCGCGGCGAGATAAAGCTGCTGGTGCGTTATAAGTCCTTTAGTGACTTGGGCGCGATAGTCGGAACGCGAGCCGGCGACCCCCGTGGGCCCCAGGCGGCGCGAGCTCATTTTACCAGCTTTAAATACATAAATGAAAGTTATGAAAGAATTTAAGAATAAATTTTGAACATTGTTACTTTTTTGTGATTTATAACTTAACTTTTGCATCTTTGATATTTATCTATTTGTTTAAAGAGAATACCTTTGTGACCAATTGACTTCAAATTTTTTAGATTTAATCCCATTTTTGAAGACAATTAATAAATTGTGCACTAAAGTGCTACATTATGTTACTTTTCTATGACTAATAGATTAAATTTTGGTATTTTAATATTTTTGTCCTTATGATTGATGGTTATAATCTTTTTGTGACTAATTAACTCCATGCTCTTTCAAAATGTCAGGTTACTTTTTAAAGGAAATTTTAAAAATGAAGCACCAATATTAGCACACTAATTCCTCTGACTGGTTCATCTGACTATTTCAGCACATTAAATCAGCATTACTTTATATCTTGCAAAATAGAACTGAACGTAAAATTTCCAACATTCTAGGATATTAGTGTATGCCAGTGTTGAATGTGTTTAAAAAATGATTAATAATTATTGTAAAAGTTATTTGAAATTTTGTATGATTTTCTTGCTTTTCTAGCTATAAGTATAAAATATATGAAATAATTTAAATGAAAGATATATCTATGTAGAAATGTTTAGTGTTACAACATACTATTACATTTTCAGTGATTAATTGGTTAACTTTTGCAAAGTTAATATTATTATTTGTTTGTTTTAAGTTTAACCCTTTGAGTAATTTAACGTGGGGAATTCTCTTCATGCTGTTGAAAAATTGCAAAAAAACTTTTTGAATTAATTTACAATTTTAAACACTATATTCAGCGCTAATTATCTTGCAGAATAAACACGAATTTTTAAAAATTCTGTCTTTAATGATATATGCTAGTGTTGAATTTGATCGAAAAAATGATTAATAATTATTGTTGAATCCATTTGAAAGTTAATGCATTCAACATTAACTTTCTTCTTTTTTCTAATTTTCTTCTTCCAACATTAACTTTTATTAACTTTCTTCAAAATGGAGTGACCTAAAGGTCACTCCATTTTCAGATTACAAAACAATGGGGAAAATGTGAAAGAAATGAGAAATAATATCTGTTATTATTGTTATTATTATTATTATTATTATTTTGTAACTGATTAACTTTTGCATTTTTAATATTTTTGTCTGTTTGCTTAAAGATAATCCTTTTCTGATTAACTCACTGATTTAAAATTATAATTACAATTTGAATGTAGTTAGTAAAATAAAAACTAAATTCAATGAATCAATTCAAGACCAATTTATACCTTATACAATAAATATATTTTTAGAAATTTCTGTTTCACTACATAAAGTAGCGCTGAATTAATTAAAAAACAATTACTAATTATTGTAGAAGGAAGTTTTGTAATTAATAATAATAATGTAAAAAATATGGACGGAGCCATTTAATGTTGAATTTAAGGCTATAATGCAACGATAATCTTGTGATTTTTAAATCAATCTTTGCAATATTAATTTTTTTCCCACTTTATTAAAAATAAACTTTTTTCCCACTTTATTAAAAATAAACTTTTTTCACATTATTTCTCTTTTCTTCTACCAAATTTCGAATTATTTTTTTACAAGAGAGTTACAAATTAAATACTGAATTCAACTCATGAATTAAGCGCATCAGTTCGGAACTTATTTCTAATATGCACAATCGAAATCTATTTTTAAAAATATATACCTTTCAAGATACAAGCGTAAAAAATTACTGATTATTGTAAGGAATAATGGAACAGTAGCAATTATTTTCTTGTTTTTCCAAATTTGATCAAAAGAGTGAAAAACATGAAAAATTAATAAATTATTATATTGCAGATTTTTTTAATTTTACAAAAAAGGTTTTTATTTACTTAACTTCCGCAATCTTAACTGTCTATATTTTTGTTTAAAGTTAACTTTTTGTGATTATTTCATTTCGTGTTTCTTTCAAAGTTTTAATCAGCTTTCTGAAAATAGTTACCAAATTCAGCACTAGACTCAGTTCAACAGTTCAACTCCTCAATGTAAAACTAATTTATATCCTGATGAATATAAATTAATTTTTCTGTATTTCTATACGAGATAATACAATTCAGTGTTAACAGATAAAACCCGTAAAGAGGTGGGGTTAACCGGCGAGTTACTCTATGAATCAATGGCTCAAAAAAGTTAAATTAATTTTGTATTGAGTGCTGATATTTTTTTAATTTTCGATTTTAGTAGAAGTAGATCTTAAGATAGCTGTATGTTTTGGTAGATAAAGTGTTTTATGTGAAACATATTTATGATTTCTTGACGTTTTTTATTTAGCAACTTGTCTAACTTCAAATAAACATAACATAAGCAAATTTTTAAAGTGCTTTAACTAGCTTTAAATTGTACCTCTACATAAATGTTAAATATTGCAGAACCGTATATAAATATTCTGTTTTTTCATACTTTTCAAGTTACAATCAAACGAATGTAAGATATGGAAGAATTTAATAAATATATCAATACTTTTTTGAACCTTGCAAAGTGTATTTATTTTGCATTTAATTGACAAATTATTATATATATATATAAAATTATAGTTTTATATGTAATACATATATTACATGAAACAAAACACAATTTTAAAAGGACTTACTATTAAAAAGTAACGAAATTATAGAAAAAATTAAATACTACCTTCTGAATGTTTTTTCTTTGCATATAGGTAACATTTTATTTGATTCATATTAGTTCATCTTTAAAAAATATCTGACTTCAAGACTTACCTAAAAAAGAAAATATTCTTTGTAAAACACAAAGTCGAATACCAACAAGATTAAAAGTACTCTTAATGATAAAACATAATAATACTCTTAGTATGTTACATTAAATAATAATTATAAAATTAAATAAGCATAAAATTTTCAAGTGAAGTCATCGTATTGAGTATGCAGCTTACTAATGAATGATGAAAATAATATTGAAGTTATTTTTTACAGCATAATTTCATGTTTACTGTTTTTTTATATATAATTCTAGCAAACATATCGATGACTTCTACAAATTTAAATAAATTCATGAACAAGTCTAAAATTTTTTATATTTGAAAAAGTTTAGAGCGAAAAGTTAATAAAATTCTTATTTAGAATTAAGTGTTATTTTCTATTTATTTTTTTTCATCTACTTAATTTTACATCATTTCCCAAAACATTAATTTTAGTTTTATAAATAATATGCATAAACAGATTTGTATAATTTTTTATGCACAAATGGATTGATACAATGGAATTTAACATTTATAAATTCAAATCTTTTCTTTTAAAATATCCTTTATTCTTCTAGATAACACCTTACATTTAAATTTTTATACGAAAGCTGGTTTCATTTACACAGAGACTGTTTGAATTCCCTTTTCTCTGATTTAATTTGATAATCGTAATTACCTAGAATTTACTGTCGTAAATATTCTATCTAAATTAATCAAAATACAGATTTTGTGATAACATTTGTAATATTTTTGTGATAATATTTTTGCATTAAGATATACTCTTGCGAAGAGAAATGTGAAATATGATTATGTTACTGATACTATAAGACTGTGAAAAATATTTAATACATGTGTAGGTAAAGTCTCCTTGAACACTTTTGTCTCATTAATTTGATAATCGTAATTACCTAAAATTCACTGTCTTAAATATTCTATCTAAAATAATTAAAATACAGATTTGGTGATAATATTTGTCATATTTTTTTAATGCTTTTGCGATAATATTTTTTGCAATAAGATTTAGCGTTTGCCAATTGAAATGCGAAAGACAATTACATTACCGGTATCCCAAAACTGTGATAACCTATTTTTACATCAGGTGGGGAGGCAGAGACTCAATGAACTCCCACCCCTTGGCTTATTAATTTGGTTATCGTAATTCTCTAGAATTCAGCATATAAAATTTTTTATCTAAAATAATTAAAATACAGATTTTGTGATATTATGTATGTAATAAATAATAATATTTGTGATAATATATTTTGTAAAAATATTTAACTCTTGCGAATTGAAACGCGAAACACGATTACGTTACTAATACTACAAGCAGTTAATACATGAAGGGGGTCAAAACTTCCTGACACCCCTCCTCTTTGTCTCATTCTTTGATAATCGTAATTACATAGAATTCACTGTCTTAAATGTTTTATCTAAAATAGCTAAAATACAGATTTGATGATAGTATTTGTCATATTTTTATAATGCTTTTGTGATAAACTTTAACTCTTGTGAATCGAAATGCGAAATACTATTACATTACTGATACTGCAAGACTTTGAAAATCTGTTATTACATCAGAGGGGAGTCAGGGACCATCCCCTTGTATCATTAATTTGATAATCATAATTCACTAGAATTTAGTGCTTTACATCTTCTGTCTAAAATAATTAAAAGATTGATTTTGTGATAATATGTGTAATATTATTGTAATATTTTTATGATAATATTTGTGGCAAATTTTTCTAGTAAGAATCAACAATTGAGAAACGGAATGTGAAATAAGTTTACATTACTCATACTATAAGACTGTGAAAACGTGTTATTACATTGGGGGGGGAGGGGGGGGGACAGAGCCTCCTTGAATCCATCGTTATCTTATAAATTTGATAGTGGTAATTCCCTAGAATTTAGTGTTTTAAATCTTCTATCTAAAATAATTAAAATATTGATTTTGTGAGAATAGCATTAATAATCAGAACGATTAATTATTCCCATAAACATTTTATAATTACCGATAATGTTCAATGAAATTTAACTACTTTAGCCCTTTTCGATACTGTCTGAATTACACCACTGTCATGCATCTGTATGTTTGTTTGTAAAATATCTTCCTTTTAACACCAAAACATCTGAAAGAGAAATATTTAAATGATGCCAAATACACTGTTTCAGAAGAAACCGTAATTACAGAACGAAAGTTAAACCATGTAGAAGTGAAAGTAAAATATAAAATGTTCTTTCTTTCAGCAACTTTAATATCCTAATTTAGGGAAAAAATATTCTTTAGAAGTTCCTATCACTATTGCAGTAGTTTCCAAATCGTTCATTCGTCACTCTTTACAAATGGCGTTTATTCCGAAGTTTTAGAGAATTGCATGTTATAATTGGGTCATAAAACCTTGATAATGGTATTCCTAAATTAGCATCACAAATTAGAATTCATTTTAAAACGTAGCAGTTATGCTAAGTTAGACATGTTATTTCAGCACCAATTACCCGTTTTCTCTTAAAGCAGTAGTTATGATTAGAAAAGGAATTCTTTGAAAAATATTTGCATATCGCGTTCTTAAATTGAATTCACTAATTTGTGAACATTAGTTTCCGTAAAAGTTTGTACATTATAAATGCAATAGCTTTGTCGTTTTAGGGTAAAATTCGAAATAGAAAAATAGGAAATACTAAAATTTTGTGGTTGAAAGATCTTATGTAACTTTTTAAAAACTATCTTTTTAATACATTTCTGGTTCGTGGAGTTTCCATGCATTGTTAAAAATGGATATTTAAAAACAAGTCAAATGGACACATTTTTAATAATATTCATATCTTATAATAATTGCAGAATTTAAGTGTGAGTTGTGAAAAACTCGTTATTTTATGTACTCATTAAGTTAATAAACGTACACATTATTTTTAATACATACATTTAATGCATATTATTTTTATGAAAACGTGCATGATAAATCACTGAACTACAACAAATGTAAATAAAGAGAAACATACAGATTCGAAATATCTGCCTAAATATATTTTTTTGTAAGGTTTGTAGTGCGCAATTTAATTAATTCAAAATTTCGGACTAAACTATTGTACATGGACATTTATTAACCCATTCGGGACCACAGGCACCTTCAAAAATGCATACAGGATTTGTTTATGGTACCAGTAATAAAGAAAAGTAATATTTGCCTTATTTAATTAGAATAGTGAAAAAAATTAACAGTGGATGTATTTAGGGGCTTTCTAGCACCTTTACGAGAGGTATATATTTTTTTAATTAGGAACAATGGAACAATGTATGAAGCATCTTGGAATACCTAGTTGCAATCAACTGAACTTTGAGGTTTGAGGTAATTTGCCTTGATATTTATCGAATTTTTATAATTAAATATAACTGTGTAAAAAATATGGTGCCAACTGAATAAAATTCGTGTATCAGATGCCGAAATTAATTTCTCTTGAAATCCATAACATGTAAAATGGACTAATACAAGATTATATTTACCGATAAAGTTTTTGTTACTTTATTCTTTGAACACAATCACACTCATTGGTAAAGAATTGTTCGAGCAGTAATTTTTCCAACTGAGTGAAAAATCATGACCTGGACAGTTTTTCACTCAGTTCGAAAAATTATAATTCGCATAATTCTTTACCAATCAGCATTATTGTGTTAAAATAATAAAATGTTGATTTTGTGAGTATAAGTAATCTCCAGCATAATTTCAGCTCTGATGAAAATTTAATTAGCATATATATATTCATCAATGATGGGTTAAATTTCGTCTCATGTATGCCACTGAAATGTGTTCTCATGGTTGACTTTCCATCTTGTGCTACAAAGTCGCAGCCGTAGCAATACAAGATTCTCTGGATTTCTCCAAATGGTAGAGCATTGATGTGTAATACCAATGGTTCCAGGTCCAAACCCTTGTCTGGACATTAATTCACTTTGTTGGTTATACGCTGAGTAGTAAGTACTAAATCACATCCTTTGTTATATAAGTAATCTCCAGCTTAATTTCAGCTCGGCTGAAAATTTAATTAGCATATAATAAAGTGTAATTACGTATCCAACGTTTATTGCAATTCTTTTATACTGTTGAGCTACTTTCAGATAACAGACAGGGTTCGTAAATATCATGATACTTTCGAAAATATAAAAAATATCCGCTATTTTGATACATATCCGATATTTTCTATATCTATCCGATATTTTCAAAATAGTCAACTTCCTGCTGATAATAAATATTTTCAAGCATAATATAGATTAGAAACTAAAATATATTGCACTTAACATGAAAACAAACAATATACTTAAACTGTTTTTTTTTTTCACCCTTTTCTTCTTTTATTTTTCATTTTGAACAAAATTGAAGATCAACTAATCAACAAAACAGAAACAATTTGCTTTATACACTTATAAAAAAAAAAAAAAAAAAAACTTTTAGAATCAGTATCAACTATCATGAAATCAGAAATTTATGAAACAAAAAATTAAATGCAAAATAGTTTTCTTTAATTGAAAATGTAAACATAATGTAAGCTTATTTATTTTTTTATTCCCTAACATATGTTGAACAAATTTAAGCTCAAAAACACCAGAACCAGAAATTGATTATTTTCTAAATGAAGCTGTATAGAACTGATTACCTAAATTAGACAGTTTATCTTTCTATATCTGTCCTGAATTAGTATGCCCCACATAATTATTAGTCCCATATAATCTACATTTAAAAATAAAAATTTCAAACAAAGCTTGGATAAGATTTTTGTTTTGTTTTTCTTTAGCTAGAAAAGTCACTGCCAGAGACAAATGTTCTTCATCTACAGAATGGAACAGTCAATATCAGTTGAAAATTTCATTTACACTTGTTTTGACTTAAAATATCAAAAATATCTTGCACAGTGATATTTTGAATATAAAAATCAAATAATATGAAAATATCGAAAATATCAAAAATCTTGATATTTTGAAAATAAATATCGGATATATATCATGATAGATATCATGATATATATCCATTGATATATACCAACGAACTCTGATTAATAGATCAGATGTTATTGAGTAAACGTTGTCTGAGTGAATTGTGTTTGCCATATTTATCCAGGATAGCTTAGTTGTTAGAACGTTCAAAGTTTGATCCAAGGTCCTGGGTAAGAATCCAGGTAAGAATCCAGGAAAAAGAATCTAGACCTGGTCTCATTTTCATTCAGTTGGAAAAGTTACAACCCGTCTTTTTTTTTGTATGCACTAGCTGACCCGCCCGGCGTTGTCCAAGTCCGTGATAATAAATAAAAAATAATAATAAAACTCAAGTTTTCGATATCGAGTCGAATGACCAAACCTCTGTTGAAATCGAGCCCATACACCCCAAGAAAAGAATGACCTCCCAGGCGGTGGAATGTGCCCCCCCCCCCCTGTAAATTTAACGAATTTCCTTTAACATAAACGCGATATTTAATTTACCGATGAAATCTCCCCGTCTTTTTCTAAACTTAACCACTTATCTTTAACAGTAACGCAATTTTTAATTTACGGCTGTAGTGAGTAAACGTAAGTTGATGCCGAAAAAAAAAGATTAATATTAAAAAAAAGGTGGTAGTTGGGGGTCTAAGGAAATGTTTAGTAGTTTATAAAGTAGCTGGATTACCCTAAAACTATGTCAAAGAAAACTGCAAGAGAATCAGATCATTTTTAAAGAATGGTGCCGTGGGCATCAAGAAGTAGATTAATATTCAAAATTGGTGACAGCTGAAGTCCGAGAATTTTCTTTTTTCCTGCAGATAGTAGCTGGAAGTCTAAGAAGTTGTTAGAAAAACAAAAGCTAGTGAATAGGACGATTTTTAAGGGAGCTATAATAGGGGGTCCAAAAGGGTCAACTGATAGTTTTGAGCAGGACCCAAAGAGAAAAACATCTTAAAAGGTCCTAGTACTTAGCGCTTTAGATCTTTAATTACTCGAAATTAAACATAGGGTATAAATTAATCATTAGAATAATATTTTAAAGAAATGCTTAAAAAAGTGCCCTAGGGCCTTAATAAAAATATGAGGGTGGTGGCCAGAGGAGAGAAGACCCAACTTTAAAGTTATGCACTGAGATGGTGACACAAATAGGAAAGGGGGGGGAATGCATGGCGTACAAAAACTTCAAGGCCCCCGGACAGAGCCCCAGGGGGTCAGAGTCCTAACTGGAATGTAGAAATGGGGGAATGACTAAATAGAGAAAAGTCCCCAAAAATGAAGAAGATCGGATTAAAATGGGACAGGTTATTAACATTTTAGGGAACAAAAACTTCAAAGGGTCCTGTACCGGTCCCCAGTGGGCAAGGGTCTTAACTGGAATGTAGTAATGGAGAAATAACTAAATGGAGAAAGAATCCCCCAAAAACGAAGAAGATCAGATAAAAAGGGGCAAGTTATTAAAAATTTAGGGTACAAAAACGAAATTGGGCCCAAGGGGCCCGCGTCTTTACCGAGAAATTTTTTGTCATTCATGTAGTAGCTGGAAGACCTAAGAAGTTGTTAGTCACATTACACGATTAAAATGCTTCTCTTATAAAGGTGTCATATCTACAAAACATTTATATTTTCTTAGCTATCTGATATTTTTAATAAATTTTGCTTTAAATGAGTACAGTTTTCTCTAATTTATAGCTTTTTATTATAATTTTCATCCATTTTGAGGAAGTAATTTTTATTAATGTCGAAAGGTTTCGTATAAGAAAATATATATATATATCAATTAAAACATAACAAAAAAGCCAAATGTTTGACAATTTTTAACTGAAAACACGGAAATTTCAACAAACGCCCATTTCTCGATAAGGTTAAACTAGTAATATAAGAAAAAAAAAAGAAAAAGTAAAAGTAAAGAAAGAAATAAAAAGAAAAGATAGAAAGAAAGAAAGAAAAAGAAAAGAAAGAAAGAGAGATAATCAAAAGAAAATGAAAAAAGATAAAGAAAAAATCATGTGTGATAAACATACCAAATATTTTTTTTTCTATTTTTTTTTTTTTTTACAAACTATAATTAAAAAAACTGTGAATTTGTAAAATTTGTAGAAATATGAAAAAAGGACTCGTAAAATCAATTCACTTGCTCCTATTTCTATCCACTGTAATGAACATAAGCGAGAACTTTACTTGAAACATATTAAGAAAAGTTTGTCGAGATAAAACCGATAGTTGAGATGTCGACAGTTAAAATTCTACAGTTTGTTCATATCTCATGCGTTAAATTTTTTGATTGCTTGGTATCATATTTTTGGAAAAATGCGGAAACTGTCTTAATTTAGATTATAAATAATCTTAGTTAGGAATAATAATACTTAAGAAAATAGGAAAGTTTTTTGGTATCTTTTTTTTCTTTCGAGATAAAGCATTATAAAAGAAATAAAGACAGTAATTTTGTTTTTAAATTAAAACATAAGAAAATTTATGATTTGAATTGAAATTTTATTTTTATTTTTTGCCATCGTCTTTGCATAAATATCGTGTTTCGTTGCCGCGTAAAAAGATTTAGATTTAACGCAAAAAAGAAAAAAAATGCAGAGCTGAAAATTTACTTTTAGTAAGGTCGTATGAAAGCTTATGCTTTTAAGACTATTTAAATAAAAATGTTAAGGCAATTAATTATCTTTAAAAAAATATTTAAGTAAAAAACTTCTAACTAAAAAAAACAAAAAAAAACAAGTGTAAGTAATTTAATGGGAATTAATTCACATACTATAAAATAAAGCAGTGAAAATTATTTTTCGTCGCACAATGTACCAAGTTAGAAGTTTTTCGTCAAATATGACAAATTGGACAAAATCTTACTATAATTAGTTTCAGTGAAATTAATTATATCGTCTATTATTATGATATGATTAATTTTCGCAATAAAATAAGTACATTTTATGTTGGCAATTTTTTATCTTTTGTTGACATTTACTGAAAATTCCAATGGGAAACTTAAGCCTAGATTTGAAAATTTCAGAACTTGAAATCCATATTTAGATTATTTTTCTATTTAATATATATTTCTCCTGAAACATCTAGATTATAGGATGAAACATCTAGACTATCGGTAGATTATAGGATTGCTATAATTAAACAATTTTAGCATACAAATTCCAGTTTTGAAATTCAGTAATACGGAAATAATATGACTTCATCTTTAATGGGACGTAATCACAATGACAAACTAGAATCATTACCTGTCATGGGATATCATTGAATTAATTACGTGTGATAGGATTTAATAGAATGAAGAAAACTTTTGTAAATATATTTTTAAGTTTTGATTCGATTTTCATAAAAATTTGAAATGACTCGACAAAATTCTGCAACGATTATATATATTAAATTTCTAACCATTTTGTTGGGCAGTTTTTGCACTGTTGCATTCGGACAGACGGATGGTCCAAACGACGACTATAAGTTCTACTTATTTATATAATTACGAACGCACCTAAAAACAAGACAAATGTTTCTGTAGCAAAATTTTACGAAAACATAATTTAACCTTTTCCTAGTTATCAACGATTTCGAAAAGCAATACTTTGTCTTCAAAAACCTCAGAAACCAAAAGATTTTTGAGATTTAAAGACGCATTTCTAAAGCAGAAGTTTATTTTGCTGCCCTAAATTTCCGAAAACATCTCCGAGTACATTTTACCGTGTATTAATTAGTTTTCTCAACACAAAATATCGTTTTTTAGCATGCTACCAATCCTCAAATAAACTTTTTCAACTGTTTAACTAAACTTATACATGCAAGAGTAACAAAATAAATTTAATTTTAATATTAATGTTAATGCTGTTGATTTAGCATGTTTGTCTGTAGAATATGTTTTTTACGCATGTTTTTTACGCATGTTTGTTACGCATGTTTGTTACGCATGTTTACGCATGTTTGTTACGCATGTTTGTTATGCATGTTTGTTACGCATGTTTACGCATGTTTGTTACGCATGTTTACGCATGTTTGTTACACATGTTTGTTAAACATGAGAATGGTTTCTTGAGAATTGATAGCATACGAAAAGCCAATATTTAGTGTTGGGAACACAAATTAATACACTGTAAAAACTACTCAAAAACGTGTTGTTTTTTTTGTTGTTGTTTTTATTTTTTTAATTACGTTTTTTCGGATTCTTGGATAACTCAGAAGAGGTTATGTTATATTTCTGTAAAGTTTTGCTAAATCCACAAACATTTCTCATTTTATATGGTGTACATTGTTAAAAATTGGTGCATTGTTAACACCTCCTGCTCTTAACAAACATATTGAAAGTGCGTAGAATTATTTTTCTTTCTTCGATTGGCTGTTGAATAGCTTCATTTTTTTTTTTTTTTTTTGTGAAGTTTTAAATCATTTTCAAGGTATGATGATCTATGAAGAAGATATTTTGTATCTTAAAAAGACCGCCGAGATCAATGAGTAAACTGGAAGACGTCGGCGTCGTTTGATGTATTTTACAGCCAGATATCCACAAATGGTGGTCGAAGTTTTTAATTTATTGAATTTCACTTTAAAATTTGTCCGGTGAGATTGTTTGTGATCGGACTACCTTCCCGTCAGTAATGAACAGCGCCGCGGTTCCACTTGTTCCTTTCTTCTAATTGTTTTACACTATAAAGTACTACAATATTTAACTGACATTTTTAGCAGTGAATACTACTAATTTCGTTTTTTTTTCTTTAAGTAGCTTGATCCATTTATGCATCAAAGGAAACTTTGTTGAATTCATTTTTTGAATTGTGTCTCTTTAGGTAAGGTTTTTAATTTTTTTAAAATCTTCTTTGCGGGCTTAATACGATTTAAATAATCAGTTTTGTAATTTACTAGCTTTGTTATTTATGATATTACTTCAAAGCAAAATTGCACTTCCTTTTTAAACTAGTCGTTGGGGGCCATCGTAATACTTACCCATCATGGATATGCATAATATAAAATATGAAAATAAAACATGTGTAAACTATTCATAAAATGCATTGCAATTCGAATAAAATCGTAGCTTGATGACGTCGTAAACTTTAAGTGCTCTATTACTGAATTGAGTAAAAGAAACATCCTTATAACTCCAAAATTGATAATTATATTAACTAACGGTTTACTGCGTCGGATTAAGCGTTTCATTTCCAATTAAAATATATCTTTGGATTGAAATTCGAATGAAATACAGGGTCATGAAAAATCGAAGAGTGTGGAAAATAGGATTACAAATATATCGGCAACTCATTATCCGATCGACTTCATTCTTTATGCAAAATTTATGTTTTTTAATTGTCTTTTATATTTCCTCCTTAAAATAAACAATTTCGAAAATTTTTATATACCTTTTATCAGAACGAATATTTCGAAAGTCCGAAAAAAATAGTTCCAAATAATCGAGGTTACTGAAAATCAGTATGCTTTTTTCCATTATTACATACTATGTACATATCAAATTTCAAGTCTCTATCTCAATTTGTCCGGGAGATAGAGCGTGGAATCTCCAGTATCTAAAATGTGTAAATCCGTCTTTTTAGGCGCGTTCGTAATTATATAAATACGTAGCACCTATTGTCGTCGCTTGGTCCGTCCGTCTGTCCGTCCGTCTGTCTGTCTGTCCGTCTGTCCGTCCGTCCGCATATAACAACGCACAAACTACCCAACCGAATTTCAGATATATTATCTCTGCAGAATTTTGTCGAGACATTTCAATTTTTTAAAAAATCGAATCAAAACTTTAGGAGATATTAATAAAAATATTTATTAAGAAATTAGAATTAAAAGAAAAAAAAAATCGGTGAAAAAAAAATCAGTCAAGCGACCGAGATACTTATTTTATGACAGAAATTAATCTGCAGACGATATAGTTCATTTCACAGAATTAAAAATCATCAAGATCTGAATATTTATATAACTAGCTATAGTACGAACGCACCTCATTTGTCACGTTTGACGTACAATTTCCAACTTGTTTTTTTTCTTTCGATTTTCAAAACGATTACAAGATTTAACCTACACTACGATGATGGGTAAGTAATAAACACAGTGTGTATGTTTTGGATATACCTTATTTGGCAGAATTTCTAAAATTCAAAACTTACGACGATTACAGATTTTACTTACTATACTTGGCATGTTTTACTGTAAAACCTCTACAGATAGACACCCATAAAGTGGAGACCTCTATTTAGCGAACACTTTTTCAATATCAAACACACGTGTTATTTGCATCATTTACCTCTGAATAACGGACATATCCAAATACCGAACAAATTCCACGTTTACAAGGTGTCAGTTATTTTGAGGTTTTATTACAATAATTTTCAAGTTAGAAATACCTGCTATTATAATCAAAAACATTTTTTTTTATTAATTAATGCTGGATTTTTTTTTACTCAAATATTTGCCGCCAGTGAGTAATTTGCATATTACGTAAGATTTAATTCACTATACATTAATTGAAATAGACACTTAATTACTTTTTAAATAGAAGTTCTTATATATTGAAACAATACCGACCTGAAAAGATTTGTAAATTTTTCCTGTGGACAAAGGCGTTTTGTTATTTATTCCATTGCATTTTTTTAATTGCTTTCAACATGAAAAGAAAATCGACATTTCTTAACATTAACTGAATTAAAATGGAACATCAGTAATTTTTTTAATTAACTAATGTTTAGCTAAAAAACTTTATTTAATTATTGAATCTACTCGGCCTTTAACTTTATATAGCGATTTACGGTAATGATTTTTTAATACTACTTTTCTTGAATAGAAAATTTTCTCCTATTTAATCTCAGAATTCATAAAGAGAATATTACTTTTCAGACCAAGTGGTATTAATAGCAATTATCGTACATCACATATAACTAAGAAGTCATATATTTAATTTGTGAGTCTGTTATTTGGATGACTTATACAATTAGCATAGACATTACTATAATGAGTTAGCACTATTATTTATGATATTATTTCAAAACATAACTGTGGCTTTCAATTTAAAATTAGCTTAAATAGGTATATTTTGTAAATGTATAGCTTTATTAACATGTATACTTTGAAAGTACTTTAATTAACTGAATCTTTAAATTATTAACAAATTTTTTAAACATATGAAAGTTAAAGTTTTTTTCCTACTATATTTTTTTTCTTTGCAGACCCTGACAGGTAAGCTTCAAGTTTAGTAATAGCTATTGCAATCAAAAACATTTTTAACTAATTAATGTTTGCATTTTTTCGACTCAAATATTTGCCTCCAATGATTAATTTACTTACATATAATTTAATCCACGATACATTAATTGAAATGGACAATTAGTTTTTTTTTTTAATGGAAGTTTCTTATGTACTAAAACAATACCAATCTCAAAAGATTTGTAAATTTATCCTGTCGGACAAAGGTGTTTTTATTATTTATTTCTGCATTTTTTAAATGGGTATCATTTTGTTAGAAAGTCATGTACAAAAACTACTAATTATTCTATCTGCGTTAATTTAGAAGCATAAAAAGAAAATCATCATTTCTTTACATAGGCCTAATTAAAGCGGAACACCAGTTTTTCTAATTAACGGATCTTTAGCTTATAAAAACAAAGACGTTTTTGATTTTTTGCATGTAAAAAGAGACTTCATCGTGAATTTATTGATCTTAATGGAAAATTTTGTTTATATTACTTTTATTTTTGTTAACATTTTTTGAACGTATAATTAATAGACAACTTTTTTTCCAAAGCTTTTATTGATAATAAAAAAGATCTGTTTCTGAAACGTTATATAAGCTCGCGAGACAATTAAGTTTTTTCGAAATGGACTTACTGTTACGTAATTAAACAATTAAAATTTCTTTATTTAAATAATTTTCTTTATTATAATATAAGCATACAAACTAAATTATTAAACATTATTTTTGAATGAAAATGTTTTAACTAAGTAGTTAAAAGATCGTGTTATAATTTTTTTAGATGAAGAAATATATATGTACATAACTTTTTTAGAAAGTTTTGGTTCTACGTTTAGTAATAGTATTTTTATACATATTATACTATATCTAAAAAAAACAATAACAATTAAAAACTAATTAATTTTTTTTTCATTTATTATAATATTATGCATATAAGCTAAAATCTTAAATATCTTGGTTTTACTTTTACTTTTCTCAATACTTTTTTCAACAATGCTTTTGAAAAAATACTCAATAAATTCTTCTTCCTTGTTTCAATACTGTATCATATTGAATACTAAAAATTAATATAGCATCCATAATTCATTTTGAGTTATGCATGAAATAAAATAAACATTTTTTAGGTGCGTTCGTAGTTATATAAATGCATAGCACCTATAGTCGTCGTCTGGTCCGTCCGTCTGTCCGCATATAACACCGCAAAAACTATCCAGCCGAATGGTTGGAAATTTAATATATATAATTGTTGTAGAATTTTGTCATTTCAAATTTTATGAAAATCGAATCAATACTTAAAAATATATTAATAAAAGTTTTGTTCATTCTATTAAATAATATTATAGGTAATTAATTCAATGATATCCCTTGATAGGTAATGATTCTAGGTTGTCATGGTGATTACGTCCAATTTAAGATGGAGTCCTATTATTTCCGTATTACTCAATTTAAAAACCGAATTTGTATGCTAAACTTGTTTAATTATAGGAATCATATAATCTACCGACAGTTTTTTGGATGTTTCCGAAGAAATTGATACTAAATGGAAAAATAATCTAAATATGGATTTCAAGTTCTGAAATTTTCAAAGTTAGGATTAAGTTTGCAATTGGAATTTTCAGTAAATGTCAACAACTGATAAAATGTTTCCAATTTAAAATTATTATAAAAAAAATTATTTAAAATTATTTATTTTATTACGTAAATTAAAAATATCATAATAATAGACGATATATTTCATTTTTTCAGTGAAATAATAAGGATGATTTTTTTTACATTTTCTTGTATTGGATATTTGCGCATAGTATAATTTTAATGTAAAAGAATTGTAATTAATTGTGTATAAAAATGTATTGAAACTTAATTTCATAAAATAAAATTAATATCTATAATATGAAAATCTGCATATAAAATAAATTTTGGAATCATGCAGTTTTGCATAAGAGTGTAACAGCTATTATGCCCCAAGATCGGAATATTTATAAAACTAGTTATAGTACGAACGAACATAATTTGTCACGTTTGACGTACAATTTCCAACTTGTTTTAAATAAAATTTTACTTTTTAAAATATTTAATTTACTTTTCTCAATATTTTTAGTTTCTCAATATTATCTCAATATTAGTAATACGCAAAAAATGATTGTTTTATTACATTGTGACACTGTATCGTAATCAATTTCGAAGAGTAATGAGAAATCGATAACTCACTTTAAGTTATAATCAATCAAGTACAAATATAAAATGTTACGCCATTTAATGTTAGGCTATGCAAGCTAACTGTGCTAATACGACCAGCTCTGCTAATTCGGCCCGCAGTTAGAGGTTTTCACGTTACTTTCTAAGTTTACCAACAAATGACTCTACTACCTTGAAACAAGTGGGTAAGTGTGATCGAAAGTCACACAAAGGGTTTCGTTTAATATTCCTTTCAAAACATTTTATCCTTTAATTAATAATTTCAAATAAATTTCTTCCATAAAAAAAAATCAAGTTTTTTTTTATAAAATAAAAATTTACCGGTCGATTTTTTAAATTTTTTTAATTTCTGAAATAGAATATGTTTTTGCGTTTATATACTAATTGTCAAATCCCTATCTTATACAGTTTTAAAAATTTGAACATGCCTTAAAATTTGTGAGTGAGGTATTTAATTATTATCAGCACTATTTATTTTGTTTTGATTTTTTTTAATTTTTTGCATCCGAAAGTTTTTTTTTTTTTTTTTTTTTTTTTTTTTTTTTTTTGTAAAATAAAAGAAGTTACAGATTTATTTTTTCGATTTTTGGAAATTCTTAATCGGCAAATGATTTTGCTTATAAATACCAAATTTGAAATCCGTATCTTATATAGTTTTAATAATTTGTATATACCTTACAATCTCCCAGTACTGGTAATAATATCTGTTGTTAAAATGTTTGTTCCAATCTGTCTGTATCGATTATTTTAAACATGCTAGTTCATTTAACTAGTTTATTTTAAACATGATTTGTTTGAAAATTGCATGTTCAATTTTGGATGCTAGCAGATTGATGGAAAGACTTTATTTCCTTAACAGCCATCTTTATTTGACTGATAACACAATTAATGATAATATCGTAATATCGTAATATAAGATTTTGACAATATCGTAACCATGTTACATGCTTAGCCATAATTTTCAAAAACTTCAGTTATGTGTCATAATAAGTAACTACAATACGAATGATTAATAAAATAATCATCAGAAAAATAGCAAAGTATTTTTGTTGATGTTTTATATCCTCGTAAATAAGAGCGTTATACAAAATAAATTACTTATTGATTTTCCTTATGTTTTTTCGGGGCAGCATAGTTGGAATCATGCCAGTTAAAAAAAAATATGTTTGGTAAAATATCTTTTAAAAGCGAAGACTATTTTTTCCCTATTATTCGAAAATATCTTTTTTGCTTTTTTTTTATATCTTCTTTATCATATGATGTTGTGCATATTTTTATGTAGTTATAAGATAAGACGGGGAAAAAAAACTTAGAAAATATCTCTCAGTAAAAGTTTTATTTTTAAATTATTTATTTTTTATAATTCTTGTACATAAAAAGGTAAATCTCAAAGAATTTATTTTGAAAGAAATGAAAGTAGGCGAATGTAAAACATTGCAAGAAAAAATGTATGTACCTTAAAGCCCAATTTATTATTTAAAATTTGAAACTGCGTATTAAATCTGAAAAGTAAAATGAGTATATGCATATTATAGCTTAAAATTCGCTAAAAATTGATTGAGATTGCATCAAATTTTTTTATTTTCTCGTCAGAAATATATATAATGTTTGCTATGATATATTAAAAGATTCTTTGATTTCCTAGTAATTTAAATATTTATTTAAGGATGAGAAATATTAGAAAGACTTCTAAAACTAAATTAGACTATAATTCTACTTAAAAAAAAAAAAAAAAAAAGCTAGATAATAAAATAACCTATTTAAATGAACAGAGACTTCGTTAAAAAGTTAAGCTTCGTTAAGAGATAAAATTACTAGTGTATTTAAGGTTGTTCTGAAATGCAAACTGGCTACTTTCTGGCGGATTTCTGAATTCATTTTTTTTTTTGCAAACGCGTGGAATTGGCAAGTGCTCATATTCAGGAACTATGAAATCGAGCAGTTTTTTCCACTCTTATGTAAAGGCAGATGTTCTTTTTAAAAAATTCTGTCAAAAATGGCATTTTTAACCGAATTTCCGGACGTGGAAACGGAAAGAAAATGCCATCCAGGGACAACAATCGCTTATAACTCAAAATGGAAAATATTTATCAGGAAATAATAATAATAATAATAATAATAATAATAATAATAAACAGTTCTGTTACAAATCACTTCAATAATCATGTCTGCAAGTGTCATGTCTTTATGTTTAAAAATAAATTAGAAAATGTGTCAGAAAGTTTCGCACTGGTGAGAGAGGATTTTTTTTTTTTTTTTTTTAGAATAGCCTTAAATAGGAGTCCAGATAGTCTCATATATACATATAAGGTCAGCCGTAATGTGCGGTAAATGTAACACCCGAGTCCCTCGAATACCGACATAAAGAATAAAAAATATTTTTTAAATTTTTGAAACGAAACAGTAGGACTGCAAAATTTTCCCATCTGGGCACATACACTAACGGTTACGAATTGAGCCCGCGACGAATTGTGTGCGATGAATTGTTCCGCGACGAATTGTGCGCGATGAATTGATGCGACACCATACACTACACATATGGGATTTACGCTTTTAAGTATCTTCAACTAGACTAAAATAGTTTTTTTCTTCGTTTTGCTTTTAGGATCTTTAAAGCTTTGTTGCACAAGTGCCCAATTAAAGACACTGTCTATTCTGGGTACATCATAAATGTGCCTGTAGCACTAATTTTTTGAGAAAAGCATAAAACTAATTTTCATAAGACCTTTCATTCAGAAAACATTTAAAAGCTGCTATGTAATAAAAAATTGTCTCTTTTTTTTATATTCTTGTTAATATAAAGAGTTCTATCTCTCTTTTTTTCCTTAGTTTTAGGATCTCTAAAGTTTTGTTGCATACAGACCTATTTAAAGAGAATGTCATTCTGAATACATAGCCTTCGCACATACACATATGAGACTTACGCTATTGAGGATCTTCAACTAGACTAAAAAAAATTTCTTCTTTTTTTCTTTTAGGATATCCAAAGCTTTGATGCATATGTGCCCAATTAAAGAGACAGTCGATTCTAGGTACATCGGAAACGTGCCAGTAGCAGTAAGGTAAAAAGGCACAAAAATATCTTGCTCGCAAATTTCTGAGAAAAGCATAAAAATATTTTACATAAGACCTTTCATACAGCAAACATTTCTTGGCTGCTAAGAAATTAAAAAAAATGTCCCTTTTTTTGTATTTTAATTAATATAATGAGTTACTTTTCCCCTTTTTTGCTTTCTTTTAGAACCCCCAAAATTTTGTTGCATACTGACCTACTTAACAAGAATACCATTCTGAATAGATCGTACTGGTGCCTTCAGCACTAGGGTAAAAATACAGAAATTTCTTCCTCGTAGTTTTTCAAAAGGAGTATAAGAAATAAATTCATATTTTAATACTTGGAAATTTTTCCATAGAAAATTTCTCACGCCTTGCATTCATAATATTCAAATTTTAATTGTTTAATAGGCGTATAGCCAACATAGTGAAAAAGTACCCAAGCCGGGACTCGAACCCGGGTCATCAGAACCCGGATTGGATACTTTTTCAGTATGTTGGCTATACGCCTATTAAGCAATTTAAATTTGAATAGTATGAGTTTAATAAATGTTTGCATACGACATGTCATAATCAGCCTGCATTCCTGGGGTGCGAAGTAATAAAAAACTGACTTTTTAAAAATGTTTTACTTGCTATATTGAAATATTTGTTCTTGTTTACAGGATCCTAAAAGTTAGTCTTGTTACATCTGAACCCGAATACAGTTAATGTTGACCCTGTAAATATCAAAACTGTGCCCTTAGCCCTAAGGTAGAAAGATACAAAATTTTCTTGTTTACAATTTTTACAGGGAATAATAAAAAATAATTTGTATGACATTTCATACAGTATATATTCTTTGGGTGCGAAGTAATCAGAAAATTGTCTTTTTTAATATTTTAGATACTATATTAATTTATTTTCCTACTAAATATCACCTTTAAAGTCCTGCACTAGTCACTCGAAAAGACTCGGAAGCTAATATTATTTGTTAGGGGGTGTTATTTACAAATTTCTCGCTTGGATTTTAATATTTTTGAATGATTTTTTTTTTTTTTTTTTTTTTTTTTGCATAGGATAGCTGAGGACGATCTCTAAAGCGGCTAGTTATTAATTGTTCGATTTTAGTTTAAGATTTTTTTAAGTTACTTTCACTTTCGAAACCGGTTTAACTGGTTCTGAAAAAAAAAATTGTAACCAAAACCGAAAAAGTAAAAACTAGCCACGTTAAATATCATCCTCAGTTATCCTATGGAAAAAAAAAAAATCATTCAAAAATATTAAAGTCCAACCGAGAAATTTTAAAATAACGCCCCCCATAGGATGAACATTAGTTTCCCAGTCTTTTGGCGTCACTAGTGTAGGACCTCAATATTGAAGGCCATGTAATTATAGAACGTAATACCACCAAATAGTTGGTCTATGTTTTTACTTACAGCTCTCTCGTATTATCATTGTTATTATGATTATTATAGAATATCGGTATTCTGTTATATTACCATAAAAAAAGGGTAAGAAAATTGAAATTTGTCCTATGAATAAAATGTTACACTATGCACCATTTATTTAGATCTATTTTTAATGCACTGCGGGCAAAACCAAAAGAGGTAAAAGGTGTGATGAGTGTATAAATGATCATTGCTTCTGTTCTGGAGAATGAAAGTCTGGACCGATTTACACAAATAAAGTGCCCCAATTTTTTTCATAAAACCTTAGGTGTCATAAGGATTTGAGTATAGCAAAAAAAATGTAAGATGGCGGGTTCTTGACATCAAATGCTGAACGGAGAAATATTGTTCTATTGAATCTCGCCGATATCAACAATGAAAGTATTGTTTCATTTGTTAATAAAATCATACTTTCCAACTTCACGCTTTTTTTTTTATTTAAAAAAAAAAAAAAAAAAAAAAAAAAAAAAAAAAAAAAAAAAACGTACTTTGAATCGGAAATTTTATTTAATGAATGAAATCAGGTTGATTTCAAATGACATCAACGTAGAAATAGGATAAATTTAATAAAATTAATTTTCTGGTACAAAGTACGTTCATTTGATTTTTAAAAAAGTTGGAGGTTATCAAATATGATATAATGAAGTCAATTGCAATTTTTTTTATTTATATATCTTTAGAAGGAAATAAAAATAAGACGTTTAGTTATTTCTTTAAAAACTTCAGTTTTATAATTTCAATATGCGACTTAAATATAAAAAAAGATCAATATGACGCAATGTTACGGTGCATTGTAAAATAAAATAAAGTATTTTTCTCTTTTTTAATAGTTAAATACTGTATGTGACTGGAAGACGTGAGGCGAATGTGGCACTTGCCTCCGACGAATAATCAAATAGGGATATCAAATAAAAAATATACATATATTGATAAACAGAAAATAATAAAATAACGAACAAAATCGTTCCTTCAGTTTTGTCAAAAACTAAGTATATACTAAAGATTTGTAATAAGAAAATTACTAATCACCTGACGGAGCACAGCAGCTGCGTCAGGCTTGTTTGTCATGTGCATCAATTAACACACTTGCATTGGACCTTCCAAAAAATCTGAGGCGATAATGCGATCAATTGCAATAGTGATTGTGAATAATCGAATCGTATGTGATCTAAACCTTTTAGAAATGTGATATAAAATATGAAGTTTAAAATATCAAGCCTCACACATTATTCGAAGCATTACAGCCGTTTAAGAATAGATTATTTTTAATTTGAGCCAAACTATCATAATTTATGTATTGGAGCAAGATTATTCTAATTTGGAAGTTATTTAGAAAATATATTCGATACTGTCGACTACTGCAGCCTCTAGAGCTTGGGATTTATTTTAATCATTTTATGTCGTATAAGCATAAATCCTTTTCTTATAGACAACAATATGAAATTATTTGTAATTAGTTTTCATCTTATAAGATGCATTAATTTACAGTTAAAATATTTATATGTTTTCTGATAATGTATTTTTTAAGCTCTATTTTAATCCATGCAGTTTAAATATAGAAACATTTAGCGTGATTATCAAGATCAGTTGCGAAGCGTCCGTCTCCTAAGATACGTCTCGAAAAATAAAAGCTTCGCATTTTTCCAATTTGCGCGGAATATCACTTATTTATATTGTTCTACTTATATCTTACACATAGCTTGTTTTAAAGCTAAGTTTCTGGATTGAAACCTTAGCAATTATCTTACACAAAACCAGCATGATTTTTCATTTCTTTAACTAATTTTTCTGGTATGAAAATAGAAAAATAACATGTTTTTAAAATGTTAATACTTTATAATCAATGGGCTAGTTATTGAGTCGATTGCCTAATTATTGAGATAAAAGTCCGGCAAAAGAAAGAATAGCAGACATATTAGTACATGGGTGCAACACAGACCGGACTAATGCGAATTTTTTTAAATATGGAATAGATAAGATATTATACAGTATTTAAGAGACATGGACAAATGCTATTATATAAATAATTGGGACTCAATTATGTATATAATGTAAAAATTAAATACATAATCAATAAGTAAAATATGTACTATACGTGTATGAGTTACATATTAAGTGGACTTACTATTGAATGTTTGCTACACTGTAAAAAAGATAAATGTTTCTTTATCTACAAAAATATAATATAACCATATACTAAGGAAATTTTCAATAACCTCTTCCGATTTGCACATGATTCCGAAAAGCGTCCTTTATTTGCAGAAACCCCAGAAACCAATATATTTTAGAGATTTAAAGAAGCATTTATAAAACCAAAGTTTATTTTTTTGCTACTTATTTTCGGAAACATTTCCGAGTAGTTTTTATAGTGTATTAATCAGTTTTCTCAAACCAGAATATCGGTTTTTAGGATAAAATCAAGTCTCAATTAAACGTTTATGTATATATTAATTTTTATTTTAATATCAATGCTGTTAATGTATCATGTTTGTCTGTAAATTATGCTTGTTGAACAAGAAAATATTTACCTGAGAATTGATAGTATTCGAAAAACCTATATTCCGGGTTGATGAAATTGATTAATATGCTATAAAAACTCCTCGGAAACGTATTCAAAAATTAGTGGCAGAAATAAAAAACTTTTTTCAATAAGTGCTTCGGTAAATTTCAAAAATATAATGGTTTCAGAGGTTTCTGAAGATAATAAACGCTTTTCAGAATCGTGGTTAGCTCGGAACCCTTTGCTGTATATTTTCGCTGGTGGTTATATTATATTTTCCTAGATTTAAAAAAATGTATTTTTTTACAGTGTACTTTTGTGCTTCAGAGCCTACAATTGTCACGCGACGGCATTAGCAAAAGTTAATGTTAATGGAAGTGAGGATTTCTCGTTTGCATTTCAATATTTCTAATGCTTTTTTTCCTTCTGCATAGAATATCTTTGTTTCAATAAAAATGTTTCAGAAAACTTAAACTTATAGAAAAATATAGATATTTAATATCGAAACTTAGACTATAAAAATGGAACAGATGCTTTACACTCACGCAAACTTATAAAAATTAAGTTTGGCGAATTTTTGGTTGGTGCGATTTTCAAGCCCGTGCCAAACGAATAACTTAATACAGGGTGATTTTTTTTTTTTTAAGTTGTGAAAGTAAAACACTATAACAAAAGAACCACTGATCCAACTAAAATTTTACTACTGTGTTCCCAAAGCAATGGGAAATTTTTAGACGTGGTTAAAAAAAAAAAAAAAGAAAAGAAAAAAAAAAAAAAAAAAAAACTTAAAATTCCTCTGACAGATGGCGCTGTATATGAGCAAAGTCGGGAGACGAGCTTGTGCACGACACACATACAGTGGTGATAAAAGCGTGAAGCACGCACACCTTGTGTTCATTATTCCAAGGATGTCATCGCAATGAGTGTGCCATTGACGGACCGTTGTTAGTGAAACTGTATTATCAGAATAATAACAGCGCAGCAACTCCTCTTAAGAGATTTAGGAAACTTAAAATTTTAAGAAAAGGTCCAATGACGATAGAATATTTACGGAATATGATTTTGAAATGTGAACAGGCTGTTTCACTGAGCCTAAAACCCGGTAGAGGAAGGAAACCAGTTTATGTTAACCTACAGCGCCATCTGTCGGTGCAATTTTAAGGGTTTTTTTAACTACGCATAAAAAACCCCATTGCTTTGGGAGCACACTGGTGAAATTTCAGGTCATTTGGATCAATGGTTCTTTTGTTATAGGGTTTTACTTTCACAACTTTAAAAAAAATCACCCTGTACAATGGCTAAGTTGTCATTAAAGGAAAAAAATCCCCTAAATTTGGCGACTTTTTTCCTTTTTATCGATTAAAAAAAACTGTGCGTGAGTGTGTGACATTATAGCCATAAAAATTATCTAATATGACTTTTATCTACGTAAAACATATTAACTAATTAAATTGATTTTGAAAAAATAATGTAGGATTTAGCACCGAGAAATTTTTAGCTGTGGCTATTTTTATGCATTATGTTCAAAATTTTATGTTTTGAATTATTTCATTTTCAATTAAATTATTATTTTTTATTTCAGTTTAAATTGAAACTGAATTGCAATATTGTGCTAAATGCTGTTCAGTATTGTAATGAAGTAATTAAACAAGGTAATTGACTTTTATATTTTTTAATGACTTTTAGCAATTGTTCAACGTGTAAGATGCCTAATGTTATTTCTCTATTATTATCTATTTTTGTGCATGTTATATGATGTTTCATTTAAATTATAATAATAAAAATTTTCTTTTGACACAGAATCTCAATATACTTCATCAATTGCTGAAATATGTTAAATAAAACAGTAAATAAAACAATAAAAATGTTTTATATACCAGCTGTCAAACATTTTTAAGTATATCATTTGTAAGTGCTCTGATTTGCTATATATTTACAGAATCTAAATTTTTAATTATATAAGGGGTAAGGACGCATATTATAGCTTTTCTAAAGTTATTATTACTTCTAGAAAAAGAGCCGAAAATTTATGTATGACAGATTTTTTATATCATTATAGGAGAGGGGGGAAAGGGGGGTTTTAGAAGAAAAAAAATTCATAACTTCGTCAATTCACAAGATATCAAATACGCTTAAATTTATTATAAATCCTCTTAATATTATCTAAAACTTTTATATTGACAAGTTATTTATAGGACCAACCCTTATAGCAAAAAATAATAAATAAATAAATAAATCCCTTCCGGCTCCGCCTGCAAACAGGTTAGGCTTCGAAGTGGGCGGTTCCAACTGCCGCATCATGGCAAAAAGATCATTTCTTCCGCAATTCCTAACAAACAGGCGCCCCATGGTCTGCGTCTTCGAAATCTACCTGTGCCTGTAGGCCAGGCCGCCAAGGATTTTTTTTTTTTTTTTTTTTTTTTTGCGTAGTGTAAGATTATGAGGTCAGCAAATGCATTAAAAAACTTAAACAAATAAAATTATCTGCAAAAAAAAGTCAATATTTACCGAACTCAAATATCAACTATAAAAAAATATTTGCAGTCATTGGCACAAAAAATATACTAAAAGTGTTTTCATTAACGGGCACGTAATATATTTTTTTCAGATACATTTTCGAGAGTTTTCCTTTTAATCAAAAAATATTTAAAAATAAATTATGCAGTTAAAAGAACGGTTTTACTTAAATTACTATTTTTTTTTTTTTTTTAGTTCAATAATTTGTAAGCGTTATAATTCATTTTTAAGAAAATAAAAGTGGGACTTACAAAAAGTGTATGAATAATAATAATAAAAAAGGAACTAAATTATGTGACAAAAAAGTCAATATATAAGGATCCAAATAACCATTAACAAAAGAAATGAAACCATTGATAAAATTTACATTGAAAGTGTTTCAATTAAGTTATCCGTGATATTTGTATTTTCAGGTTAATTTTGGAGCATTCTGTTCAAGACACTGAAAAAATATCTTTTTCTTTTCTTTCATATATTTAAAAAAAAAAAAAAAAAAAACACTTAGTTATAAGTAAGATGGCTTTAATGAAAAAATACTTATTTACTTCCAATGAGCACAAGGAAATCAATAATTCAACTTTTTTTTAAAGTGGGGGGGGGGGGTCCTTTGTTGACCCTTATGCAAAACACCGGAATTTTTTTTAAAAAAGAATAAAATAAAAAATAAATTATGTGCTAAAAAAAAAAAAATCCTTATTTAAAGATTCAAATATCAATTATTAGAAGAATTACAACCATCGATAAAATTTACATTAGAAGTGTTTCAGTTAAGTTATGCGTACTAATTTTTTTTCAAGGTAATTTTTGAGCTTTTATACTTCAGTTTAAGACACTGAGAAAAAAACTTTTTTATAAAATACAGCTGGTTATACTACTTAAATTACTTTAAAAAAGAAAAAAAAAGTACACGAAAAGAAATTTTGAAATCAATAATTCAGCTTTAAAAGCAAGCCAGAAAAAAGAAGAAAAAAAAAAGCTTTGTAGAACTTGAACAGAATATCTGAATAACTTGGAGAGATTTTTGCCTGGCATACTGCTAAATTCAAAGAGGCAAGAACGCTCAAGTTGCGTGTAATCCTTTTATGTTCGAACTTCCCCTAGCACTTTTTATCCCAGGCAATTTGTGCACACGCAAAGGGACCGACTGCCCCAAGCCCCATTCACAAAACTCGTCCTCCCCTCCTATACGAAATACCCTGTGGGAGTGCGATAATGTTACGCAATTCACTGGAGTGTAAGAAATTAAATCGCTTGGAAGTTACCGCTAAAGACTATAGAAAAGAGTAGAAAAAATTTAGGCCATTGATTTTACAATTAAAATTGTAAAGTCAAAAGCTTTAGCAATTGTATTTTCTTCTATTGTTTTTTACGTAGTTTTTTCCGGTACATATTGAATAGAATTTTGTTCTTTTTTATCTGTATTTTGTAGAAGAGTAAAAGTGTTTGAAAGAATTCTATTATGTATATCCCCACATTCAAAAGCAAACTGCGAAAAGGAGGCAAAAAGAGAAGGCGCTGTATAAATAAAGGGTACTTAGTAAATTTTGCCTGTTTCGATTTTTTTTTCTGTTTAAATCTGTTTTTGAAGAGGTTATTTTTTTTCTTCTAAAACAGACTGTTATGGAGAGCTTTTCCTTTAACGTTGTTTTAAAGAGTTTCAATGTCCATTTCGTGTGATGTAAAGACGGGCAAAAATAGTTACGGATATTTAGTACCATAAAAGAGTTTTTATTTTTTCCTAATAGTGAAAAATATGCAATTTCTTATTTTTTTTAATGATCTTATGTAAATTTACGTAAGCAAAAAAGTTTTTGGAGAACATAAATTTGGAGAACATTTTGGAGAACTGTTCTGTTCATTTTTAATTTTTCAATTTGATTAAAGAAATTTTATTTATGCTTTTGTTTTTCTTATATGGTAAAATTTTATGCATTTCTTGAGATTAATTCTATAATAATGTATAATTCGGTTCGGCTCTTTTCAAGATGCTAACCTCCCCATAATATGTTGCGATTCTTTATAAAACCGTTTTAAATAAATTTATAGTTAATGTTAAAATTAGTCTTTTTTTTTTTTTTTCCCGACTGTACCACATGAACTGATTTTTAAAAATATTGCTGTTTTCTTCCTATGTTTTTTGTAATGTTCTTTTGACGAAGGAGACAGGTCCTGAAGGCTTTCGGAAAAACGGAGGAGGGTGCAACATCCATTCAAAATCACCACAGGGGTGGAAATATGTCCCTTCACAATTTTAATCCTTCCTGGAAGGGGGTTTGGTAGAGGGGGGAATTTCGGTACCATCTATGGTACCTCGCCCTCGATGAAATCAATATAATAGCCTTAATAAAATAAGTTTTACTCAATGAAATATTAATTTATAAATAGATTAATATTTAAATGTTTCAATAATGTATCGATTAAAATATAAGTTATTTTCTCATTTTTCATATTGTTACGATACCTGCACGTGCACAGAGTGTATAAAGGACGATGTACCTGCTATGACGAGAACTGTCTAAAGCGGATTTTTTTTCCGATACCTTGGGATTCCATCTTAATAGGTTTCATTGCATTAACTCATTGAATGTTGCTGCTTTATATCTGTGACTTTTCGCACTACGGGAAACATGCGCAATGTCCCAGATCTGCCATTATGTTATTAGACGTGTTAACAGAATTTTGGTAGTTAAAAATAGTTCCAAGCATTCTGCAACGAGTTGCTGGGTTTAGAATGCTGTAACTCTAAAGTTGCTGGGCCATGATGATCTTTGGCAGAGTTTAATGCCAAAATTTAATGATTGTTATACTCTGCATGTTTAATGTGCCATGTTAATGAGTAGAAAGTAAAACTATTCACTCCAAAATATTACAACAAGATGTTGTAAATTATATAACGTCTGCACTGTAATAGTGTCTAAGATGATTTGACCTCAGCGATAACCGATAACTATAAGTTTTGAAGTAAAAGCAAAAATGTTAATTATATTTTATGTTAAATTTTTATTAAATATTCATATTCAACACGAAAAAAATTGAATTATATGTATATTCTCTAGAGCAGTGTTTCTCAACTGGTGTCTAGCGACACACTGGTATGCGGTGAAAGGATCTTAGGTGCGCCGAGAAACTTTTCAGACAGATTCTATTCAGAATTTACAAAAAGTCCAATTATTTTAACATTGAACATCCCATATTATATGATTTACTTTATAATGGTATTCGGTATCCTCAAATTGCATTTCTCAGATGTATATTTCAGTTTTTGTATATTCTTTATTAGAATATGCGAAGAAATCCTCAAAATGGTACTACGTTTTCAGATAGATTTAATACTTTCAGAGAAATTTTATTCTTTCCGGATGAAAAGGGGTTCAATTTAAAATTTAATAAACATGTTTGAGGTAGTGATATGATGTAATCCAGATAAAAATCTTATTGAACAAATTTTGACAAATACGTACCACACAATCACTTGACACAATTTTTAAAAATGGCTGTGTTCGTATGATTTTTTCCACAAATTTTCAATAGAATTTTTTTATTTAATATTTAAGTAGTAGAAATCGTAGACACTCGTTTAAATGCAGAATTTGTAATATTTTTCTACATTTAAATAAAGCGAAAAATTCTATTCAAAAAATGTGGTAAAAGTGTGCGAACCCTGAATGGCTTTGTTTTGACTGAGTACGCATGATCATCAGGAAATTTATATTCTATACAGAGAGTTAACAGAAATACGAAATGACGGAATATTACAATTAAAAAAATATCAGTAACGGATATTAAAATTTGTTTTGTTTCACAATTCTAATTTTTTTGTGTATACAAATAAATAAATAAATAAATAAATAAATAAATAAATATTAAAAAACAAATCCAGCTCTCAACATAGCGTTGATGAGAAATGGTCTGGTTTTGGCTTTAATAAATCATTTTGTTTGTGTCAGTAAAAACTTAAATATCATTTGTTTTTCATCATTATAATTTTGTGCGCCTCGGAAATTTACCTATGGATTTAGGTGTGCCATAAGATAAAAAAATGTTGAGAAACATTTCTGTACTGTATATTGCTTTATTTATTTAGAAAATAGTTCATTATTATTATTTTTAAAAATAGATAACCACATCATGATTTTATTGAACGAAATTATGATGATTGAACTATGATATATTTATTGAACATAAATAGGGTTATTTTATTAAGCAAAAATATTTTATTTTCCCTGCCGTATTCTAACTTTTGCCATATACGGAAAATTTTCACCACATTCGTTTTAATTATGATTTCATTACTAATTCCATTCATAATTGAGAAATACCAAGTATTAATACTTTTTTTTTTAGCATTTTAGAAAGCATATTCTCTACTATTGGCATTATATATATTTTTTTTAGATTGTTCATCTCTTCGAAATTATCGTCATTTAGACCACTATCTCACCGACGTGACTCCTACCCCCGTTTAAAGCTTTAATTTGGTACTATTTGTCTTGTCAAAAGAAAAAAAAAATCTAAAACGCTACAGATGCATATATAATTTGCACAATTCTCGAAAATATCTAACGTCATCCAACGATGATCCTTCAGATTATGTAGTTAACGTATCCTATAAAAACTATCCACTAGATCTGCAGGGATATGGAGGCCCTCTTACCTAATTATATTCTACTGAGAAAAGCCCCTGGATTCGCTTATCGGACGCACATGCGCATTAGACTTCTTTCATGGTTTTCTTCCGTCTTCCTTCATCTATAATTAGCCTAAACATTTCCATAAAACGTCATCCACAGGATGTCTTTAGTTGTGAGATTTTGTTTTCTAAAGGATATTGTATGACTTGTAGAGGAGTATTTCAAAAACGAGAGAACATCAACAATGCTGAATATAATACTATATCACTCTGTAGTGTTTAGGATGTTAGTTTTTTACTGAGTCAGCTCCTCAATTGCAAAATGAGAACTGGACACAATTAAGAAAATCTTTGACTAATTGATGTGTTTTCCTTCGTACTTTATCGAATATTCATTTAGTATCATTAACTATTTTATAAATGCGAGAAAAAGCACCTAATTGTTACTGAAAGAGGAGATCTTTGATTATTCCTGTAAAAAAAAATAATAACTAGTTATCGCATATTTAATTTCGCAAGACCAGCCTCAAGGATACCACTAATATTTTTGTTTCTAAATAATACTTTGAAGTTAGAAATAAATTTAAATAAATTTTATATTTCAAATTGATTTAAGTAAATTTATTACTTATTTTGTACTCTATTTAATAGAAAACTCTATTGAAAATTCTTTTTTGTGTATTTATTTCCGTAACCACTACATTAACTTATTGCGACATCAGCGGGTGGGGAGGAAATTTTACTGCTAACAAGACTACAATTACAAAATAAATGTTGACAACCACTGATTTATAAGCACGCCCTCTAGAGAAACAAGATGTCTTTTCTATTAATAATAAAATCTAAGTATAAGATATTCAATGACTCCGCCAGGAAAAATTCACTGAGGAAACACATCTATATGATGTGTACTCTGCGTCACTGAGCCTGAATTAAAAGGCCCCATGAGTGATATATTTTCCCTCTCGTTGGTAATCCTCCGATTTACTTACCACCCGCAGTGCTCAAAAAACTTAGCAGGGCAAAACCCTACCTCATTGGTGGCATTAGCATTATTCAGAGTAACTGGCGAACTTCAAGGGGGTTACATAGTCCTTGATTGAGACAAATGAGCTCAGATCCATACGGGTGTAGACTGTCCTGCCAATAAAACTGCCCGATTATGAACACGACATGCTGCCAGATGCGACACCCGCTGACACCACCCAATGATTGGATTAAGCACCCTGTGAAATCGTATTAGAGCACTGCACTTTCTCGGATGCTTTCCATACGAAGTGTTGAAAAGCAGGTTTTCACAAAATCAATTTCTTGCTTTTGTGTTGCAAAGAATGCGAATAAGGGGCGGAAGGGAAAGTTCTTTTGGTGTGCGTCACCGGACACAGGGGCTTCATTCCGTGACCCAAATACCGTAATTTATTGGGAGGGTGACACTACTTTATTTTGATGTCCAGCGTGGTGTGCTCATCATGATTCGTTACGGTATATTATCATAAAGTTGTATAGTACATAAAATATCTTATTTCGTGTGCCAATGTTTTTATAGAAAGTAATTGTGCTACTCAAAGCATGTAGTAACATTACTTAGGGTGAAGAAATTGCCGGGTCATAAATGACACGGAATAGATTGTAATCCCAATAAATAAAGAATGAGCAGCACGATATTTATTTCTGTAGTGACTCAACAATTTTTAAAAGAAGTGATCATTACACTTAGTTTAATTTCATATGCATTGAAAGATTGCAATCAGTTGTTAAAGTTTAAAATAAAATAGTAGTGAAGCATGTGAAAATAGACAGTATCGAAAGTTTTTAAATATAAGTAGAAGCAAATTAATAGACCGTAACAGAATTTCTTTACTTGATTCTTTTCCTTTTAATCTGATTCGTTTATTTAAAAATATTAAAATTAATACTTTTGAAATTTGTACAAGTAACCTCATAAATATCATTTTAATTATAAAATATATAACTTAAAAAATTGTAAACTTCGCAAAAACCTTTTTCTCCCCCCTTGAAATTTAGTATATATATTAGTACGCGTTATTTATTATATATCAATAAACTTCGATGCCAGTAAATGTCAGTAAATCCTTCATAATGTTATAATTTTACGTTAGTGATTTTAATAATTTCACCCCCATTTGAATTGCAAGAATTACTGGTAGGTCGTCCGTCTTGTTAAAAATTGGATACTTTTATGATTTGTAATGTAATAAATAGAAGTAAATTTCAATTATAAAATAAAATGGTTTCAGAATTTTATCGAAAATTTAATTAATCAATCAAATTTTTCTCACTGTCCAAATTTGGCATTTATTGATTGCATAAAATAGAATACACATAAAATAATACACATCTAAAGCAGTACTTTTCCCAAACAAATATAATCAAGCAACTTAATTTTTCTAGAAACAAAAAAAACCCCTCTATTAATTATTTAAATCCAAATAAAATACATACGTAGAAACCTTAAATGATATGAGTTGAGCACATGCATGAAATATTTTCATTTCATTTATTTTTAATTTTCCTTGCAAATTCTTTTTATTAAGAGTTCTGTCTAAAATCATCACTATACAACAATTTTTTGTATGCATATAAAAAATGATAAATATTTTTGCTAAAAAAATTATAACCCCCTTTTTTATTATCATATTAATAAAATCGAAGGTAAAATAGCGACAAAAATAAACAAACAAGTAGATTAAAAATAATCCTCTTATTAAAATTATGTACAGTTATTCGTAGCGTTAAATATTATGTTTTCACTGTTTAGGGGGATAAGTTATTAATTTTGTATTATTTACTTCATTTAGCACGATAATTATTATTTTAATATGCATTTGATTTAATACTTCTCTTAATAATTAATGCATATCTCTCTTGATAATCTCTTAATAATAATTCAAATCATTACATTTAGGAATATTTCATGAAGCTCACTCCCGCCGAAACTAATCAAACTTTAATATAAAATCTCAATTCCTATATTATTTAATCTTGAAATATTTCGGTAGCGAAATAATCATCGAGTTTATCACGCATTATGCAATATATCTTGTTTCAAACCTTATTAATTTGAATTTCAAATATCTGCAAACATTCCAGAGAATAAACTTTAAAATACCAAAATAAAGGCCTCCAAGAAAGCCATCTGACACTTTAATTACTGGTTGCTGCCCTTTTCTCAGCAGGACCAGTAAAGACCTAACATTTAAATATCATTAGAGTATGAGGCTGAAATGCCAATTTAACTGCGAGTGAAACCAGCAATACATAAACTGTCATTTGCGTCAGTCATTCACCATTTTGTTGGAATTTATACCGTAATATTTTACATTTATATTCCGTTTTAATGAGCAATTCTCGTAAAGACGTTGATTATGATAGAATATTTCAGTTACAAGTATAGTTTCGATCACTGCCATTTGGAATTCAGCTTTGCTATTTATGTTATACATACGGAAGATATTAAGGGGAATAGTGGAGGATAACGTTTCTGGGAAATTGTATTGAATCGTCAATGTTGTGGAACATAAATGTAAATTGGCAGACCGTTTCGATACTTATTTAGATGAATGTTGATTTGAATGGAGGAACGTATGTTTCTTGCACCATAAAGTTTAATCCGCCTGTTTGCACGCGCCTTTTATAAATGATAGTTTAGCAATTAAATAAGCTTTATATATGATATTCATAGGAAATCCTTTTGAATGTAAAGTGCTTTTCATATACAATATTTTGGAATACAGATTACATTCATAGAAATAAATATTAAATGCATCAAAAATTAGCGTTTCGTATTTAATTAAATTTTAAAATGATTAATTTCAACTCTTCAAAATGCTTAAAGTAAATAGTGTTTTATTTATATCTGTAGAAAACTTATGTATTTTTTAAGAAGCAGTTTGAATCTCGGCAAAAATAAATGGTTATATCCTTATTTTAGCTGCCAAACTTTTGTTTTGTTTCGTTTTTTCAGCTTAATTATACCCAGAAAATTTATTTAGTAAAATATCATTTATGTTTAGGTGATAAGGGAAGAAAAAGAAATCTTTAGTCTGCCTATTGGCTTTTTAATGTTATTATTTTGTAACTTTTAAACTAAATGTATGGTCTTTAAAAAAAGTCCTTTTTTTTTTTCTTTTTTGAAATGGGTTCGATCCTCGGTAGGTTATGTCTGTCATTTTTTTTAATCTAATGGATTTTTTTTAATTTTGTTGTTCTACCTCTATTTCATTATTATATTTGTAAATATTTTTATTTAATTTTTAACTTATAAAAATTCTCACGACTCCCTTTTGCCTCGCAAGTCAATTACCTTTAACCTGGAAGTTCAGTTGGTACGCAACTAGGTACTCCATGCTGCTAACTACATTGTTCCAAGGTGGGGCAAAATCGGGTACCGGGTACTGTATATGTTTGTTGTTCTCAAAAGCAGTCAAATGGGAAAACACACACTGGATAACGCTTCCTATACAGAAATAAATCTTAGGCTATAGTAAAACATATTCTTTTCAATAAAAAATATAACTGATTATTTAAAAAAACAGCCTTTTTTCAGACATATGAAAAAATCCGGTTTTACCCCATTGGTTAGGTAAAACCAGTTCTCCATTTAAAACCGATTTTGATCAAAAAATTTTTATTTAATATAATAAAATATGGTAAATCAAATAGATATTATTATGTATACTATAACCTTATGTACGCAATAGTTTTCTCTGATTCACTACATTATATTTTACACCCAGGCTCACTCATTGGTGCATTTGTGTCCAGGGTTGCCAGTTTGGCTTTCTTTTTATTCAGAAATTCCAAATAGTAGTTTTTGCTTTAATCACGGACATTTCGGGATTACATAAAATAAAAATTCTTTTTTTTTGAATTTCTGGTATTGGATTCTGAATTTCTGATTAAAAAAGTTCTTCCAAAATGACAAGATTTGTGCCACGCAGCACCAAATCTTGTAATAAAAGGTCTTTAAAGAATTAAATATAAAACGTATCTTGCATTGAGAATTTTTATCGCAAGTAAACATAAAAATCAACTATACAAAGCATTATCAAAAGCATTGCAAAATTATAATAGGAGAATAACAAGAAAATTGTGAATTAAAACTATTTTTGATATATTTTACTGTGCTAATATTCAGATTACACAAATTAAAAGAGTCTTGAAGTACAATTAACAAGTTTAATTCGCTGATATTGAGTTACACGCTATTATTTAATACATTTATTAAAATAGATTACATTCAAACATATATATATATTAATATATTCGTATAGATGTAAAAGAGTTATTTCAAACCAAAATTAACTTTAAAAAGCAACATGAAAGTATCATAAGAAATATGATAGGAGAAGAATTCCAATTAAAACTATTTTGGAATATTTTTGACTGTTTTAATATTTCACAATACCCTAATTAAAATAATCTTGAAAGAGGTCAATAAAAAGGTCAATACACTAGTTGATACATGGATTCTAACAGATTATTTTAAACATATTTACTCATTTCAAAAACTTTCTGTTTAAACCGTAAAAGAATTGTTTTAAACCACAATGAACTGTAAAATCATTTTGCAAAGAATCGTCAAAAGAATATCTTAGGGTGAAAAAAATACCAATTAAAATTATTTTAGAATACATTTAGAATTTTTTATGGATTTAATTGTACATGTAATTAGTACAATTAATAGTTAATACAGAGTTGTTCAAGATGGTGTTTAATTTTTACTGAAATGTAGTTTAAACAAGAATTAAATTTAGAATCGTCAAAAACATCACAGGTGATTTTGTGACAACAACAATTAAAATTATTTTGAAAAACAACTAACAAACCTATTGAATAAACGTTGTACATGTTTTATAATTTTTCTTTCAAAAATATATTTATTGATTTACAACAATACAAGATGTATAACAATTATTTTAAACTAAATTACAAAAGTATCACAAAATATAGCGTACGAGAAGTACAAAAAAAAAAATGCCAATCAAAACTATTTTAGAATACATTTAGAATTCCTTATGGATTTAATGTACATGTAATTAGTACAATTAATAGTTAATACAGAGTTGTTCAAGATGGTGTTTAATTTTTACTGAAATGTAGTTAAAACAAAAATTAAATTTAGAATCGTCAAAAACATCACAGGTGATTTTGAGAAAATAACAATTAAAATCATTTTGAAAAACAACTAACAAACTTAGTGAATAAATGTTGTACTAATTTTGTAATTTTTCTTTCAAAAATATATTTATTGATTTTAAATACAAGATATATAACAATTATTTTAAACTAAATTTCAAAAGTATCACAAAATATAGCGTACGAGAAGTCAAGACAATGCCAATTAAAACTATTTTGGAATACATTCGTCAGTTTTAATACTTCAGAGTAGTAATACAGAGTTATTCAAGATGTTTAATTTTTACTTAAATGTAGTTTAAACAAGAATTAAATTTAGAATCGTCAAAAACATCACAGGTGATTTTGTGGCAACAACAATTAAAATCATTTTGAAAAAGAACTAACAAACTTATTGAATAAATGTTGTACTAATTTTGTAATGTTTCTTTCAAAAATACATTTATTGATTTACAACAGTACAAGATGTATAACAATTTTAAACTAAACTTCAAAAGTATCATAAAATATAGCGTACGAGAAGTCAAGAAAATGCCAATTAAAACTATTTTGAAATACATTCGACAGTTTTAATACTTCAGAGTAGAATCCTGATTGTGCGGTGAGATGGCAAGTGATATGCGTCACAGCACCTCTCAGGCCTTGTAATTTATTAAAGGAGGGTCTGTCAGTTCACAATATTAATGCCCCACCTGCTTTGCATTGATGCCTAAGATAATATTTTACGCCGGTTGAGCACCAACCATAGGAGATTTATTGCATTTAAAGTTATTGCAAGAACCGCTCTTGGAAATATTTCACTGATGATTCACATAGTTTTTCCATTGGAATAGTAAGTAGGGAAATTTATCTCTTTATAACGCTTGAAAAAACTGCAATTTTAAGTCTTTTGATCAATGCGCGTATCATAATCGAACAAAAAATAGTTTTTATTTCATAAGTAGAATTGATAATCATCTTAAATGAGAACCACGGTATTGGCATTAAGGAATTCTTAGAGTTATCCAGTTGCTTAACCCTTAACTACACAGTGTATCACATTTGGTACATGTCAATAAACGCTAAGCATTTAGTCATGTGTCAGAGATTTACAAAAAAACAAGTATTGTTAGACATAGGATGCATTAGACATATCTGATGACATGACTTATGTCTACATGAAGACATTGCTAGGCTAATTATTGCTCATTAATTAATTTATTCATTTATCGTATTTACAGTTATTGCAAGAACCGCTCTTGGAAATATTTAACTGATGATTCACATAGTTTTTCCATTGGAATAGTAAGTAGGGAAATTTATCTCTTTATAACGCTTGAAAAAACTGCAATTTTAAGTCTTTTGATCAATGTGCGTATCATAATGGAACAAAAAATAGTTTTTATTTCATAGGTAGAATTGATAATCATCTTAAATGAGAACCATGGTATTGGCATTAAGGAATGCTTAGAGTTATTCAGTTGCTTAACCCTTAACTGCACAGTGTATCATATTTGGTACATATCAATAAACTCTAAGTATTTAGCCATGTGTCAGAGATTTACGCAAAACAAGTATTGTTATAGACATAGGAGGCATAGACATATCTGATGGCATGACTTATGTCTACATGAAGACATTGCTAGACTCATTATTGCTCATTAATTAATTAATTTATTTATTTACTTGTGCATTTTATGCACTTTATTGACATTTTTTTCCGTGCTAAAAATAGAAAAAGAGCGAGTTTTTTTTTTTTTTTTTTTTTTTTTTTTTTTTTTTTTTTTTTTTGATTATTTTTCTGAAATGAAAACTTGGAGTAAAAAAAAAGAAATTACTATCTATAATATGAATAAAATTAAGCAATATTTTAATTATTGAATAGTTACGACCAAACAAAATGTATAAGAGTTTCAATAATTCGTAAATATTTTTTGTAAAGGAATAAAATAATCCTAGCAGCATTTTAGAAATTGAAAAAATAAAGGCCTCTCTCAGCAAACATATACTCAGAAAATTTTAATGGGTTTGATAGAAACATTTAGTATTCTTAAATATTTTGCTGTTTTAAGCATGAAAACATTATTTCATATTCTACACTGAGAAAAATGACACTTTCAAATCTGAGTAAATCGATGTTTTCATTTTATTATAAAACTTTTTGTTTCAAATATGAAGACACAATACTTTCAATTCTGAAATAGCAGAAATACTCAGAATATTGAGACGTGGATATACTCCAAACTGAGCACATAGAGGTCAGTTCATATTCATTTTTGAAACATGGACATACTAAAAAATGATTAGAATCAGTTCAAACTCATTTTTGAAACATGGACATACTAAAAAATAATTAGAATCAGTTCAACATAACTGCCAACTTTTACGCCTTTTTTGTTACCACTAAAATTTAATAGAAAATTTTGTGTTATTTAACCAACTAATTGCGATGATTTAATAAGATAAAATTTACTATTAAATTTTAGTGGTACGAAAAAAGCGTAAAAGTTGGCAGCTATGTTTCAAACTCATTTTTGAAACATGGAAATACTCAAATATGTGCACATAGAAGTCAGTTCATAATCATTTTTGAAACATGGACATACTCAAATATGAGTACATGATGAGTGCTTGAGTGTGTGCACATATTTTCAGAAATGAGTAATACATGTTTCAAACTTGAGTAATTTTGATTCGGAGCCATTTTGAGTATGCGACATAGTCAGAATTGAATATTTTTTGCTCAGTTTGGAAAATGTCGTTTTTAGAGTGTATATTCGAAAAATATGCGAATCTTCTGTTTTTTATTAAAATTTTCTTTGAAATGTAAGGGGTGTAAAGAATACGTAGCGGCATAAATTACGCGAGTAAATACGGTATTTATGTCCACGCATAACTTTTGAACGAATTCCGCCAATTTCATATATTTCTTTTTGTTAAAAAAGTTGTGTTATATTCGTCATAGTGATGGTACTTTTTAACACTTTCCAAAATAGTTGAAAAGTGCTTATGAATTCGGTTTGTATGTCTGCCGTCTGTCTGTCTGTGCTCTATTCCGCGTAAGTATAGTCTGATTGCCATACAATTGACATATGTTAATGAGGTTTACTATGGCATATTCGGTATTGAAAATGAAGCATGTAGATTTCTAGTTCGTTTACAGGAGCACTCAAAAGAATTCTGTTATATTATACGGTCAATTGGGAGTAATAGTTTGCGGTGTATTTTAATGATATTACACTATCTCAAACATATTAAAATTGATATATATAATTGAGGTGCACTACAAGAGGCTTACTATAGAATATTTTGTGCATAGCATTCGTCGTTCTTTTACAGAGACACACAAAATAATTTAGTTACAATAATGCCTAAGAACAACAACTGCTGGAAGTGCGTTTTAAGTTGCAGCAAGAGTTTTTAAATTAAACAAATTTTTTGGTTATTACTTGGTGTGCATAAATTCTATAGATATTATACATAGCAGAACAAAGATCTAAAGTACAATTCCGTTTATAAACGGATATTGCTGAAGGGGAATTTATAATGGTGCTATGCGTTTCTTAACTGAACTAAATTTTAGCATACTATGTAGTATATATACAAACCTATAGATCATATATGGGACAGCACAAAAGAAATCGGACATTCTTCCGGCTATTGATGGTAGTTCCTGAAATTGGGTTTTCAAATCTGTTATGCGTTTTTAAATTGTTTACTTAGACATCGTCCTTCATTTTATTAACCCTTTGAGAGGCGGCGGGATATATTATATCCCACCTAATTTTAATCCGATTCAAACCAGAAACTTTTAATTAAATTGTACTTTTTGAACTTTGATGGGAAAAAAAAGGTTGAAATATTGCTTTTCTTTATTTTGAACTAAATTCTTTCGTCAATTCCGGTGGGAATTCAACGTTACCAGAACACAATTGCTTTCCCCTGAAAGGGTTAAACGGTAAAAGTTTCGTTAAGTAATCTGGAAATATTGGAAAGTGTTTCAAAATCTATACTTGATGTATGATTTTTCGTTCTTCTTTAATTTCATTAGTATTAAATTAATTAGGAAAAAAAATACAACATCGTTCGCCGCACGTGAAAATATGCGGTATTGACAAGAATGGTAATTAAAGTGAATGAGGATAATAATAGAGAGTTGCCACTAATCTATCTGTTGCCACCTTCACTGAAATAGGCCAACCGGTGTGCAATCAGTAAATATATGTGTAATAAAATGAGAAACAATTACTTGAAGTCATTTTTTTTCCCCTTGGATATTACTTGTGGATAAAAAGATAATTGGTGGAAATCCAGTGTAAGCCTCAGCGATATGTGTTACGTAACCGTGACGTGCTCAGAATTATTCTAATATTCCTACCAGTAAAATTAGATAAAAAATGTAAGTAATTAAAAAAAAAAAAAAAAAAAAAAAAAAAAAAAAAAAAAAACTTCGGTGATATAATAATTTTTTCTTTTTTTGTTTTTACTTAGTAATTTTTTCCACATTATTAATACCTAATTTCTTAGTTAAAACTTAACATCTAAGCTATAAAGAAAAAAAAAGTAAAGGTTTGGTTCTTTTGAGTGCCTTCTTTTTTTGATGCTTTGTCCGCCTTTTCACCACCTGGCATTTATGTGCTGTTTCACGAACATGCTCCGAACCCTATTTTTTACTTTTTCAACTTCCTTACTAGCAGTTAGTTATAACTACTGCTATGCCATTTCACTTTCTTCTCATTATTTAGACTCCATCTTTAATATCTTTCGCTTTACTTTATTCTTCCAAATTTATTATCATCTCATTTTCTAATTTTTCATCCATCCTTTTTATTGTAATTTTTCCTTTATCTTGTAGTTAATACAACATCTTAACTTTTCCCAACGGCTCAATTTAATACAAGACACTCTACACACAATGGACTGGGCGTTAGGTTGTCTGGAACTCGAAAGCCCCGTTAACCGACATCAGCTGTTCGGCGAGTTAATTATAAAGAAAGGTACTCAATAATTCAAAAAATTCCGCAATACGAATGACAAAAGATTAAAAATTCTGTAAAAGACGCTTGTCGCAAAAAGCAAGTAAAGGCAAAAATTCAAATTAATTCTTATTTATAAGTAACCAAAAATATATACATAAAAAAATACGTGTTTAATATGAGTTCCTTATTAGTTTGAGTACGCTCTATATCAAACTGTTTTGAATAGATAAACTGTATCTTATGAAACTCATATATCTACAGTAGAATTCAAATTGTCGACTCAAAATTTGAAGTGATATTTTGATAATTATTATTATTCGTTTATTTTATACCACCTGTTCATAAAATAATGAAAAGAAAAATCACATTTTAGCGGTTATTAAATTCAAGTGGCAGCTGCTATTTCAAGCATTATTTTTGTTTCTGTTTCATTTTTTCATTTTTTATTTTCAAATCATACCTTAGATTATTGACAAATTCAACGATATATCACAAAAGTTTCACAGTTTTATTAATTTTTTAAAAGACTCTAAAATGTAGTGATCAAATACGTATTAGAAATACAAAAGTTTTCAACATTAAATTCCTTTTGAAAGAATTTTTATATTTATGCTATAAGTAAAAAAAAAAAGAGCGGTACAAAATTCTTTTAAATACATACTAATACTCTATGTGTATTAAAAAACAGCTATTTTATCTAGTAAAAGAGCCGTTACTAGGTGTATTAAAATACATCTATTTTATTTATTTAAAAAAGCGTTACTTAATTTTAATGTCAAAATTGTTATAGGCTGAATAATGCTTCAATCTAATATCAGCAATTTTTATATCAAATTTATGTAGGCTAACTAATTCTTCAAACTTTTCAACAAATATTCAAACAATGTATGACTAAAGCTATTTTATGAAATAATAAATACATTTGCTTCATGTGTTAGCGAAGCAAACTAATGTGAATTTAGTAACGCTTTATTAATAACATGAAGCTCTAATGCGAATTTAGCAGACTTTTTGTTTACCACTTTCGAAAACAGTGATATGTTTGTTTTACCAAAATTCTAGTAGTGTGTGACTTAAGAAATGACTATTTTTCAAAGGATTAGATGTTAGCTTTAATATTTTTAATAGATTTACAAATATTATTTAATTAATACTTCCAAAAAATCGCAGTTATAATTTATCTTACTAAAACTCTAAAAGATGCATAAGTATTAAAGTAAAACTGTTTTATTTGTGAGTAAATAATGTTGTTACTTTAGTAAATATACTTTATTTGTTAAATATACATACTCATTCTCAAAAAGAATTCTTGCTGGAACTAACTTACTATACGAAGCTCTCTCTCTGTTAAAATTATTTTGAAAATTTTCGATACAGCTCGAATAAAATTATCAATAATTCAAAGTTCGGAATGTAGTTCTTGCATATACTTTTGCAACTTAATAAAATTATCTATTTTGATCTAGGAAAACAAACTATAACAAGATTTGCCAAACTTTTTCACAGAATTTTCAATGCTTTGTTCCTCGCTTCAGAAACTATCTGCAGAATTTTATCATATTTCTAAGAAACTATCGTTACAAAATATAAGGTAAAAATATCTCAGATAAAAGTTAGGCTTACTCGTACTTCCTAGGAGCAAATCAATCATATTCATCATTTGCAAGTATATTTAATAGTTCTATCTTTCAAATTCTGGGAAATATATATATATATATATATATATATATATTTGCAATATTTAAATTTTTAAGTGCAACATAACTCAATGGAAATATAATTAATTTAAAAAACATATTATTTAAAAATTAAAACAAAGCAAATCATAAAAGTTGAATTTTTCATATAAATTTCATGATTCAGTTGACAACTTTACTGATCCAATTTAATGTTGTTTTAAATATCATGTGTATCATTATACATTCAATGACGTTTGCTACATTAGACATGAAGCAAATGCATTATTTTTTCATAAACTAATTTTAGTCAAATATTGTTAGAATATTTGAAGATTATCTTTGTTGAAAATTTTGAAGTACATGAAGTATGAAATAGATGAAGATGAAGTAGTTTGCTTAGCCTGCAAAATTTTGAGACATGAAGCAAACGCATTATTTTTCCATAAACTGATTTTAGTCAAATATTGTTAGAATATTTGTAGATTATATTTGAGGAAAAATTTGAAGTAGATGAAGTAGTTTGCTTAGCCTACAAAATTTTGATATTAAAATTATTGCCATTCATTTGAAGTAGTTCAACCTATATAATTTTGACATTAAAATTAAATAACACGTTTTCAATAAAATAGCTGCATTTTTAATAATCATACAGTATTAGTATGTTTTTGAAAGAATTTTATCGCAATATTTTTTCTTTATCTGCTTAGAATTATCAATTAATTTAACATAATTATACAAAATATTTCTAGAGTTCGACTAGTAAAGCTTCGGCATGTCACACATAGTTCTTTTTATTTATCTTTGAGTTCAGAATTCAAGTTCACCCTGGCTAAGTTAAGTTATTCTTTTCACTTCAGTCTGAACTTTTCTTCTGATGATTAAAATTCGAGATTCATGGAAATAAGGAATATATTAGTCAGAGAATTAAAACATATATCGGCATAGAATCTATTCTAGTAAGTAAGGGAACAGAAGTTTGAAAAGTTTATGCTTTTTGGAATTGCATCAAAAGCAGTCCGTAGATTGCACTTTTTGAAACAAATACAGGTACTATAAATTTATTAGAAAGCAAAGCTAAAACTCAGTATGAATGCGTATGTCAATAAATAAAAAACTTTATAAGAATTATAGTTAGTTTTGTAACAGCGGAAAATACAATTTTGTAAAAATCTATCACCGCATAGGTTAAATAATTATATTATTTTTAAAAAATCAGACTAAAATACCATTAGTAGGATTATTTGTAAAAATATTATGATACAGGACACGTTTTCTGATACTATTTAACGATACGTTTATAATGTGTATTATTTAAAAATGTATATCCAATATTCTATTTAGAATTATTAAACACTTTACTCAAAACATTTTACTCAAAACTTTCAAAGAATTTTGCTTGTAGAACTTCATGCCACACATACTTGTTTTTATTTATATCTAGATTTCTAGTTTTCATGAAGTTATTTCTTTATTACATTCCAAGCTTTTCTTCCGAAGATTAAAATTCCAGATCCATGGAAATTTGGAATATATTAGTCAGAGAGTTAAAAAGAAAAAAAAGTCTAAACAAATTCTGATGCATCACCGGAAATAGGTAGAAAATGCATTTTAAAACAAATATTCATAAGAAAGTGTTGGAGAGATTTAAAATTGAATTTATAAAATTTATAGGGCTTTACTGGAACCTATAATTGTTCCCTCCTCCAGACAGAAACACATCAATTATACTAGCGGCAATTTGATGGTATGAGTGATCGTACAACCTGGGATAGATTTTTTTGTATTAAAATTAAAAGTTGTACAGCGTTGTGTGGTTTCGAAGCATATCTCATCCTTATGGTTGACCATCAAGCCCGCTGTAAATTTCTGCTTGTAGTAGTAATTTTAAATAAACATATAGTAATTTAAATAAACATTACACAGTAAATAATGATAAATAAAGAGTCTAAATTAAGATTAAAATAAAGAGATTTTATTTATAAAAGACATAGAGTAAGGTAATTGAAAAAGAAAATATGAATTGTATGTACAAAATTTATACATGATAATGAAATTTATTGACTTGTCTTAGTAAGTCATTATTTAAGTAGTTAAAATTAAGTGTGGTACATTTAGCATTACTGGTACATATTTAAGATAACATTTTTATACCACATTTGATAGCTTTGGAATTTAATAGCTTTGTGATTAATTTTAAAACCATAAGTGTCCCTGATCCCGGGATGGTAAGAGAAATGTTTATCTCTTCAACTTTAAGCATTTAACATTAAATCAATTTAATTGTACTTGGGTAAGCTATGAAATATACCTGGATCTGTTCTAAGAGCATAGCATCTGTAGGTTGTCTGCAGAGAGCACATCACAGGAGTATTCTTAAGTCTAGAGCACATTTATCTAATACACATCACCCATATTTTAAATAAACTAAAACTAAATTAATTATTGCAATTTAGGCTATTTACATTCTGGAGCCTAAGAAAAGTTAACTTATAGAAAGCGTTGCATCAGCAACATTACAAAAAAGGATGTTTCTCCTTTCAAATTTTAGATAGAAGTGTTTTTCTTATGGCGCTATCACACGTAATCTCGTATCATAGTCAATATCAGATATTTCATCCGAAACACGTTTTTCAAGAGGAAAAAGCTCGAATTCGTCCCGTTTGATAGATTGCCTCTCGTAATTTCTTAAAGATCTAACGTACAGTAGTTTGTATCCTCTACGATATTTATCAGCTCGAAATCTACCAATCAGAGCTCTCTAAAATTCCAAGATGGCCACCGTCAGTAAGCCAACATCTTACGTTTAGGTCGTCGCAAATATTGAAACTAAAAATACAGAAGAATTAAGAAAAAAGCAAATCTTTAGTAACACAGGGACCAATTATACTTGAAAAAAACTTTAAAAATGTGCAGTTATTTTGTAATTAAGGAATTACATATGCGTCGATTGCCTCTTCGGAGTTCGTCGTTATTTACACTCCCGATAAGAACTTTATTTACTAATTTAAAGTTATTTATTGCGATTATTTTATTTCAATTCCTTATATTATTTGCTATATGTTATAATTGTACTGTCGTAGTCACTTATTTACTTCTAAAACTCTACTAGTTTAACTATTTTCAGCAGCTATATTTGGCGTTAGTTCGTACTTGTTGCCAAATTATGTCGCCAAAGATAAAAATGCAAGCAAACACGCATCAGGGTATTTTATTGCAAAAGCATGCAGCGTTCAGAATCTAAATTTTGTAGTGGAATGGGGGGGGGGGGGACAGAAAATTTTCTTATACTTTTAGAAAAATAAAATTTAATAAATGAAAATTTAATCTAGCAGCTATTTATAGTTAATTATATTTTACCTTTTAATAATTTTCTTTTAAAACAATCTTGATAATCTTTTTTTAAAGATATACAACTATTATACACACACATATTTATTCGTAAATCGGTGGAATAGTAAAAATATATTCACAGTTGTTCGAACATACAAGGCTGTCTGCTAAATGGTTGGCGACTTTCTCTCCAACATGGTTTATTAATGAAAAATTGCAAATTCAGTATCAGCCGGAGTAGCTCAGTGGTCAGAGCGAAAACCTGGAACGCTGTGGACCCAGGTTCGATTCCTGGCTCTGGCTAATTTTTCACTTCATGTTCGATTGTTGTATTTAATGTATGAGGGTGATAATATCCTTTTCAGTCTATTTTTCCTTTTTAATTATTGAATTTCAACCACCCTAACGTTTTGTTTCCCCCCTCCTAGCAGTGTATAAATTTTAAACCTTTATATGTGTTTCAATTTGTTAAGTAAAATGTGCCCTTTTTTTATTTTGTATTAATAATAAATAACGCATATAACCCCCCCACCCCACCAAAAAAAAAAAAAAAAAAAAAAAAAAAAAAAAAAAAACCCTCCAGTTAAAATATTTTGCTTCCCTTAAAAACAAAAAAAGAATTAAAATTTATATATTTTCGAAAACAAAAATGAATTCTAACGTAAAACTTTCCTAACAGAAATAGATTTCTAGAATTTTCAAATATGCAAATCCAAAATTAAAACTCATTCCGCCAAATAATTTTAAGTTATGCTTAAAAAGCACTTGTCTTGTAATCTGTTTTGCGACGATCGAACATTTATTTAACATTAGGAGGTACAAACATAAAATCTGCGTAATTTCTAAACTACTTTAACAAGTGACTTTCAGTTTGATACACGAAGGTAAAATTTACCGAAAAATATGATGTCGAAATTAGTGTTTAGTACTAAAAATTTTAGAATATGTTACGTAATTTCTATACGTAACTTCAGCAAAATTCATGTACAGCATTATCATTAGATGTTATTACTAATCTATTGTTACTTGTGACATTTTTATAATGATTTGCGGCAGAGTTCGTAGAAGGTATAACTCCCCTCCCAGGACTGTACACAATATACATGAAAAAAAGGATTGTGTTTTTGAGATGAAAAATATCAAATTAATTTAAACTTTCGAAAAATGATTAAAATCATCAAAACCAAGGTAGAAAAAACTGCAAAAGAGAGGGAACTATATCTAAATTCTATTACGTATTTCATTTTTATATTACATTCAATTAACATGAATTACATTTAAAATATGTAAAATATATTAACTAAAAATGTCATAATAGCGATTTTGGCAAAATAAGTAAAATTTAATTTAATATTTTTCTTTGCGTTACAGATTTCGGCTTAGCGATATTGTGCGGTTCCAATACATGTGACAAAAAACTAGTTTTACTATATTTTTTTTTTCTAAACCGCTTAATACTAATAGTTCAGAATTCTTAACATTTACAGGCAATGAAAGACGTAAAGTGAAGATATGGACTCTATAATTTAGAATTTTAATGGTATATTAGTGCGAGTATTGTTTTTATAATCTTGGAATTTTAAGTAAAATGATCACAATATTATATATATAGAACAGACACGAAAAGAAACTGCAATATATAAAATGTTAGTACGCGATAATGCTTCTTGCGTATCAGTCGAACTCTACACTAAATATTAAAACACCTGCTGCAATTACTCGCCATATGTTACGCCCTCTCCTTACATTAGCAGATAAGTTTCAATAGGAAAAATAACCCTAGTTGCAGCGTGAAACTGTAGCTCGAGAGGCAATAGCATATACTTCATATCGTATGGTCGTCCGTGTGATAACAGCTTTAAGTTCGAAAAATTTAGTTCTAAGATTTCTTTTCACCAGAGGGATACAACTGTCTCCTCCCTTCTTTGTCATGCTGCATCCAATGATGCCCTTGTGGTTGATGTCCACGTCTTTTTGAGTATCTGTATTGGTCGTTACGTAAATCAAATTTCTGTAACGTTTGTGATTAGAGCTAGCTATTCTCCACCCCTTTACTGGTTCACTCGAAATTGTTCCCCTATTTGGTTCCGAGAATTAACGATCAGATGTTGCTCTTGAGATTTTATGACTCTTGTAAATTGCCTGTCATAAATTGTTTTTCATCTACACAATTGCTGTAACGTCAAGCTTGTCGCCTGTCTGGTTTTTATTGCTTGTTTATTTGCACAAACCAGACCACCCATTATGCTGCAGTCTTAATCAGTATATCTCGTTGCTAAGAGGTTCTCGTGGTCCGTGGGAACGAATATCATTTGCATGAAATATGCAATATGCAGGATGTACCTATATTATAGGTTCTATCCAGCAGAAAGCAAAACAGAATTTTAGTATTAATGCATCAAAATATAGTTAAGAAAGACTGTATAAGAATTATATTAATTTCCTATAGCTTATTAATTAACATAAGGTATTTGATAGAGCAGGAAAATCAATATTTTTCTCTTGAAATACATGTCTAACCCCATTAGCATATGTACATGCTGTTTCTCCCGCTTTTACGTTGGTGCTAAAAAATATGTAACAAATTGAAAATCTTTAAAAAAAATATTATCTGAGACAAAAATCTGAAATGTATATATTTGATTGAATTGCCATTGCTGATTTGATATATACAAGCAAAATGTGCATAAAATTTAATCTCGCAGTCAAAACACAAAACTTAAAGTGGAATATTTCTGAATTGTTTTGAAAATAGCAACCTATAAGTTGTGATACCGCGAGATGACAAAATTAAATATCGTGAGCAAAAAATAACAATTTGCCTGAAGTAGTGTTGAAGGATTGATTGTAGAAAAGCTGCAAAGTGGTGCAGGAATATTCGATGCTGCAAGAGAGCTTAAAATTAATGTACATCATAAATCAACTTTGAAATACATAAGTAAAATGATTGAAGTGTCTTTAGTAATTGTGGATTTGGGAACATCAAGATTTCTTCAGCCGTAGAAGATCGTTTTCTCTGTTAATGACCCAGACATCGTTGATGGTTATTAGCTTCACAGATAGATTCACATATTTCTGCTGAAATAAAAAAGCCCACATTAAACTTCATGAGGATGTACTGGTTGGAGTACGGCATGTTATTAATGTTCCTATGCCACAATCTCATAGTTTATGGAACTATACCCATGAACATATAAATTACATATAACAGCAGTAAAATCAAGCAGGCATTCCAAATTACTTAATAAGGATTTAAGCTTAAAAAGGAATCTAAAATGAAACAGATTGAAGATTTTTTTTTAAATTCAAAATATCTAGTATCAGATATTCCGGATGGTAATATTATTTCATTTATTTAATCACAGAATGTCGTTCCTTATATAAAGCAAAAATTACTAATCGGATTTTCTGATTGATATTTCGAATAAAATGTTGACCAGTATTTGCCGAACCTGGCAACACTGTTCTGGAAAATCTTTTATTTGGATAAAATCTGAGACTCAATACTAAGTGACAAATATTTATGAACTAATTTATCACAAGGCAGAAAACAAATTACATTCTCCACTATTATTTTATCTTAAGGCGGTATTAAAAAAAAATATTTTTCCACGCTCAACAACTCAAAATTTTGAGACACATTTCCAGACTCACTTTTAAAAGTAAAAACATGAAACTTGGCGGCGTGATTTATCAAGAGATTTATAAGGGAGCCATGTTTTTATTTTTCGTTCAATTAATTAGAAATTGATTTACAAACAATTATTTTCACAGTACGATATATTTTTTTTTTTTTTTTTTTTTTTTTTTTTTTTTTGTTTCCAGCGCTATCGCTTCGGGAAATTCGGTTCAAAATGTCCACTTTGACAGCATTTTTTGAAATATATTCTGCCTTTATCAAAAAAATCAAGACAATATGGACAGTGGCGTAGCGTCAGGGGGGGCACGATCATTTTACTACCAGTATAATTATATACTGCATTTAGCCTTAATTAATCTTTTAACGGTATGAATTATTAAGGCCAACTATAGTATATAAAAATACTGGTAGTAAAGGGATCCGTGCCCCCCCTTGACGCTACGCCTCTGAATACGGACATTATAAAGTTTCTGAATAAAATAACCTGCCAAATGGATGCATTTTAGAGCAAAAATAAATTTAAAAATATGTCTCAAAATAAGCAGTTTGGAGTTGAATACATCCTTAAAACATTTTTTAAAAATTGTAATCAGTACACAGTTTGCTTACTAATTTCTACTTCGTGTCTAGATATTTGATTTTAAATTTTGGATAATGTTCTTCAGTCATATGTAAAGGGGGTAACGTCACTCTATAAAGTTAAAATGGAAAGTTAGAAGAAATAGGTAATTCTTAAAAACATTAACACCAGAAAAATTATATTGTAAATTATTTTTTCAAAATTTAGCCCATTTATATTTTATTATGTATATGTTGAATCACCGTTGATGTCGAAGGACTTCTATGAGCACCTTAATGAATCAAAAATTGCAGCTATTAATATATTTTTATTCTCTAGGCTTTATGAAATCTAATCGGTTACATTAAAATATTGTAAAATTGGTGATATATTACCTGTTGTGTCTTATTGAATCTTTTCTTAAGTTTAAAAGCATTATTCCATCTTAGAGATACATTCATTGGTACTAGAAATATATTTATTTTCTTATCTCTCTTATCTACCAAGTGTTCGGTTACAATAAGATCTTTAAGGAAGGAGTCAGTTTTCTGTGTTGACAGAAATAGAAAAAAAAATAATAATCCATTATAGCCATATATTTTTCTTAAAGGTTCAAGTCCGATATCTAGACAAAATTTTACATCCAAATATTCTTCTTCTTCTTTTTTTTCTGCAATGGGTAAAGAGGCATTATTTAACATTTGAATTACAAGTTGGGAGTGGCGACTATTTTTACATTGAATAATGCCACAATTTACAAAACATTTCTTGTTACAAAAATTGTTGTAGAGTTCTCTTGAAAACATTCCAGTATAGACGTAGACTTTTTGAGGCAGATATTTTTATCAAAAAGTGGTGCGATTTGAATACAAAGACTAGTCGTTGGGGGCTACCGTAATACTTACCCGTCATGGATATGCTTAATATAAAATATGAAAATAAAACATGTGTAAACTATTTATAAAATGCATTGCAATTCGAATAAAATCGTGGCTTGATGACGTCATAAACTTTAAATGCTCTATTACTGAATTGTATAAAAGAAACATCCTTATCACTCCAAAATTGATAACCCTATTAACTAACAGTTTGCTGTGTCGGATTAAGCGTCTCATTTCCAAATAAATATATCTTTGAATTGAAATTTGAATGAAATACAGGGTCATGAAAAATCGAAGAGTGTGGTAAATGTGATTACAAATATCTCGGCAACTCATTATCCGATCGACTTCATTCTTTATGCAAAATTCATGTTTTTTTATTGTCTTTCATATTCACTGCTTAAAATAAACATTTTCTAAAATTTGTATATACCTTTTATCAGAACGAAAAATTCGAGAGTCAGAAAAAAATAGTTCCGGATAATCGAGGTTATTGAAATTCAATAAGCTTCTTTCCATTATTACATACAAAGTATATACCAAATTTCAAGTCTCTATCGCAATTTGTTCGGGAGATAGAACTTTTACAGACACAAACACAGACACATAGAAACAAAGACAGACGGACGGCATTTTTTTTTCTAAAAATATGTTTTTTGGAATTTCCAATGTCTGAAACGTGTAAATCCGTCATTTTTTATTTTTTGATTTTCAAAACGATTACAAGACTTACCATATACTACGTATGATGGGTATGGTGATGATTATTGTTGGGCTGAAATATTTTAATGCATAACGCATGAATTGAGATAGTTTTTGGGCCGTTCGTTCGTACCATTTGCGTTGTAAACAATTACCCAAAGGTTCTACATCCAGGAAGGCAGACATGAAATATCCAATGAACGAAGACATCTCAACTGAAAGTTTTTTATTGATATATAGCAAGTATAAGATGGTAAGAATGGGGTGGTCTCGGATGTTAGAGGCTTAGAACAGTTGTTGACAGACCAAGAGCTAGGAGTGATCTGCCGTTTGGGCAGTAGATTGTCTCGCCACGATTCGATAATACATTGAGCCAACAAACCGCAGACGCGCAGAAGAATTTATGTACGTTAAGGATAATTAATGTAAATGTTTTGGGAGGATGTAATGAAAAGGCTACCACATTTGGCGAAACCGTAACTTTTGTGAATTTTAGAGGCACATGCGGGCAACCCGGTGGGAAAGGAATTTTAGTCAAAGGAAAGAGTTACTTTGTATCTGGGAAATTGCATTACTTGCACAATTTGTTTATGAACAGAAAAAGGTTGGGCGCCCAAACAGCTGACAAAGAATGTCCGGAACACATAACATTACATCTGTTATAACCGCATTGGAATTAAAATAGATTTATAACGTACATGCTGCGTTTAGTAAAGATAGTCTTTCATATGAGAAAAGGAAGTAACATTTGGGGTTTTAGAATAAGAGATATTTGAGCGAAGAGAATATTAATTAATATATTAAAAATTAAGTTAGGAAGATAATAATTTAGAATAAAGATATGTATAAATGATTCTATATCCTAATGGGTAAGTAATAGTTGCTGGGACGACATGTATCCCGCTCTCGTTTACAAAGAGTTAGTGTACGATATTCATAGCCACATATAGGTTGATTCTTTCTGGGATAGTTGACGAGTGCAACAAACCTGTATGTATAGTAGCCCGGGAGGTCAAAAGACCTAATTCCGTTACAGCTTGGTAAACGGGAGGTGTTGGGTTCAATCTCTTGTAGCGCTCATCGACCTAACCGTTCGGAGTTTTCCGTAGTTTCCTTCAAACTTTGCATAAATACGGGTTAGGATCCCTCAGAAAGACCCCCCACGGAGGACACTCCCTCCGCCGGTCTGTATCCTTAGTGCAGATAATCGGCCGTAACAAATAACCACCAACCAATCCGTTATAACTTGTGTGGCACATACTCAGTTTCAAATCTCATTGTTCTACTAAGTTCGCTGCATTCGATATTTCTTTCTGGGCCTAGTTGTAAAAAAAAGCGATCGTTGGTAATCTCCGTTATCGAGCATGCATAATAGCTAGAATATATCATAAGTGCTTATTATAAAGATCTACCTAATAAACATTACTATAACTAACTTTATCTGTCAAAATATGTTAATCATAATATAAATATTTTATTTTTAGAAAAGTAGTCTACTAATAAAATTTCTTTTGTAAATCTCACTCACATCATTTAAGTGGGTTTGGTTTTATTCAACATTTTAAACTTCCTGTGTAAATATGAATAATATAAATGCTTCAATACAGAGTTTCATACACGTATTATATGTTTATTATACGACTCTAGGGGACTCTGCCCCCTGCTCGTTACGCTCACCAACCCTCGTTCTGATTTCACAGCGTCTTAAAACTTGGTAAATGCAATGTATCCTGTTTTAAAAAGAGGATGATGATGATATAGCGAACGGCGACTATCTTCTGTAGTCAGGTTATAATGCTTTTTCATTTAACTGGTTATAATGCTTTTTCATTTAACTGGTTATAATGCTTTTTCATTTAATTCTTTTTTATTTTTAATATTCATGTGTAAACACGATTTTTATGACGTAATTTTCTTTATTTCCTGCTTTCAACACGTGATCATTTAATTATTATTTTAATTAAATTAATTGGTTTTTCATTGTTTTTAATAGTCTCGCGCAAATACATTTTTTATTTGAGATAAAACATAATCATTTGCGCTTATTTAGAAATTGGCAACAATATAAAAAATTACTTTTTCAATAAAAGATTTTTTACTCGATTTTTAAGGAATTTTTGAGTTTTTATCGTCCGACCGTGATAATTTTTTAAATTTCTAAAAGCTTGTTATATTTCGCGTCTGGTGGTATGATTTTCGAATCCGTAGGATGGCTAGAAAAAAAGTAATCGCTTCTCAAAAAAGTCCCTAGTAAAAAAGCGATGAGAATAACCCGGAATATCCACGCAGATTTTCATTGGTCCATTTTTAAACCATTACTTTTTTTTATATATAGAAAGATTAGTGTGGAAGAAAGTATATGTTATATAGATGCAATATATGAAATGAGTACGATTAAAAGGATTGAAAATAATAGAATTATAGAAAATTCCAAAAAAACATCATTCGGAATAAGAATTTTAACTACATCAAAAACAAAGACAAATAAACACGTCTTAATAACACTGTAAAATTAAGAAATGCGCAAGTGCCTTTCGAAAGAACTTTGTCTTTCTTATACGCGATTAGTCGCCAAGGAAATGTGCTTAATATAGCAGCAATATGAAGGGAGTAGGATAAAATACATTATAGAGTATATATAGGCTCTGCGCATTTCTTATTTTTTTTGTTGTTATCACTCTAAAAATGACATTTTCAAAACTGAGCAAAAAATACTTAAATCTGAGTACGTCGCATAGTAAAAATGACACCGAATCAAAATTACTCAAGTTTGAAACATGTATATACTCATTTCTGAAAACATGCACACACTCAAGAATACAACATCACGTGCTCATATATGAGTATGTCCATGTTTCAAAAATGAGTATGAACTAACCTCTATGTGCTCAGTTTTGAGTATGTCCATGTTTCAATATTCTGAGTATTTCTAGTGTTTCAGAATTGAAAGCATTAGGTCGTCATATTTTAAACAAAAAGTTTCATAACAAAATGAAAACATCGATTTACTCAGATTTGAAATTGTAATTTTTCTCAGTGATTAAGAAGTTTTTTGTCTTTATTTTTTATCACACTTTTTCAACATTTTACTGTATATCAAAAATGTCTAATGGCATTATTATTACTATGTTTATCAAAAGCAATGTTTATCAACATACATTAAACTTAAATAACAAAACATTTTTAACGTTTGATATATAAAATTTAAACAATAAAAATATCACATTTAATTAGCCATAAAAGCTAAAATCACACAAATATATACAATTAAAAATACAAGCAGACGTTTCAGGCAACGTTTTAACCCCTCTCCATTGCAATAACATACGTTGACCACACATTTTCAAAACATGTTTACAGTTAATAGTTTTACCAGTTAAAATGAAGGTAACTTCATAGAATTTACATTAAAGCACGGTCAATAGTTTTACCAGTTAAATCAAGAAAACTTCATAGCACTTACATTAAAGTTGAAATCACACCAATATATACAATTAAAAATACAAGCAGACGTTTTAGGCTATGTTTTAGTCCCTCATCAGTGCAATGACATACGTTGACCTGACAATTTAAAAATCTGTTTATAATCAATAGTTTTACCAGTTAAAATCGGGAGAAACGTCATTGAATTTACACTAAAGCAAAGTCAATAGTTTTACCAGTTAAAATCAAGAAAACTTCACAGAATTTATATTAAATTATATACGGTGTTGCTTTAATGTAAGTTCTATAACGTTTTCTCGATTTTAACTGGTAAAACTATTGACTGTAAACATGTTTTGAAAATGTGTGGTCTACGTATGTTATTGCATTGATGAGGTGTTAAAACCAGAAATGTCTACTTAACTTTTATGTCTAATTAAAAGTGATATTTTTATTGTTTACAATCTGATCCGTCCTTGGACTATCCACACCTAAATTTTCAGCCTTCTAGGTGGGCTAGATTTAGCTAGCCACCGCTGAGAAACAAACAAACAAACACACAGAGCGAAACTTTCTTTTATTAGTATAGATATATTAAACTTTATCACACCAATCAAATAAAACAAATTACTGAAAACTTTAAATAAACTGTTCTTCTGCATGACATAAATATTTGTTTTTATTTATATATGAGGCGATTCAAACTGATTTATTCAAGCTTTTTTGGCTTAGTTGAAATTATTCCTTTCATCCGAGTCAAAACTTTTCTTTCCAAGATTAAAATTCGAGATCTACAGAACTGAAGAATATTTTAGTCAGGGAATTAAAACGCATATCACCATACGATCGGCTCTAGTACAAAGAACGAAAGTTTGAAAAGTTTCTGCTTTCTCAGAAATGCATCACTGACAGCCCGTAGAATGCGCATTTCAAAACATGTACTGGTGTTAGAAATTTAGAGATAGGAAAACTGAGTTTAATATTAATGCAGCCAAAAATAAAGTTGAGCTTCTCTAAGTATTACAATCAGTTTTTGTAATTATATTTACGTATCTAAAAAATTTAAAATCACACTATTATTTTCTTTTAAAATATTTGTAAGAATCTTAGTCAGTTCATAGCCTGCCTACTATTAAATATCTGTTGTGTTGTTGTTGTTGTTTCTAATCCCAGATGGTTTAGCACTGCTAAATCATCCCCATGATACCGAAGACCTCAAGAATCATGGTAAAGGGAGCAGCTTCTGTTAGTACAAGATACCAGGAGCACCCAAGGGTAGAAGTCTGACTTTACTCCAAACAGGGCTCCTAATTTTGAACCAATTCCAGATGAGAGACCTGCATCTGGATTGGCACCCCCCAGAGGTAACGCTTATATAGAACTTTCAGGACTTTGGATGTACGAACAGATTTAACGTGCACCAGCTCCCATTACCGTACACGGTCCCACAGCAGAGGCAGACGAGAGAGGATAGACGATGCACCCTCCCAAACAGTGACCGTGGTCGATGCTGCTTGGCTTTCGGCGATTTTACGAGAGCCGAGCTTTTACCGTCCGCGCCACTGCGGGACATTAAATATCTACACAATGTCTGAGCATTTATCTTAAATTTTGGTCGGTTTATTTACAAGCAAAGAATTGGGTGCGTTATATAAAGTTTGAATGACTTTAATGTAAAATTGAGATTCTGATAAAATTTACCCTCAACATTACTTTTGTATTGTTGTCAGAATAATTATATGGCAAATTATTTTTTAAAACCTCAGTTAAATAAATTATATCTTGCTTATATTGAATAACTCGCCATTAATGTCGAAAGATTTCTATATAAGCACCTTCACGAATCGAAGTTTGTTTATATCAGCTTTCATTTGTCTGGCTTTCTGAAATATCAGCCATAATATTAATAAAAAAGAAAGAAAAATCATGTACCAAGCATAGATTATGAAGCACTTTCCAACACTAACAGAATACTTTAACAAACCATTGCTGTTTAAGAAGGTATCTAAGTAAACATTTCAGAAAAACACAAAACATATTTGAAAATCAGATTTCATCAATCACCGTCTACAGCCGGAAAAGTACTCCAATTCTTTTCTGCAGCCCTGGATATAATTTATATATTTGTATATACTCTATAGTTTGTTACAATTTAGTTTATTAATAAAACAAATAACACAGTTGGAAATTCATCTTCAGCAGTTTCTACGAATACACGGAAACATACTTGAACTATTTTGTACAGCCCTGTATATTACCTTAAGCTTTTTATACACACCACATATTAAGCTATAGTTTAATTCAGGCAAATACACGCTAAAATCACACTTCGAGAAATTATCATACATAGGCAGCCATGTATTCAGTTCTTTGCGTGGCCCTGTATATGATTTTATTTATATTCTACAAACCTTTCTTGGTATACTAAATATATTTCACGTTCAAAATGCATAACTCGATTAAAAACCCATTTTAATCAATTTACGCTGATGCACCGTGATGCTTACGAATTTTTCTGTGTAGCCCTGTATATGATCTGTAGCATTTATACATACCTCATAGCATTCAAAAATTTACTTAAACGCTTACCTTACTAAAATCCCACTTCAAATTATGGCTTCTAAACAATACTTCGGACACAGTACTGTACCCGAAATATTTTATGTGTCCCTGTAAATGAAAGATAAATGCTATGCGCATAACAAGCATCTTGTAATAAACCTCAGTAATGTATATCAATTTCATTATATTTGAAATGGCGTAACATAGTTAAAATACTCTGCAAACAGTTTTTCCCCCGTAGACCATTTTGTAAAAGAATACTTTTGTGTGGCACTGTAGATGAAAGAAAAGAGCTTTACACTCCATATTCTACAGAAAGCATGTCTTAGTTCATTTCAGAAATTGATATGAATTTCATTATGTTTCTAATAACTGAAACATGATTAAAATGCGCCGCAAACGATTTTCCACATTAAACCATAATGAAATGGAATTCTTTTCAGTTTCTCTGTAGATTAATTATAAGTGCTACACGTACCATGTTCGATAGTAAGCATCTTGTAGTGTATTTCAGTGATGTATATCAATTTCAATATATTTGAAATGGTGTCACATCATTAAAATGCACTGCAAAGGATTTTTCCCCCGTAGACTATAATTTAACTGCATTCTTTTGAGTGCCCTGTAAAAAAAGTATAAGTGCTACACACTTCATTTTCAATACCGAACATGCTCTAGTAAACCTCAATAACATATATCAATTGCATGACTATCCGGATATATTTACGTGAGTTAGAGCATGGACAGACAGACAGACAGACAAACCGAATTCATAAACACTTTTCAATTATGTTGGAAAGTGTTAAAAAGAAAAGTGCCCAGTTAAACTGATGTTATTGAGCTCACAGGCTAATTGTACATTATACTCTTATTTCGAAGAATAATGCCCTTCGAAAAATAAAGAAATCGAAAATAAACCTGTATACCAAAGTTGAAGCAAATCGTATAATTCTGGATGAAATAACGATTTAGCTAAATTAAGGGGGGAAATACACCCCGTTCTCCCCCCTCTATATGCTTAACCAATGAACCTCCAAATCTAATCAGAGAAGCGCCTTATCAGAATAAACCTGTATACCACATTTGAAACAAATCGGATAATTCTGCATGAAAAAACCCATTTATCTAAATTAAAGGGGGAATCAGCCCCCGTTCCCACCTTTATACTTAACCAACGAACTCCCAAAACTAGTCAGGTAAGCGCCTTATCAGAATGAACCTACATACCAAATTTGAAGCAAATCGGATAATTCTGCAGGAAAAAACAATTTATCTAAATTAAGGAGGATTAGCCCCCTTCATACTTAACCAATGAACCCCCAAAATTAATCAGGGAAGTACCTTATCAGAATGAAATTATGTACAAAATGTGAAGCAAATCGGATATTTCTATCAAGAGTTGTCGCGTTACGTACTTTATTTTCTATACCGCTAACCAGGCCCCTACCTGCCCGGTATGAGTGCCTAGCTTGACGAGTTAGTACCTGGGAGCGGGGCGGAAATCGCCTGATCACAGCATGGCTGTGATCCACCTGACCATAGTTTTGTTGGCATTGCTGCAGTGCTCTCTCGTGGTTTGCTACATTTCTGTTTGTTTGCCGGTTGAAGGTTTCTATTTAACTTTGTTGAATTGGCAGATTTTAAGAAAGCAAAAATTAAGGAAGAGAAAGTAATTGGTCTCGTAATTTAGAACTTTGATCAGGTGACGAGATCTTCACCTGACTAGGCACCGCCAGAGGTGTAATTCACAAGGAACTTGGAGGACTTTGCTCCCACGACGGATTTTACATGCACCAGGTGCCTTTAGCGTACATAGATTTACATATTTGCCATCTCTGTTGGCTTGTCACGTTCATGGTGAATTGTCACTGTAGTGTTTATCGCCTTATTTTGGGGGCTGACTTCCTTTTTCGTTCTTATTTGCCTCTGTCAGGGTTTTTTGCCGTTTTTATGGACTCACACCTGTTGTAGGTTGTTTCTGTCTATTACCATTCGTTGGGTTTTTATCTCTTTCATGATAAATTGATATCTCTAGCTTGTGCTACAGCTGGTTGTCACATTTTGAAACTTGGTCTTCTTTCGAGAGTTTCACTGGTTATTAAGTCACTATCGTGGGCTTTATCACACTGTAACTTTTGTTACTGGTGGTTGTCACACTGTAACTTTTGTTACTGGTGATTGACACATTTTGTAACTTTTGTTACTGGTGGTTGTCACATTGTAACTTTTGTTACTAGTGGTTGAAACATTTTGAAAGTTTTGTTACTGGTGGTTGTCACATTGTAACTGTTTGTTACTGGTGGTTGTCACATTGTAACTTTTATTACTGGTCACGTTACGTACTTACATACGTACATACATACAGAACCATCGGACACATTAACTCTCAGGCTTTGATAGCCTATGAGCTAATGTTTTACAGAATGAGCATTTATAAGTGTTATAATTAGATTATTTTAGACAAATTATCATAAGGCAAGAAACAAACATTTCTCTACTATTTTCTCTTAAAATATGTTTAAGAATTTTAGTCAATGCACAGTCTGGTTACTAAGTTTCTACGTATCGGCTGAGTATTTGTTTTGAAATTTGTATAGTGCCTTGGAAATATGGAATTGGGAGGGGGTTGCCTTGTCTGCAAAGTTAGAATGTCTTTAACGTATTTCTATCGTTAATATACATTTCAGGAATTTCTTTTTTATTCAGTAATTTCAAATCCATACAGAAAATTCCAACAGAATTTTTACTTTATGTAATCAATCACGAAAAGTCTTTCATTAAATAAAGCAAAAAAATACTCTTCAGAATTTCGGGTAAGAATATATATGCGGTAATGATGCAAATGGTTTAATTGCTGTATATATAATTCTTACAAATTTTAATACTAGCAGTGCTTTTGTATTCTTACCAGAATAATTAGATGATAAATTATTTATTTTAAAATTAAATGGATTATAGTTGTTATAATATGACAAAAAAAAAGCTTAAAAATTATATTTGTGCCTAAGAAGTTCTACATGAGCTACTTTATGAATAAAATTTTTTAGACATCTATTGTCATTTGTCCGGCATAGCCTAATCTTAAGCGTAATTATTAAAATTTCATGTAATTGTCTATATACACATTTGTTGATATTATATTTTTTTTTCTGTCTTGTCTCTCCTGTGCTCGTTTATGAGCTTATACTAAGTCTGCATTAAAATTCCAAATTAACGTTAAACGAAGACAAGCGGTTTTTTCTGCAAATTTATTGTTTGAATTTCAATATTTAAGGTATCCGGTATCCAATATTAAGGTATCCAATATTTAAGGTATCCTTTAAAAGCCGATTTTCGGCCAAAATATCGATTTTCGGCCAAAATATCGATTTTTAGATTTTAATATAATATATTAGCCGGACTCTTTATCTTTCCAAATCTGTTTGAATTTTGTTTATATCTTATTTAGAAGTCAAGTTATTGCCTTTTTAAAATTACTAAGTATCAGTATTTTGAAACCGGAAGAATCGTTCTGCTCACCGGAAGTCAGCACGTTTTTCAATGCTATGTAAACCCAAGAGTAAAGAAGCAGAGAAATTTTTAAAAAAATTTGAAAAAGAAAAACAGCAATTGTTTTAAACAAAATATATAATATAGTGTATAAATTGAGTAACATATTAAGGTTTGCTTTTCAAAATAAAGGTAAGATTTTGGATTAAATTTTGTTTTTACGTTTTCTGAAAATCAATTTTTTAACATTTTATGTTTACGCAAAACATCATAAAGTTAAAAATTATGGATGAATATCTTTCAAATTTTTTTTGTATGCTTTGCAAAGTGCAATAAATGGAATGAACTACACTAGTAACAGTAAGTGTATTAGTTTTTTTTAAATTATTGATAAAGTTTCCAATATGCAATAAATTTTTAGGAATTTTTGCTTCATCACTGATTAACTTTCTATATAGTTTTTAATATTTGACTCACAAATATGAGAGTAGTTCATTCCCCAGAAAAAGGTTTAATAATTATAATAATGCTTACAAAATAAAAATATCTTGATTTAAAGTTGAGTTATGATGTTTTGCGGAAGTGGTCTTTTTCGCTGCTTTTTGCTTATTTTTTCAAAAAAATATAAAAAAATAATTTGAAATGTATAACTTTTTCTGTTTTATTTTACTTTTTTAATCACATCATGATATACAACGCAAAAAAAAGTCATATTTTAAAATAATTTTAAAAAAGGCCCTCCGAAGGTTTTCGAATACCTTAAGATACTCTTTATATAGGATATCTGAGGTGGAAGTCTAACGTTGTATCTTTCTACTTTTTTTTATATATTTTTGTTACATTTTTATTCTATAGACACATTAAATTTTGGAGAAAATGGTTAATTGGTTCCAAAACTGATAATGTCCTCAGACTAAACCTGGAACCAAAATGATAAATAAAAAAAAAATTAGAAAAATACAAAATTAGATATTAACTTCAAGTAATCTATGAAAAAATATAATTTAAAAAGATTGAATTGCGAGCAATGTGCAGTTAACGCTTTCCATTGGTTCAACATTAGCTTACGAATGTCGGTACGTGATTAACGTAGGCTGATCACTCAGGTTCAAAATTCCCCACTCCAATGGGCCTAACGCATTCGTAATTTTAAAATATCTCCTCATAAAATTTATATTTTTAACATATTTTTTTCTGTGCAATCCTTATAAAAGACGTCTCTTTCTATTTTAGTTGACAAAATAGTTCTAAAATAGATGGTTAATGTAATATTTTCTGTGTGATGGTTAATTTAATATTTTCTGTAATACGAACTGTGAATAAAATGTTACCACATCGAATAAATTAAATATATATAATTTAAAAATTTTTTGTCAACTAAAAAAACAAGAGACATCATTTAAGAAGAGTAGACAGAAAAAAGAAGTTTAAAATATTAATTTTATGATGAGTTATTTTAAAAATACGAATGCATTCCATGCTCGTAGGTTTAAAACATTCGCCAGAAAAATTTGCAATCTGACTAACCAACACCCTTAGAATACACAAAAAAGAAGAAGAAGAAAAAAGAACGTTGTGTAGCGTGCAATGCACACTACAACCTTGCACTGGCGGATTTTGTGCAGATTTTTTTTTCTTTTTGAATATACATGAACATGTCCGGGTAATATGGAAAATATTTTCGAAATGTTCCAGACAAAATTAAAATTTAAGCCTTATTAGAATTTCTTTAATTACGGCAATTGTATAAGGATTAAAGGAAATCTTCGTTTAGGAAGCTGTGAATTTGATCGGCAAGGGTTTTTTATTGCCCCCTTTTCACCACCCAAATTAGCATTTTTGTAAATTATTACATAAGAACAACATTATATAAAGAACAAAAAATGTCAAAATTTGATAATCTTGTAAATAAGAAACCTCTGGCAACTTAATGCTTCAATTGTAACTGTGCATAATCCGATTTTTTTTTAACAACATGACTTAAGCCTTATTATAATTTCTCTATTTATGCCTATTTTATAAGGATTAAATACAATCTTTGCTTAGAAACCTGGGAGTTTGATCGCCAAGGGTTCGTTGATGCTCATTTTTCTCCACATCAATTAACATTTATATAAATTATTACACAAGGAAAGCATAATATGATGAAAATAAAATGCCAAAGTTTGATGATCTTGTAAGTAAGGATCCTCTGGTGACTTAATGCTTCATTTGCGACTATGCATACTTCGATTTTTCTTTTGTTTTTTTAACATTATTTAATCCTTATAACAATTTCTCCAGTTATGCCAATTTTATAAGGATTAAATACAATCTTTGTTTAGGAAGTTGCGAATTTGATTGGCAAGGGTTCGTTGTTACTCACTTTTCTCCATCTCAGTTAGCATTTTTGTAAATTATTACATAAGAACAACATTATATAACGAACAAAAAAAATGTCAAAATCCTTATTATAATTTCTCCAGTTATGCCAATTTTATAAGAATTAAATGCAATCTTTGTTTAGGCAGCTGTGAATTTGATCACCAATGTTTCATTGTTGCTCACTTTTCTTCCTCTCAATTAGCATTTACGTAAATTATTACATAAAAACAACATTATATAATGAACAAAAAATGTCAAAATGTATTATCTTGTAAATAAGCATCTTCTGACGATTTAATGCATCAATTACGACTATCCACACTTCGATTTTGTTAACATGATTATTTTGTAGAGTTTTAATGTGTTTAAAAGTCTGTATTCTCACTTATAAAGTACTCTGTATAAATACATAAGTACTTTAAACTTTAATAAATTGCGAGTAAACTAAAACAATAATGATCATTTAACATTTTTTAAAGTTTATTGTTAAATATAATTAACATCAGCAGACATATTCTTTGAAAAAGTAATACAAAAAATCAGCGCAAAATTATTAATTTTTAATATAGGCCCTCCTTAAATTAAAAATCACGGCCAGTACTTAAATAATGCTTGATAAGTTTAAAGATTAATTAAAAATTTGACCTATGTAACTGAAATACATTTTAATTAGTCCAACATGTCTAAAAATCGATGCTAAAAATAAATTTATTTTAATAAAATTTCAACTTTAATTTCTCAAATCTCTAATCATATATACATTAAATATGAGAAACTCTACTTTCATAATTAGTATAGTACACTTTTAAAATTATATTCTGGATAGAATGAGCTGCTTTTTCTAATTAAGTAAAATTTGATTATTCTGAGAATGTAATGTGCTAAAATGATTTAGGTTTCAAAATGATTTTTCATAAACTTTGATGAGATTTCGCTAGAGATATTTTCAGAAAATAAAAATTAGTTAATATGTAATATTAATTTACAAATTTAATCTATATATTTTTAATGAGAAAAATGTTTTCAAATGCATACATGTTTGTTGCACTCCTGTAAAATAGAGTAGATAAAGTCTTTAAAATGTCCGAAAACACAGCGATTGTATTCTCTCGAATTATTAAGGGCAAATATATTAATTAATATGCGTAATAATATTTTGATTAAAAACATTCTTTAATCTATATATTAACGTATAGTTTTAATTAATATATACATATTAAAAAAATTAATTAAGATGCTGTATTGATTAGCATATTTTAATTTTTATGCAATTCTATAAGTAATTACTTTCACGAGCGTGACTAAATCTGACAATAATATCGATAGAGGTAGTGAAATGTGAAGTACTGTAAGTTCTCGTTAAGTATCATTGATGTGACGCGTAGAAATCTCTCGTTAATCAAGCTATTATCTTTATATTGTCGGGAGACAAGAAGAAAGCCCAATTTATCCGCATTTTACAAATGTAGGAAGCATTAGTACGGTGTTCATTGCAAAATTAAGTAAGATGGCAACTTACAAGTAAATACATTAATTAATATACATAATAATATTTTAATTAAAAACATTCTTTACTCTATATATTAATGTATAGTATTAATTAATATATACATATTAAAAATATTAAATAAGATGCAGTATTGATTAGCATATTTTAATCTTTATACAATTCTTCCATCTCAATTTGAATTTATGTAAATTATTACATAAAAACAACAATGAACAAAAAAATGTCCAAAATGTATTATCTTGTAAATAAGCATCCTCTGGTGATTTCATGCTTCAATTACGACTATGCACACTCCGATTTTTTTTAACACGATTATTTTATAGAGTATTAACGTGTTTAAAAGTCTGTATTATTATGAATAAAATACCCTGTATAAAAATATAAATATTTTAAATTTCAATATATTATGAGTCAACTATAACAATAATGATCACTGAAAATTTTTATAAGGATTAGATACAGTCTTCGTTTAGGAAGCTGTGAATTTGATTGCCAAGGGTTTGTTGTTGCTCATTTTTCTCCATCTCAATTAGAATTTATGTAAATTATTACATAAAAACAACAATGAACAAAAAATGTCAAAATTTATTATCTTGTAAATAAGTAAGATGATAACTTACAAGTAAATATATTACAACTACACAATTATATTCGTCTCCGAAACATTAATTTATACACATTATTACAATTTTCACAATGAATTTACAATGCAGAATTAGATTTATTTTTAGAATTTACTATGTAATTACTTAAAAGTTTAGTTAAATTAGAAATTTTTATTGCATTTGTTTTGGGAAAGGCGGAAAAAAGCGATATATCAAATAAACGATATATCGAGGTTCGCTTTAACGAGGTGCTAATGTATCTAAAAAACAGTTACACATGAATATTTCGCAAAATAAACATGGAAAATAACTAATTAGAGCAAGTGTTTTCAGCTTTCGTCTTTTTTTTAACAGGTAAACTTTGAAGTTAAATAAAGCGAATATTATTGCTTGGGAATAGGGGTTACACGCGGTCCGTAGTTCGAAACCCTTGAGATAGAAGTCTGGTTTGAATCTCCAAGTAACAATAAATTTTTAAGGAGGAAAATAAACAATGTTGGATTTAAGCAGAAAAGCGAAATAATCCCAATGAATTTAATATGTCTTGTTATTAGAAATAATAGTAAATACAGAGTAGACTGTCGATTCACGGGATCGGTAGTCGGATAAACGGAATAATCGGTTGCATAAAAGGACATTATCAGATGAATTTTCTAATTTTACAACCACTGAGAAAAATGACACTTTCAAATCTGGGTAAATCGATGTTTCCATTTTGTTATGAAACTTTTTGTTTCAAATAGGACGACCTAATGCTTTCAATTCTGAAATACCAGAAATACTCAGAATATTGAAACATGGACGTACTCAAAACTGAGCACATAGAGGTCAGTTCGTCCTCAATTTTGAAACATGGGAAACACTCAAAAATGATTAGAATAAGTTCAAAATCATTTTTGAAACATGGACATACTCAAAAAATTATTAGAATCAGTTCATACTCATTTTTGAAACATGGATATACTAAAAAATGATTAGAATCAGTTCGAACTCATTTTTGAAACATGGACATACTCAATTATGAGCACATGATGTTTTATTCTTGAGTGTGTGAATGTTTTCAGAAATGCGTACATATATGTTTCAAACTTGAGTAATTTTGATTCGGAGCCATTTTGACTGTGCGACATACTCAGATTTGAGTATGTTTTGCTCAGTTTTGAAATTGTCATTTTTAGAGTAACGTTAAACCATAATTAAAATTAGTATAAAGGAAGTAAATGTTTATTATCATAAAGTTAAATTATAATAAATAAAATGACTATTTAAGTAACATAAAGTAAAACGACTATTATCATAAAAATGTTATAAATAAATTAAGGCAAAATTAAGGAAAAAAAATTTCTGTAAATGCATTACTTTTATTTATTTATTTTTCATATAAGTGAAAATAAAACAATTTTCAGCTTATTTTAAATGATTATTGTACAGAATTATCTAATAAATTTTACTGTCTATTAAAATAATTTAACTATATATTAATTATTTGTCAGATTTTTTACCATACTTAAAGCTTTATACAATTATAAGCTACACATTTTCGTCTGGAATTTTGAATACAGCTACAAATGCCCTTATGACGAAATATGTGAGGGGTGCCGGTTAACCGATTATAATTGAGAGTTTACTGTATTTTTTATTATTCTTCTTAGTTTAAAAATAATTTCAATTTAAAATTAAGATAAACATATCTAATGTACGTTTAACAAGATAGAACTGCTATACTCTTTAACAATCAATAGTAAAGCCATAAATTTCAAATTGTAAAATTATTATTTTTTTTTATTGTTATTTATTCAAAAAATAGAACACAGAAATTGTTATCTTTAGTCATTGCGTGATAAAATATGAATGTCTCTCTCAGATAAAGACATCTTGATGAAGTTTGAAGTTTTCTATTTCTAATGCATCATGAATATTTCGGCATTCTGCTAGCGACTGTATTAACTTTGACAAAAGCCTGTTGTGAGTTTGGCAAAACTTCTTCCAGTAATAACTTTAAGTTTCGCAAACTTAACTCATCATGTTGTCCTTGATATTGCAATGGAAGCCGCATAAATCGATGAAAGAAACTCTCCGAAGAATTTTGAAGTGCATTGCATAACAATTTTATTCAAGACGAAGGTGTAATTTTATGCAGAATAATTTCCCCAAAGAAGAATATTTAGAGTGCTGACAATAAATCTGAAGCAAGTTGGTTTAAACCTCTTTTTTTTTTTTTTTCAATTTAACTCTCTTATGCATGAAGCATTTTTAAATGGATAAAAAAACAAATTTTTCACTTAAAAAAGATTTAAAATGGATTAATAAGAACAAATAATGTGGAAAATTTAAAAATCTTTCATTCATTTCAAAATTGAAGTGTTTGCAAAAAGAAGGAAGTAGCTCCATTTTAAACATCTTTCCGATGTCCAATTTCTTGTAAACAGAAATCCCGCAGAATAGGTTTTTTTTATATATATTATTGATGACAAACCGTGCATAGGTACAATGAATAATGCATAAGTGAAAAAAATACTTTTGATAAAACTGTAAAAATTAAAATAATAATAATAATAATAATTTTCTAAAAGTGCAAAATTGGAGCTAACTCCTTCTTAGCTTCAAACCCTTCAATTACTAAACGATTTTGATATAATGTTTACAAACAATAATTTATTATTATTAATATTTAATGAAACGGACGACGTAATGTGGGCTCTACTCAATGGAAACACAGCAGCGAATTCCAAAATAATTACGTGATTGACACCTGCGCTTCATTCACTCGTTTCCCAAAGACCATCAGTGATCAATTAAAGTTGAAATTTACAATTGTTGCTACTCTCTTTCATTATTATTATTATTATTATTATTATTATTATTATTATTATTATTATTATTGGTAAATCACCACTAGCGTACGGATTACACAGCCCATGTATTTATGTAATTTATATGGGTCGCCCAAATGAAAGTGGCACTACAGTCGGTTTGAGAAATGGTTTAATGGTATTAATATAAATTAGTATACAAAAGAAAGAAGTAATACAGACGTAACAGATAGGCTAGATGAAGTCACCTTGTAGGTTCTTGGTGATAACCACATGCGTTTGACCAGGTCGAGACCTGTCGTCAGTACTGCTTCTTCCGCTGCGAAAATCCCTACACCATCGGAATACCGATCCGCGTGCCATACACTCCGTGCCATACACATTTTTCATTTGACAATAGATTTCACCAGCACTCACATTTTCCGCTGTTAAGAAATTCACAACCGCACGTTGACACCGTTTGGAGGCATTCATGATGCGAATGATGCCTTTAACGTGCTCCCACGCTATCGCACACGCATCTGGCGGGATCTGACGATATCGAATGTATTCCCACTCTGCGCCCTCTACAGGAGCATGCACAGTCATCTTTTTCTTCAAATGGTGGAGTTATTACAGCAATGCCACTTTCATTTGGGCAACCCTTATATTATTCTTTCTTAATTAAGTCATTTTTTATATAAATGTGAAATTTATTTCATTTATACTATTAATAAATATTGCACTAAAGAAGAATATCATCTAAAGTTGATATTCAGGTTTTCAAAGGCGCTGGCGTATGGAGTACGCCGGCATGTTTTTATGTTATTACAAACCACCTATATTAATTCTAATGAATTAGATTTGTTTTATATATAAATTTGATCTTTCTTACTTTTATTCTGCTACTGGACGTTGCATTAAACAAGGGTAGACTTAAAAGTTGTAATATAGGCTTTAAAATGCCTTGGCGCACGCACTATGCTTACTGTGTTTTAAAAGTGTAAGTTGAACTATATATTTCATTCTAAACTCCACATTAAGGTTATCGCAACCAATTTACATTGTTTTCCAGTCCAAATATAGATGTTAATTATATATATATACAGTGTCTCACAAAAGTGATGGGACACTTGTGCTTTATAAAAAGAAACTGCAATAAAATAAATAAACAAACATGTGCAAAATTTTTTTGGGTGTGTTTCATATTTAAAGTTAGTAACAATTATTACATAACATACATTTTGTCAAAATATTAAAATATTAATTTAGTAAAAATACAATTGTTCAGAACGGAGCAAAAAATGGCTCACATAAGTGATGGGACACTTACTTTTCCATAAAATATTTATCCAAAAATTTTACTTTTTAAAAGGTTTTAATATTTTGTTGGATTTCCTTTTACTTTTAAAACATGATTTAATCTTTTTGGGATGGATTCGACTAATTTTTTTGTGATTTCTGGAGTGATTTTACCCCATTCTTCTTGAAGCACCGATTTTAGTTGTTGTTTTGAAGAAATGGTGTGTTTGCGAATTCTTGATTCCAATTCTTGCCAAATATTCTCTATGGGATTTAAGTCTGGAGATTGTGGTGGTGTTTTTATTATTTCAGGACAGTTATATAGCAGCCAGAGTCTAACGTTCAGAGCAGTGTGCTTGGGGTCATTGTCCTGGTAGAATTTAAAATCGTTATGAAGGTTCAATTTTCGTGCTGAAGATTTCAAATTTTGCTTTAAAATATCAATATACTTGTACTGATCCATTATACTGTCAATAAAAACAAGATTACCAACTCCAGCGGACGACATACACCCCCATACCATAACTTCTCCTCCACCATGTTTTACTGTTGGTACCAAGTTCTGTTTGCGAAATATTCTTCCCTGGGTTTTCTCCACATCAAGATTCTACCGTCAGAACCAAATATATTAAATTTACTCTCATCAGCAAATATAGCTTTATTCCAGTAATCAGAATTCTTATTTATGTTGGATTTTGCGAAAGCTAGTCTGAGTTTTCTATTCTTTTCACTTACGAAGAATTTTTTCCTGGCTACTCTACCGTGATATCCAGCAGATCGAATTACCCTTCTAATAGTCTCAGGATTAACAATTATTCCATATAATGCTTGTAAATCAGCAGCAACTTTTGAAGCACTAATTCTTGGATTTTTTTTAAAATTTGGAACGATAATTCGCTTTATTCCATTGGATAGCTTTGATGGTCGGCCAGGTCTTCTTTTATCCTGAATCATGTGATTCTTTTTATATCGTTTAATGATATTGAAAACTGTTGAACGACTCAAGTTAACTGTTTCAGCAGTTTTTCTAATAGATTTTCCACGTTCAATATGCTAATTAATAACTAATTTTCGAATTTCCGGCGAAGCTTCTTTTCGTTTAGCATTCATGGCTACACAGAGCTAAAAAACACAAAAATTCCAAAACAAACTGGAGAGAAATACTGCAGACGATTTTATAAATTATTGCTAATTGCTTTTAAGCAAAAATAAAACCTCAAAAAATATTTTTATTGCTTATTTCAGACGATTTTTGTTGCATATATAATGGTGTCCCATCACTTATGTGAGCTATTTTTTGCTCCGTTCTAACCATTTGTATTTTTATTAAATTAATATTTTAATATTTTGACAAAATGTATGTTATGTAATAATCTTTACTAAATTTAAGTATGAAACACACCCACAAAAAAATGTGTACATGTTTTTTTAATTTATTTGATTAGTTTCCTTTTGTAAAGCAGAAGTGTCCAATCACTTATGTCAGACACTGTATATATATATCAAAATGCAATGTCTTATCTTTCTAAATCTATTTATAATTTATTTTTAACATATTTAAAAGCAGAATTAATTGGCTCTATAAAAATTCTTCCCACCGATTTCATGAATCGAACTGTCATTCTGTGTCCGTAATGGATATGTGTAAGATAAATAGTGTATAAGAAGCGCAATTTCCCCGTCAGCTGGAAACATGTGCAAGAACTGTGCAGTGCTCAACCGTCTCATCCAACATCAATTAGCAACCGGCCAATTAAGAAAAAGCCACTTAGGCAACAAGATTCACTGAAGCCGTCGTCGGTCGGTTTGTAGATTCTTCAAACAGATCTTCGCCATGTGGTGATCAGGTGAATCCTCGCCCTGCTGCCACGCATCAACCCGTTAAGCTGGGCAACTCGGCAGGTAGGAGCCTGGTCAACAGTAAAAAAAAAACATGTGCAAGAATAAATGGGATGCGATCTTCTTATGATCCTCTAAAATGTAAACAAACAAACAAGCCAAAGTAACTAAACAAACAAGCCAAAGTAAATAAACAAACAAACAATTTCTTTTTCACTTTCTTTTTCCTTTTTAAGTAAATAAATAAATAAATAACAGTTGAAACGCGATTTTTATGTAGCGTAATCAGCAATTAGATAATAAAAAAAATATTTTAACGTGCAAAGAGTAACAACAAAATAATGTGTTAAAAAATGAGCAAATTTTAAAAAACTCAAAATTTTTTTTGTATATTTTACAATTGTGGAAACAATATTCTTTATCACAATCATTTTCTATTTTCTTCATTGTCTTTTAGGTCACTAATAATAACGTTGAGTGCACAAACGAGTACACAAACAAAAACTGAAAACATGAACTTTTGTATTTTGATTAGTGCAAATATGTAATCTTCTATCCAGTTCCAAATATGTACAAGAATAAACTGAACCCGATTTCCTTTTAACCTTCTAATTTGTAAAAATTTAACAAGGTATGGTGTCTACGTCACCCGTGACATTATAAAATGAAACGCAATTTTTGCGCTGAATCTACAGTTAGAAAACTAAATCAGTTTTTCTTACTTGAAAACAGCAGCAACAACAAAATAATAAGTTAGAAAAGCAAATTATAAACTTAATATTTTACTCTTGTTTATAGTCTGTTTTCTTTTTCAAAAATATTTTCTACTTTACATCCATTGATAAACTCAAAACTTGAACTTTTGTGTTATAATAAATATGAAGACAAAGCGTAAAAGATTTCAAACTTAAATAAATGCAAAATTCTGTTAAATATTTTACACTTGTTGAATGTATGTTCTTTTTTCACAACCACGTTTATTTTTTATTCATTCCGTTCTTAAAATACTGATAACACCTCTGCGTATAACAACACACAAACAAAAAACTGAATCTTTGTATTATAATAAATGCACATAAGTAGAATAAGAAAAGAAAAGACTACAAGAAAAAAAAATTACATTTTTTTACACTTGTTGGAACTGTATTATTCTTTTTTTTTTCCACAAATATTTTCTATTTTTCTATTCATTGACTTTTCAGAGTACTGATAATAACTTTGTGTGTACTAGCAAACACAAACTCAAAGCTTGAACCTTTGTATTTATAATAAATGCAAATACGTAATCTTGTATCTAATTCCACGCCTGGAGAAATGGAAAAAAATCCATTAGATCGCGAAATGCAAATAGAATAAAACCGCAAACAAAATAAAACATCCCCACAAAACCTACTTCACGAAATTCAACAATCTCAAGCTGAAAAATTCTTGTCAACAGCAGAGGGCGCTTAATAATATTCTATTTCCAAGGAGATTAGATGAGAATTGCAATTTTGCCTTCCGCATCCTCTACCCTCCTGATCAACTATTTAGCCCCCGGGAGCCTTAAAAGCGATCAAGTTGCACCCCTTAAAGGAGCCCCATGGTAATGCGAATGAAATTAAGTTGTCCATGCATACAAAATAATGGCTCCTGGGGTCCGATTTCCGTTCTTTTCTGCCGCAAAACGCACTATTCCAACAAAGAATAGGAGCTTAGTTTACGTGGAAATTGAAATTTTGGAATTTTTTCGGAAAACAGAGTGGAACGAATTGATGATAGTAGGAAAATAGAAAAAATAAATAAAAAGATAGAAAGTCGCAGCCTTTGTGTTCAAATGTGTGACGCGGTTTTAGAATTTGTGCAGTCGAAACTATACGTATGAGAGAGATATATTTTCATAATAACGTTTCTGTGAAAATATGTATTTGAGAAATAGATTGTTTGCTGTTTTATAAAATATTTTATACCGTAATATTTATAAAGAAATAATTTTATTAAAATTCAACGAATTACTTCCGAAAACAGAATAAAATAAATTAATTATAGTAAGAAAATAGAAAAAAAAAAAAGATAGGAAGTCGCAGGCTTTGTGTTCAAATGTGTGACGTGGTTTTAGAATTTGTGCAGTCGAAACTATACGTATGAGATATATTTTCGTAATAACGTTCCTATGAAAATATGGATTTGAAAAATAGATTGTTTGTTGTTTTATAAAATATTAATATCGTAATATTTAAAAGAAATAATTTTATTGTATTATCACATAAGTTTCAACGGATTACTTCGGAAAACAAAGTAAAACTAATTGATGATAGTAGGAAAATAGAAACAAAAAAAGATAGAAAATCGCAGTCCTTTGTGTTCAAATTTGTGACGTGGTTCTAGAATTAGACCAGTCGAAATTGTACGTATGAGTTACACTTTCATACTAACGTTCCTGTGAAAATATGGATTTGAAAAATAGATTATTTGCTGTTTTATAAAATATTTAATACCGTAATATTTATAAAGAAATTATTTTATTTTATTATCACATAAGGTTTTCTGTAATAATTTTCTGAAATAAAATATAAAATTAAAATATTAATCATTCTTCACGTAAATTTCCTTTGATAAGTTTCTTTCATTTTGATAATTTATGTTATTTTTAATAAATGTTAACATTTGGAAAGATACATTTTTTACACACGCATTATTTTTTAAATGTATGCAGACCAAGCTGCATATAAATTAAATTAAATATTTAAATTCAAGTTTTATATTTTGGTATATATACCTTACTATGTATTTTATATTAATGATGCAGCTTAAATTTTTATTTGTTTTCATGTTATCAAAAGAGCATTGTCAGAGTATTTGGTTAAAATAAAAAAATAGATGCTATAAATATTTTGAATTCTGATAATTTTAGGAAATTAAGTTAAATGTAAATGTAAAAGTTAAAACAAATTATGAAGACGACATTCGACATAATAATAATGATAATAATAATAATTAACTTAATAATAATAATTATTATAATTATAATTGTCGAAAAAGAATTTTTAAATGAAAAGAAGACGTAGTTCCTGTATGTAACTCTTCCTGTGTCTATAGCTTGCTAGAAGCATGTCAATATCTCCTTCAACATTTGTACTTGGTTAAATAAAATATTGGATTGTTCGGAAGTTCTTTCCGTTTAGAAAAATTAATTCGTACCAGAAAATTCTGCCCGTTAATTATTAAACTTTATCTATCGGAATTGATGTCCAATAATTAAATGATAGAATTTTCCGGTTCGAATAATTTTCCCAAACGGAAAGGAGTTTCCGAACAACCCAATAACTTTCGTACCTCAATATTTTCACAGAACTCCACACGCACTCAAATTAATAATTTACTCATTAATAATTTATTCATATCATTAAAATTTAATAATATTCCTCAGTGCAGCTTCTGATGATTCCGCAACCATTCAACACACTGTTTAATAAAATTAATTACACTAGTACCAGATCTGCCATTGAGAAGTGATTGGATACCCTATCAAAGGTAAGCAAATTTTTCTTACCTATTTTGAGTTTTGTGTGTATAAAAAAAAACTGGAGGGTAAAATTGTGATTTAATGTTGAGGGAACCTACGACCTTCGTCACTTTGAGTCATTACTTTTTATTTAAGAACATGACGAAAAATATTATTACATAGTCGACAAGTAGAACTCAAAAACCTTTTTTTTTATTAACACAAAGTGAAGTATTCTTTGCTATTTTATACGGCAATAAAAGCGCCGTCACATTGTGGAAGGCTAAGATGTGAAAATTCATAACTTTTTGCCCATTAATAACTTTAGATAAATTTAATATTTTTGATAACTTTAATATTAATTATTATTTGATTATAATTGTTTTTTTTTTTAAATAACGTTTTGATTTCCAACTTTACGTATATGTAACTTTGTTTGTATTATTAAAAAAAAAGCTTTTTTAAGTTGTACTTTACGAATGCGTAATAATATTTTTCGTCATGCTTTTAAATCAAAAGTTATGAGGCAAGGTAACCACGACAATAATTTATGATTACCTTGTATTTTAGATTATACTTCCAAAGAGGCTAATTCTCATTTCATTTATTTATATTTACTACACATAATTATTTATACAAATGTAATTATATAGTAATCCATTCAAATGTTGTCAGGCGATAACAGTTTTTAAATATTAATGCATCTTCATCATGTTATTGCTTGTACTTAAAAATCGATCAGTTTCAGCTCTTATTTCGGAAGCTTGCTAATGCATCTTTTTAATAACCATAATTATCGCTTATAGTCCCAAACGCCCGATGAAGTCGAATGGACAAGGCTTATAAGTTATTTGTTTATTTATTTTATTTTTATAGATTTTTATTTATTCACTAAAACATTATTGTGTGTCAATACCCTTGCATTAACACTTTGTATTTCTAATTTTCCATACTCAAATGAAAGAAATTTTGTTTCAAAAATAATTTTTTAGGCAGAAGAAAATTTTCAGTTTATCAATGTATGCAGAAAACTTTATTTTTGTTACAATAGAGCTCGCCTAATATATTAATTTGCCATGAAAAAATAATTCTATTAAAAGTGACATTTGTCTATTTATTTTATTTTATTTGTACTTTTATAGATTTTTATTTCTTCATTAGAAAATGAAAATTGTTGCGTGCCAGTACAGTTAATACTTTTATTTTCCCTTTCTTGATGATACAAATTTTAATTAACAAATATTTATTAGGCATAAAAGGTTTTTTGATTTATCAATGTACACAATAAACAATACTTTTATCATGGTAGATTATTATTATGTATTATTTAATGGTATATTTTCTATTACAAATTATTCTATTAGATGAGATATCCTATTAGTCAGAGTCATACGTTTTATACACTAATATAATTAATAAAATATCAAATACTTTATAAAATTAGTCATTATCATTATCGATGCAGTACTGTGATTTATTGCAGCGTACTGTTTAATTAACAGTACACTACAGTACAGTATTTAATGCAGTTTTGATTTCTATGTACAATAAATCTCGCTTAAACTGACATTAGTTTAAAATGTGTCTAGTATCAATCCAGATATTTAAAAAAAAAAAAAAAAAAAAAAAGCTACATTGAAGTATTTTACAAAAAGTACTATTTTCGAAATATTTTGTAAATTTTTTTCAAGAATGATCTTATTTTTCAGAATTAATTTATAAATGTATACTATACAATAATGCCTACTTACATGTCTAAAAATCATAGGTTAGGTGTATCTTGGCGGTAAAGTACACTATCAGATATAATTTTCTACAGGAAACTACCTCGATATATATTTATTCAGTCAAAATCATGGAGTATCTGACTCAAACCAAAACCCAGATTTTTGTTTCGAGTTTTAAAAATAATCAATGTAATTTAACGAAATTTTCAACAGATCTACATTGCTTTGTGCGAAACGCGCTGACAGTACGAAAAGAGCTAGCCTAACCTAGTAAATCGATCAGTAACTGCGTAAGTAATGTGAAATACATTATAAAACATATCGCATCTAATTTAGAACTGATTAGATGTGGATGGTGGCCACTTCTGATATTTCTTGTTATATCGTTATACGTTACACAAAGGAAGATACGTGTGCTGAAAATTTCATTAAAATATCTTGTTTTTTATAAAGTTATGATGATTAAAAAACTGAATTCTGGCTGCAATGAAACGCCTTGTTTTTCTTTCTTTCTTTTTTTGACTGAAAATATAAATTGAAACCGTAGTTTCATTTTGGAAAAAAAATATTTATTGTATTTTATCCTCTCCAAATTATTACCTATATTTTCCAAGCACCCTCTAAAACTTTTAAAAAACAGGGTGCGAAACAGCCTTTAACCCTTTAACGGAAAAAGCACTTCAATTGCTAAAATGTTGAAATAAATGATTGACACCGGAAATTATGAACAAATTTATTTGTATATAACAAAAAAAAAAACCGATATTTCACATACATAACAAAATAAAAAACATTTCAATTAAAATTCTGCTGTCATTGTTGAATTCGTAATTAAAATTTTGTGGTTTCGTAGGGAAACCAATGTCTGTTAAAGGGTTAAAAGACTCTATAATTTTCAGCTTTTGTGGTTCTTTATATATAGCACAGTCGCATAGAGTAAGATTTTTCTATTACAGAGGTAAAATGATGCTCTGAAACTGAACTGGATATTTGGCTGTCTGAGAAGAAATCAATTTCGTCTCGAGTTATTAATATCTTACTTCTACCGTGTCATTTTCCAAACACTATTTTCTATATTTGCAACTGTTCTATGAAAGAATAAACGATTGGTTTTGAAAACAACATTACAAGAAAAAAAAATCGACTGGTAATGGAAATAAATCGAAATGCCAAATGAAATCTCTATTAAATCGACCTTAGCATAAAATATGTATTGTATTAAGCGGAATTGTGTGTCAGTGTGGAAACATATTTAAGAGGCTTGAGACATTTAAAATGTATCACAATAAGCGGAATTTTCTTTTACCCAATAAGAAATATCGGAGTGACTCCACTCGACTTTCTGAACACTCATTAAAGTGTTCAGAATTGTCTGTGTGGAAACATATTTAAGAGGTTTGAGACATTTAAAATGTATCACAATAAGCGGAATTTTCTTTTACCTAATAAGAAATATCGGAGTGACTCCACTCGACTTTCTGAACACTCATTAAAGTTTTAACTATAAGTAACCTTAAACAATAAAATTTATAATATAATACATTAATGAAAAGAGAGAAAAAAAGTAATCTTAAATATTTATTTATTTACAATATTTTTCTTAATTATCCCTCTCGGCTGATGGATAAGTGTTTATGACGTCAGTTGAAACGGATCTGTTGTGCGTAACTATGCATAGCAACGTTTTTCCAACGCTTTTTCTCTTTTAATATCATGGCGCGCCGTTTAAGGTCATTATTAATATTTAAATTAATGACATAACTAATAAATGGGTAAAATATCATTTAAAATACAGATAAATGTCGAATAAAAATCACTCGATGACATAACAAACATGTATAACGCATCTGATGTCAATTGAATGTGACGCCTCGGTAACGCACTTTTGGCGTTAAATCCTATACTTTGGCGATAGTTTTTATTCTTTTTTGGATAGTGATCGACGGGATAACGAATAAGTACCCAATTTTCTTATAACATCATTATAAAATTCCCCGATGCAGTGACATCGTTTACTTCGCCATTTTACACAAGTTGATTTTCAAATGTTTAATTGATCTTATTTAATCAATCACGAAAATAGTTGTTAGCTCTTTCGGTAGCAGTTGATTCGGCCTTAAAATACTCCAGTGAAAGGAAAATGGATGTAAACCCGATTACAGCAGATCGACACTTGTTGCGTAATTATAAATCAATTTTTTGTAATCATTTTAGAGTTGATCAAATGAGCGTGTTTTAGAGTTTACGGTGTCAGGACGGGTGTTGGCGAGCGTACACTACTAGGGGGCTATGCCCCTATTACTGTAAATATTATTTTCAAAAAGTGGTACGATTAGAATAAAAAAATAGTCTCTGGGACATATGGTGTCCCAACCCCGTAATCAAAAAGGTTAAGCTGCCGTCTACATTATATCCAAAATAGATCCCAGCGACTTTTTTTTTCTGATCGTACCACTTTCTGAAAATAATATTTACAATACACTTATATTTTGGATATAATATATACGGCTGCTTAACCTTTTTGATTACGAGGTTGAGACACCATATGTCTACCTCTGGAGGTGCTAATGCAGATGCAGGTCTCACATCTGGAATTGGTTCAAAATTAGGAGACTAGTTTCACAAGTACATGGATCATGTCAGCTATATAGAAATAAAAAGCTGCAAAACCGGGCCCTTGGGTCAAACCAACAACAACAACAACAACAACCCATTTGACCTATGGTTCAGCCGGTTAACGACAAAAGTACTTATTTTAAAATGCAAATTGTTAATTATTTAACAACCTTTCATGGGCCCAATGGATGGGTAGCCAAGTTAGTTAGCACAATAAAAGTAAATTAATTTCAATAAGGTAGTTAAAGTATAACTTAGAATAAGTTCAGTTTAAAATGGTACTAACATTCTTCTCTTCCAGGATCTCTTTGCAGTTCCTCGTGCTGCCGGTTTGCCAATGCTCACCAATGGCCGGCCCCAACTGGTAGCACAAGGTTTTTTTTTAGCAGCAGTTTTTTTTCCTTCATTTTATTTTTGACTGTTCGCCTCTTTATTAGGTGCAAATGGACATTGTCCGCACAAGCAACCGGATCCGCTCCAATGGGATAGCCCACGGAGCCAGTTTTTACTAGGTGGGGTACGGTAGAAAGGCGCAGTCCCGTCAGCCCCCGCAGCGTTTTTGTCTGTCTTGCAATTCAGCTCTAAAATTTTCCTTGCTGGTACGACTTAGCTATTGGCAAAAATAAATAAATAAATAAAATAAAATAAAATGAAATATATATTTTTTTAATTTCAGTGGTTTTAATTGTCTTCCCTCAAAATTCTCCCCCCCCCCTTTTTTTCAAGCTAAGTTGAGTACCAAAGTTTCGGCACTAAATTGTCCAGCCTCATTCCAACTATCATGACGAGTATGTGGCATGCGGCAACAGATCTCAGAATGCTAAAACCTAGGAGTGATCAACCCAGTAAAATCCGGACTTTATTGGTCAGCCGTCCTGGGTACTTGTCATTGTGGATCACCGTATGAGGCGATCAGGCGAATTTCGCCCCACTCTCCAGGCACTCAAACTCGTCAAACTGGGTCGAATCCCGGTAGGTAGAGGCCTGGTCAGCGGTCTCCGAGACACCATATGTCACAGCGACTATTTTTTTTTATTCTAATCGTACCACTTTTTGAAAATCATATTTACAATACACTTATACTAAGGAATTTTCAAGAGTTATCTACCACGAAGAAAATCTTTTATGAATTGTAGTACGATGAAATGTAAAAGTAGTCGTCAGTAATTAAAAGTTTAATTTTTAGATTACGAACGCATAAGTGGTAAAGAAAGTATTGTAGTCATGATTTGTATGTGTGTATGTGAGTGAAGTGTTATATTTCATTTTTTATATATTTCACCTTTAAAACTGACAATTAACAAAAGAATTTAGTTGAACTATACCAAATATAAAATCCGCGTTTCTTTGAAGAATTAGCAATTAATAGTCATTAGCATTTATTTCTCTAGGCCTATTTACTACAGAAGGCAAAACCTTCCGTTTATTTAATGCATTTAAACCTTTTTAAACTAACAAAATTTCCTATGTGATCACCTTCTTAAAATTTTCCTTTCATTCTATATTCAAACAGCGAAAATATAAAGTTTACTTTGCACTTAAATTATAAATTATTTTAGAGGCTATAAACTGATCGATGCATTCAAAGGTCTTGCTTTAAAAAAAAATGTTGCGTGATACTTGATATAAACTCTTTTTTTCACTTCACTAAGTTCCGCTGAAATAAGAAATATAGCTTAGGCAAAAGATAGGACAAATTTATAGTTCCTGGTTGAAGTATTTAGGGTATTTAGCACCTCAAGCCAAACTGCTTCTTTGCATGCAAGCGAAAAATTATCACTTTCTGCAGTTTATTTCCTGAACAATGAAAGAAACTTATTCACACCTATTTAATTTACTTGAGGGTTTTTTTTTAGTAGATCATTTATAAAGAATAACTTATTTAAGAAGAAAATGCCTTTCTGCATGTTAATACTTTTAAAATGTGCGAAAAGGAAAATAATTTCTAAAATCCAAGAAAAGTGTTAAATTTCACTTTGAACAAACACTTTTCACCAAGAGTGTTCAGTTTAACTTAATAAATTAAGTTAGCTTGTGGACACGTCACGCAATAAGAAATACTCTGTGTCTAAATACAGGGTGTCAAATAAGTCAATTCACATTTTAAAAATTCATGCAAATTCAACAAATTGTAGTATAGAAGTGCAGTTTTCATCGAAAGATTTGTCCAAAAGTCAGAGTTTTTATGCCAAAAGAATTTTTTTTTTTAAAGAGACCCATAAGTAAATTCAGATTTCAAATATGTATAAAAATTACCGGAGTGCAGTTTGCACCAATAAGTCATGTTAACAAGGTAGTTGTTTTGTAGCAAAATTAAATAAAGGAAAAAGTAGCCCCGAGTCTGACAAGTCCATTTGTGTGATACAATCTTCAGTGCTATTAACTGGAAAGGAGGTCATGACAGAAATCTAACCAAACACGACAGTTTATTTATAGCAGTGAACAGGAAATTATCCGTGGAACGGGAAGATTTAAATGCAAACGATCAAAAATAATCTGAAATTTATGAAGCCTGAGAGAGGGAAAATCAAAAAACTTATTACATTTAACTCACATAACTCGACTCCAAATGACCCCATTGTTCGTACTACAGGAACCCTAGAAATTCTCTTTAGCAGATAATATCACTATAAGTGGAATCCCGTGGATTCCAAAGGCTATTTATTCAAGTTGAAAGTTCAACTTCTTACAAAATTGGCAAAGTCTCTATCCAAACTGTTAAACGGAAACTGCACTTGTAGTCAACACGTCGCGTCGCTCGAATTTCACGAGTGAACTTACAAACCCGATTGCGAGATACTTTCCAAATCAACTGATTCCACCTACTATCACACCCTATATAACTACTACACAACCATTCAATCGAGTATTAAATCGAGTATCAATCGAGTATTAAATCGAGTAACAGTCGAATATGAAAGCATCATATAATCGAGAGGTTTTCTTTTTTTAATTCTGAATACTTGTATTTCTTTATAAAATAACATGCAGGTAACTTGCAGAAAAGCAACATAATTATTTGATATCAGGAATTTCAGATATGTTTAATTTTGCTTTTAATGAATAACGAAACACCAATTTGAATTATTTTTGCAATCAATATGCAGTATGCATCTAAAATATGGTAATGAAAATGTTCTGGTTATAAAAGAGAAATGGTAATAATAATTGATGTGCAATACTTTTTCACCCATAGAATCGCACTTCACTTTTTATAATTACCTTCTTTTTAAATGTTTTAATATTTTTCAGCAATATTGAGACTGAATAATAAAATATATATTAATATCATACAATCGAGTATTAAGACATCATATAATCGAGAGTTTGTTTCTTCTCAGTACATATTTTTATAAAATAAATGCAGGTAACTTTCAGAACAACAATGTAATTATTTAATATCACGTGCTCAAATATATTTGTTTTTGCTCTTAATGAATCTAAGAATGTATTTTTAATATAGCAGATTAATTTTCATTAATTTTAAACAGTTATTTGTTATGCATTTTCATATACAGTTTGCGAAATTAACGTTATGTAATATGCGATGTTATTCTAATTAGATCATTATCTCATAATTCAAATGCTATCTGCTATTACACGCAATCAAACAGATAATTAATACAGGAAATAAACCATGCTCTAACCTCTGATAACCTTTTCAATCAATTGAATTGTAAATGATATGCATGCGTATATTTCCAATCGATAGCTTTGTTATGAAATTATTGCAGGAAACTCAAAGAGGAAGTCACCAATTTGAATAACATGTTTCCTTATATCTTTTGCTATTAAAACGTAATATATTTTTACAATAATATAATAAAAATGGTCTTATAAAAAAAATAGAATAAAATTAGAATACATTCGATTCGTAATTGTGAGTAAATAAATTGAAACTTATGTAGACTAATAAACTAAAAAACTGAGATCCCTTTTATACTAGAAAATTAATGTTTCTTTAATATATACACACACACACATATATATATATATATATATATATATATATATATATATATATATATATATGTAAGATATCGCCTCTGTATAACGGGCGCACCTCGATATAACGAACGCACATCGATCTGTCTGTAACGAGCGGTCGATCACTGCTATCACACATCCCATTAATAGGTATAACGTCGTTGATGTAGTCGTGCGAATGTAAGAAAAATCAGCAGGCATTTTCCTGGGAACTAGCGTTTATTCCTTTGTAATTACAAGTCTCTCTTTAAGCTAGGCCCAGGGGACAGTTTGAAGAGTCTTTTACCGGGGAAACATCATCTTATCGTTCATATTTCGGCGAATTGCCGGACTTACACCGACAAGGATGCCGTCGCACTTCGAAGAATACTGGCCGTAGTTTTTGTGGAGAGTGATTAGAGTCAAAAGCCATACAAAAAACGTGCTCCTCACATTATATACATCGAAACTACCGCCAGAGACCGCTTTGCAACTTATGAAATAATGTATTTTAATTGGCTACTTAGCCCTTGACTCAATGTGAAATGAATGTGAAAAAGTATGAAAGAATTTTGAATGTGAACGAATGTGGATTGATATGAAAGGATAGTTTAGTTAAACCCATTCCAAATCAGAAGCTAAAAGATAAAAATTCAAAGTTTAAAATCCCTAAATCGTGTGTCAAAATTTTAAAGTTTTGCCTTCATTTCTAGTTGCCCCTGTAACTTAACTTTCCTTACGATACATTTATTACAAACAGATATCAATTTTGAATCCTCGTTAAGATTAAAAGTGCTGACGGTAGCGCATCTCTCTTCTCCCGGTGGCTACATCTTGCATGTTAATTATCTGGGCTGCTTACCCAGATATGAGTCAAGGGCTAAGTAGCCAATTTTCTAGCTTCTTCAACAGGAGGGTAATAATCATTATCTGGCAAAAGAGGATCATAAGGTAATTTTCCTAACAGCAAATAACTAGGTGGAAACTGAGTTACAGAATGCGGAGTAGCATTATATTGGTACAATACTTCATCTAAAAATTTTGTCCAAGGTAATTTAGTTGGTGATGAATTTACAATACATTTTAATCTGGTGACAATAGTTTGATTCAAACGCTCAATTTTCCCATTCGTTTCCGGGTGATGACTGGAGGTTAATCGGTGTTTGATATTATAATTACGAAGAAAACGTTTAAATCTAGAAGCTGTAAATGCTCCATTTCTATCTGTAAGTATTTTTTCTGGTACTTGAGTTTGAAATAATTGTTTCAAAATGTTTGTATAAGTTTCAGTTGTTACACTTTTTGACGCGAAACCCCACACATAGCGAGTTGCATGGTCTATGACCAAATGCAGATATTTCTTTGCCGAATTATAATGATTAAATCCGCCAACAGAGTCCAATGCCAAGCATTCAAAAGGTATATCCGTTGGGGGCATGAGCTGCAACAAACCAAATCTTTTTTGCCTACTTTTTTTGTTGATTTGGCAGGTATGACAATGTTTTACAAAATTTTCAATATCTTTATTAAGATTAGGCCAATAATATTGATTTGTAATTAAATTTATCATCTTATAAATTCCAGGATGTCCAAAATCTGTGTGGGCTTTTTCCAAGAGGGGTAAACGTAAAGCCATGGGGACGACAATCTTATACAAACTTTTCTTTTTAATCACAATAACATCATTAATTTCAACATATTTTTTACCATCTACCTTGACATTTTCTTTTTTCTGATTTTCTCTGATATCATTCAAGTTGAGTAAATGTGTATGATGTGGGGGGTCTTCTGAAACAGGTAATCTAGACAGCATATCAGCCTCTACATTAGTGGAGCCCTTTTTATATTTAATATCATAGTCAAACATACTCAATTTAAGGGACCAGTGGTAAAGACGTCCTCTTAAATTTTTAACATTTTTGAGCCAAGTGAGAGCCGCATGATCTGTATGAATGACAATTTTTTGACCATGTAAATAATGGTAAAATTTATCTAGAGCATCCACAATTGCCAAACATTCGAGTTCAGTAACTGCATAATTTTTTTCATAGTCGCGAAGATTTCTAGAATGATATGCTATGGGGTGCAAAATACCATTTTCATCAGCCTGTTTCACAACACATCCCACTCCAAGACTTGATGCATCTACAAATAAATTACAAGGTGTTTTGGGATCAAACAATCTTAAGATAGGTTTTTGAATTAGAGCTGCTTTTAATTTTTCAAAAGAATTTTGACAGTCCTGGTCCCATACATAAGGAACATTTTTCTTTAGCAAATTATTTAGAGGATATCTAACCTCAGCATATTTATGAATGAATTTATTATAAACATTAATAGATCCCAAAAAGCGTTGTAACTCTTTAACATTGGTTGGTGGTTTTAACCTCTTGATGGTTTCAATATTTGGGTTATCGGGTGTAATACAACCATTCGACACTTCATATCCAAGAAAATTAATTGTTTTCTTAACAAAATTACATTTAGACAGCTTTAATTTAAGATTTTCATGGACACAAATATCAAAAATGGTTTCCAAATGATGGTAATGTTCTTCTTCATTTTGTGAGAATACAATAATATCATCAAAATAACTGCATGCAAACTCAATTTTATATTTATTTAGAATTCTTCGAAGGATACGGTTAAAATTTGCAGGCGCATTTTTCAAGCCGAACGCGAGACGTTTCCACTCAAATAAGCCAAACGTTGTGGCAAAAGCTAATTTTTCAGTATCTTTAGGGTGGATAGGTATATGCCAATATCCACTTGCTAAATCGAGAGTGGAAAACACTTTAGCTTGCACCAATTTGTCCAATAAAGTGTCGATTCGGGGTAAGGGTTCTGCATCTGTTTTGGTTATGGCATTTAATTTTCGGAAATCGACACACAACCGAGTTTTCTTTCCTTCTTCACGTTTATAAACTAAGGTTACAGGTGAGGAATAAGGGGAATGACTTTCTTTGATGATACCGGCTTTTAACAAATTTTTAACTTGTTCTCTAATTTCTTCTTCTTCCTTAGGGGAAGTACGATAAGCTCTAAGCGAAATTGGTAAGTCAGAAGTTAAATGTATTCTCTGTGGTTCCATGTTGACACATCCTACATCATATTTATCTTTGGCAAAAATACCGACATATTTGGCTAAGAGAGTAGGCAGTTTGTTAGGTGCAGACTGAACTTGGATAGGTTCAGTGGCGTTTACAAACTCCGGCTCATAATTTTCGCCAAATATCCCTGCATTTTCCTTTTCTGAGATATCTTCATTAGGTTCTGACACGTGCAAGGAATTAATGGTTGGAATATTTCGTAATTGGTTCAGGAGAGGCACTCTTTGGTTATTTTGGAAAATTTGCATCTTAACACAATCAATATTTAACTGGAAACTTTGGCAATGGTTAAGTCCAATAAGGGTATAGGGTAATTTATTATCAATAACATAAAGATCAACATATTTGGATATGCGGCCAATTTTCAAATTAACACGACATTTTTCCTGCAAGGTGAGAATGCCTTGTGTTTGAGCGACCGATAGACCTTTACGAATTTTGGAAGTGTTTAATTGGAATTTTTGGACTAAATGTAATGGAATGACACTTAACGAGCTTCCTGAGTCGATCAAACATGGTATTGAGTTTTCCGGTATCCTTAGAGTAGTAATTTGACGTTTCTTTGGGTTTTCTTTGGATCCTTTTCTTTTTTCTATGTACCCGGGTACTATTAGTTGTCATTGGTTACTACTTGGGCTTGCAGAAAAATCACTTTGTGTCTGATTTGGATTCTGGATTTGAATGTTTGGTTGTTGGGTTAGAGAGGAGGCCTCTAAAGATTGCTTTCGAAAAGGACAATCTCGTACCCAATGGTAAGCATTTGGAATATTAAGATTAAGGCAGACACGGCATGGCGATGGTGGCAATGTAGCCTGGTAGTGTATATTTGGTCTAGGAGGAGACGGTTGAAATGGTCTCACATTTTGGAAAGTTCTTTGAGGGTTAGGCACATTTGGGCGATTCTGGGGGTTTTGATAAGGGTATCTATAATTCCAGGATCGCATTGGAAAATTCTGCTCAGTGGTATTAGGGCGATATGGTCGCCATTGTCTGAACTGATTTTGGGGAGTTGGGTCTGGTTTATTTTCAGGACTCTTGCCTGCTACTTCAAGCTTAGTAAGTTTAAACACTAATTCTCTCCATTCTGTGGCAGTTTTAGGGGCATTAGTCACAATAAGTCTCTGCATCGAAATTGGCAAACCTTCGGATAACCCTTCTAGAATGAATGTGTTATCTAAACCCAGATTACGACCCATTTTAGTTTTCTTTTGGTAGTACTCGTTGAGGTCATCACCTGACCTATACCGAATACTAGCAAAGTCGCTTAGTGATAGTGTATCTGGGGTAGAAAAATTTTCATGGAATAGTGAAACAAACTCATTCCAGTGCAAAACATTAAGACAGTTGTTAATGTATAGGGTAAGGGCACTATCTTTTAAAAATTTCTGGATGTTTCTTATCTTCCAAACATCATCTTTTCTGGACTCAATACATACAGCCTCAAAATAAGCAAGCCAAGAGGCAAAGATCATCTTAGCTTCCGGCGAAAACGGGATAATCTCGGGGTCTTTTGTTTTTTCCTCACTATTTGCTGCATAGCTACCTACAGTGGCCTTTTTGATTAATTCTATTTCAGGAATTAGGACCTGATTTTTAAGAGATTGTTGGCTCTCTGGGCTAATGGCTCCATTCATATTTACAGGGGCACTTTCATGTATTTCCGTATTTGGAGGACTTTCAAGGGGATTCCCATTTCCCTCAATTTCTGTATTTTTTTCCTTTAAAGATTCGTCACCTTCACCCACTTGAGTGGATTTGTCTTCTGCACTCATTTTTATTACTTATTTTTACAATATCATTAAACAAAATATAAAAAAAAAAAATATTTTTACTAGAAAAAATCTTTTTTTTTTTTTTTAAATTTGCCCTCTTTTTTTTTTTTTCCTTAATTTTTCATTAAATCCCGCTTAAATTTCCAAAATAATAAACAAAAATAATCTGCTTCATTTAATCACTTAAGTTGTAACATAGAGATAATAATAAAATAATAATAATAATAATAATAATAATAATAATAAAATAATAATAGTATTTTTCATAAAAATAACACTTAAAAAATAATAAAATTTCAAATTGTTTTTCTTTAATTGTTTTTCTCTCTTACTGCTTCAAAAAATAAAAATAGAAAGTTTCTGTCCGCTTTTAAATTCTTCTTAAAAAATAACAAAATCGAACATACCTATTTCTTCTTTTTCTTTTAAATCCATTTGATTGCACAGAATACTCACGTGAAAAAAAGAAAAAAAATATCAACATTAAAACGAAACCAAAACAGAAAGCATCAACCAAACAACGGACTCTTGACACACGCAAAGAAAGGGAGAAAAAAAAGAACATCCCTCCTTCTGCCAGGAGATCGTTGACCTTGAATTTTCCACAAACCATCTGTGAACCATCCCTTTCGCTGGATAGTAGGTCATTTGAGATAACTATTGAAAGTGAATGAACAAAACTGTTTTTCTTTTGGAGTGAAGCGCTGAAGAAAAATTGTTTATTTTAAGTAGGCAACGAAATAAAAGATTTGATAGCTTAATGAAAAAGCAGGAGCTCTTTTATTAACTGATTGTAGATATTTACTTCTTTATTTTGGACACAAACTTTTTCTTTTCAGTTAAACACACTAGTCTTCTGTTATTTTCTTTTAAAGGCCCGGTGATTAAAAATAGTCTTTTTATGGTTGGTTCGATTACGATGTTTCCTATTAATGAATAGTTATTTAAAAGAAAGGATTTTCCCATGGCAGGTATTCAATCCTAGCAGACTCACTGTAAGATATCGCCTCTGTATAACGGGCGCACCTCGATATAACGAACGCACATCGATCTGTCTGTAACGAGCGGTCGATCACCGCTATCACACATCCCATTAATAGGTATAACGTCGTTGATGTAGTCGTGCGAATGTAAGAAAAATCAGCAGGCATTTTCCTGGGAACTAGCGTTTATTCCTTTGTAATTACAAGTCTCTCTTTAAGCTAGGCCCAGGGGACAGTTTGAAGAGTCTTTTACCGGGGAAACATCATCTTATCGTTCATATTTCGGCGAATTGCCGGACTTACACCGGCAAGGATGCCGTCGCACTTCGAAGAATACTGGCCGTAGTTTTTGTGGAGAGTGATTAGAGTCAAAAGCCATACAAAAAACGTGCTCCTCACATTATATACATCGAAACTACCGCCAGAGACCGCTTTGCAACTTATGAAATAATGTATTTTAATTGGCTACTTAGCCCTTGACTCATATCTGGGTAAGCAGCCCAGATAATTAACATGCAAGATGTAGCCACCGGGAGAAGAGAGATGCGCTACCGTCAGCACTTTTAATCTTAACGAGGATTCAAAATTGATATCTGTTCGTAATAAATGTATCGTAAGGAAAGTTAAGTTACAGGGGCAACTAGAAATGAAGGCAAAACTTTAAAATTTTGACACACGATTTAGGGATTTTAAACTTTGAATTTTTATCTTTTAGCTTCTGATTTGGAATGGGTTTAACTAAACTATCCTTTCATATCAATCCACATTCGTTCACATTCAAAATTCTTTCATACTTTTTCACATTCATTTCATATATATATATATATATATATACGAAAGGATAATTTAAATTAAAAAGTTCAAAATTTTAAATTCCCAAAATTTTTTTCTTAACTTTGAAAGCTCGTACATAAATATGAATTGCAATATGAAATGTAATTATGCCATATGAAATGATATTTAAATATGAATCAACTATGTTTTCCAGCCCAACATTTGTCACTTTCATACTTCAAAATTATCTGGTTTTTAATAATACAAATGCTGACTCGGCTCGATTCGCCTTTCTTGCGGTTACCAAGCTGAGACCGAGATACTCGTGCCCATAAAACGTCATGATGCCTGGATATGTTCTGGCCATTTAACTGTAAGAAACTCCCACTTTTTTAGTGTTGCCCTATATCGAAAATAATCCGAATTAATCCATATTTAAAACGCGAACGCAAGTTTTTGCACAGATTTTTCCCTAAACCACTTGCCAAAAATAATCGCCGCTGCTATGTTCCTGAAAATGACTGCACCAACGAGATACACTCGTTGCTCTAAAGCATGACATTTTAATGTATAGACTCTCAAATCCCCTGCATCTGACTTCAAATGGATTATCTTGTAGATAAAAAAGAATAAAGTCAGATCTCAGGCAAAGACTGTGTTTGTTTATCTGCAATGACTACACACGACAGATCTATCATCAGGACGAAAAGCGAGGTTGAGGAAAAATTTATTTCATTCTATGACATTGTGTTTTACACCAGTGTTTAAAAAATCTTTCTTGTCAATAAGCATTTTGCGATAGCGAAATACATATAATATGGCTTCAGAAAAAACATTGAAGCCAAAATAAAGTATGGAAATATATAATTTTTTAATGGTGGTAATATTTTCATATTTAAAATATCAAATGCAAAGAGTAATTAACATTTCATGAACCTTTAGCAAAGAAGTAGAACGAATGAACTTTAGAGAAAAAATAAGTTCGTTTCAAATATTGCATCAATAATTGATCTTGGGATTCTTTGTTTTAATTATTTTAATAATTAAACAATTTGGAATTCGCATAAAACTTTTGAAAGCCGATTTCAGCACTAATCATCTATATTCGGAAAAATATCCGATTTTATTTGTGCAGCATTATATGTGATCAATATATTTATGTATATTTAAGGGTCGATCCAGGCAAAATTTAGGGCCTATTTAGAGCCCCTTCACAGGTTCAGGTTCAGGTTCAGCTGAGCAGGGGTTGCTTACCGATTGTCTAAAGCTCTACAAGCCCCACCCAGTGGGAATACCCACTGTCCAAGGACCATAACCAAGAGGCAGGGCCCAGCCAACCCCCGAAGAAAGCCTTCTTTAAAATATCGCTACCAATATAAACAAATAAACAAATACAAAACAGAAACAAAATGAGAATATCAAATTAGTTACAATATAAGTAAATTAAAGTACAGAGAGTCACCAAAGTCACTAAGTAGCAGCATCTGCTGGATTTTGAAACAACAGCTGGTTATTTTCTACCAGTTTAACATAGTCTATTATATTATGAAGGAGATTGGTTCGCGTTACAACGTATTGGAACCAATTGGACAAGAGAATTGTACTAGGCTTTCTAATATGATGTGTTCACGTTAGAGTGCAGTTCAGCAAATAATGAATGATGTTCCACGATGTCCACATACGCATAATGGAGAAGGAGATTTGTCAAAAGATGTAGGTACGAAGGAAAGGGGGCCATGATTTGTCGCGAAGATGTATATGTTTCTGTGATGTAGTAATAAATTCTAAGAGACCGACGGTAAGAGTTGTTATGTTTACCGTTCAGTTTCACCATTGTTCAATTCCTCCTGTATCAATTGAATAAAATGAGTCCCTTCACAAAAATGAATTTGATAAAATGAGCCCTTTTACAAAAATCAATTTGATAAAATGGACCCTTCACAAAATTCCTTTTAATAAAATAGGCCCTTTCGCAAAATTCTATTCCATAAAAACTTACTATTTATTAAATAATTTATTATTTTATGACGTTTTAAAATGTGTAATTTATAAACAAACAAGTTCGCCAGAAAGGAAAACTTCATCCAAAGGATTTTAAAAAGTTTTTGTTAGAAAATGCTTAGTTCGAATTGGAGTAAATGGATTTCAACTTTTGTTACAAAGTTATTTTTCACAAAAATTTAATTAATTTCACAAAAATAACCTTTACTTTTCACAAAATGGACCCCAAGAAAAAAACCCTGCATCGATGTCAGATATTTATAATAGCATCTTGTTAACTGATCGAAAATATATTTATCAAAATAGCTTACACCATTCAATGACTTTCATATTACACCAGTTGGATCGCGTATTATTCTAATACTATTAATTTCAATTACTTAACATATTTCAGTGTTTATCGCGGATCTCCTGAGCATAACACTTTTGATTTGATTCTAATCAGGAGTACAATGAGACCAGAAAGCATTTGACCTCAATACTCTCAAGCCAAGATTTGGTGTAAACTCAATTGTAGTCTTAATATTTCATTTATAAAGATGTCATTTTCCTAAATGCATATAAGAAAAAATGTGTGATAAGTTTATAAGTTAAATGAAAAAATGGATGGACAGTCTAACAAGAAAGAAAAATCATGCGTCAGGCACAAATTATGAAACACTTTCCAGCAAATTTTAACACTTTTAACACATTTTCGAATAAAACTTTCCCGTTTAATAAGGGGAAAGATTATATCTAAATATACAATTTGGAAAACGCACAACTCATTTGAAAGCCAATTTAAGCAATAACCATCTACAGTCGGAAAAATAACCGATTTTGTTTTGTGCACCACTATATATGACCTATAGATTTATATATATACACTACATAGTAAGCAAAAATTTAGTTCTGTTAGAAAACGCATAACACAGTTGAAAATCCCCCTTCAGCAATTTCCGTCAAAACGCAGAAATATACTACTCAATTAGTTCTGTTAGAAAACGCATAACACAGTTGAAAATTCCCCTTCAGCAATTTCCGTCAAAACGCAGAAATATACTACTCAATTAGTTCTGTTAGAAAATGCATAACACAGTTGAAAATTCCCCTTTAGCAATTTCCGTCAAAACGCAGAAATATACTACTCAATTAATTTGTGCAGCCCTGTATATGATCTACAAAATTTATATACCAAAGTAATATGCAAAATCATAGTTAAATTTAAAACTCATACCACATTTGTAAACGCACTTCCAGCAATTTTCGCTTAACTTTGTAAATCATACAAAATAATATTATCAAAATAATATTGTCAAAAGAAAAAAAAAATAACCAAATTGACTCTTTACTCTTTTATTAATAGCCACCAATCGTACTTAAGAAACATATTGATTAATATAATTTATCAATTCGGTCAGCCATAAATGTGATCTATTTCATTTTTCTTAATGCATTAAAACGGCTCTCCGTTATTTCCGCCTGTTTCAATATGCGCTTCATTACCATATTCCTGATTTACCGTACATCAAAAAACCTTCCACAGTACTCTGAAATAAACTAAAAACAGACATATGTGTTACGCATTAATATGATAAATATGACACGTCAGCAATTAACAAGCAACTAAACACTTAAACAAGGTCTACAAACAATTGTATAAACAATAAAATTTATTTATTGAATCATCTCATACAAAATAATATATACAAAATAATATTGTCAAAAGAAAATAACTAATAGAAATAAAAAATAACCAAATTGGCACTTTACTCTTTTATTGACAGCCACCGCTTGTATTTAAGAAACACATTGATTAATATAATTTATCAATTCGGTGAACCATAAATGCGATCTATTTCATTTTTCTTAATGCATTAAAACGGCTCTCTGTTACTTCCACCTGTTTCAATGTGCACTTCATTACCGTATTCCTGGTTTTCCGTACAGCAAAAAGCCTTCCACTGTACTTTGAAATGAACTAAAAACAGTCACACATGTTACGCATTAATAAGATAAATATGGCACGTCAGCAATTAACAAGCAAGAAAACACCTAAACAACTTCTACAAACAATTGTATAAACAATAAAATTTATTTATTGAATCATCTCATAGAAAATAATATTTATAAAATAATAGTGTCAAAAGAAAATAACTAATAAAAATTATAAATAACCAAATTGCCTCTTTACTCTTTTATTACTAGCCACCACTTTTATCTAAGAAACATATTGATTAATATAATTTATCAATTCGGTGAGCCATATAAATGTGATCTATTTCATTTTTCTTAATGCATTAAAACGGCTCTCCGTTACTTCCACCTGTTTCAATGTGCGCTTCATTACCGTATTCCCGGTTTTCCGTACAGCAAAAAGCCTTCCACAATACTTTGAAATAAACTAAAAACAAGTCAGCAATTAACAAGCATCTAAACACCTAAACAACGTCTAAAAACAATTGTATAAACAATAAAATTTATTTATTGAATCATCTCATACAAAATAATATTTACAAAATAACATTGTAAAAAAAAAAAAAAAAAAAAAAAAAAAAAAAAAAACTAATAAAAAATATAAATAACCAAATTGGCTCTTTACTCTTTTATTAATAGCCACCACTTTTATCTAAGAAACATATTGATTAATATAATTTATCAATTCGGTGAGCCATAAATGTGATCTATTTCAGTTTTCTTAATGCATTAAAACGGCTCTCCGTTACTTCCACCTGTTTCAATGTTCGCTTCATTACCGTATTCCCGGTTTTCCGTACAGCAAAAAGCCTTCCACAATACTTTGAAATAAACTAAAAACAGTCATACGTGTTACGCATTAATGTGATGAATAGGGCACGTCAGCAATTATTAAAATAACTGGCAGGGCGGGCACAAAAACGGGGGCCGCACGCGACCACAACATATCGATTTAGCCCAGTCGCAATCACCCGCTCTACGAAGCAGAATGTTTTTGAAAGAAAGTGGTTTAAAGTGAAGCAGAGTTTTGCTTGCTGAAGGATAAACGTTTAACGTTCTCAAAACTAATTTACTTTTTGTTTTTCCTTCCATTTTCTGACGGCAAGTATAGGGGAAAAAATGTAATAAGTGTGTATTTAAAAACGACCTTAAATGCTCAGTGCAAAGTGAATGAAAATGTAGTTTTGTTTTTTACCCATTAAATTCGAGTTTTTAAGAACACAGTGTAATTTATAGAATACTTTATATTATGAGTGAACTACAAGTTTCATCCACTAAAGATTATTATCTAATTTAAAATATTTCATTTTGTAGTATTTTCTTTTATTTTCTAATGTTTGCAAACTCATTTAAGATTTTTTTTTTGCAATCTCTTAATTTGTAGAAAATATCGGCTACATAAATGATGAAAAAATAAATAAAATATAAAAAAAATCATTTCGCCTACAAAATAATATTTTTTCTATCTGTATATAGAAGGTGTCCCAAAAGTCCTTGAAACATTTTAAAATTTAATAAAAGATCAAGCAATTGTTGTACGAGAGTGCGGTTTGGACGAAAATGCTTCTTATAATCTGAAATCTTTTGTTTAAGCAAATAAAAAGATTAGTTCCAAAAATTTCTCATAGATGACGTTGCTTCTGGAAAGTTATCGAATAGGTAGAATGCCTTTATACATAACAATGTCGAAAGACGTATGCGTATGCACAGTTTTTGTCCAAACTATGGCAACCCACATTCGAGAAGTTAACAATACTCGTCTATCCATCCTCACTCGTTTAATCGAACTCTGGAGGGAAGGTATTGTTATGTTCTGGAATGTGGGTTGGCACTACTTTTGAATTTAAAAAAAATAGAGAGGAATTTTTAAAAAAATTTCCAATTCCAATAGATATACCCAAAATTGTTCTCGTACAGCGAAAAATAATTGAATCTCTGTATGTTTGGATGCAATATTTGAGTAAATTCAAAATTGAGAAAAGTACGTTTAAAACTGATATTACTTAAGAAGATTAATTAATAACAATTACCACACGTAAGTTCAAAGAATGATCGAAAACGACCGAGACAAAGGGAAAAATATTATATTTCGCTAATTAGCTTGGATGGATACATTGTAAAGATATAAAAAAGCTTGTCTAGAAAAATATAAAGTAATGTTTTAAAAGATGTTAATTAAAAAACATTCGACATATACTTTTTATTATTTTTTTCAAGAATACATTGTGCTTTCATACCACGACAAATTTAAGAAATATAGTTACATTATTCTAATTGTTGAACGCTTAAAATATCATTAACATTTATCCTTCTCCGTCCAAAATTTCTTTTAATCAACATTAACACGGGTTATTACTTTGCTTATATATATATATATATATATATATATATATATATATATATATATATATATATATATATATATATATATATATATATATATATATATAAAGGGGAAAACGTTTTTACAACCTCGAAATTATAGGTAACAAATAGTACTCACAATTAATGCCTTTAATGAAGGTTAATATGAAGTTTTTAAAAAGTTTACACACAAATTACCATAAAAAAAATATGTCGTAAAAATAATTATTAATGCTTTAAAATTTGTTATAAATAATATCATGCCAAAGACGATAAAACGCAGCAGAGAACTTGTTAGGAGAAAGAAACATTTAACTTTATCAAATTAAAAATTTTAAATTATACGGTTTATGACAAAGCGGCTTGTTGAATGCAAAACAGTTAAAATCTTATTACAGCACCGTTGGATACAATTTTTCGTAATCTTGAAAACCACTAGTATGTAAGAAGATAAAATATACGTGCCAGAAAATAAACATGGATCTGCCAAAAATATGAATATGAATGTTATGAATATGCAACAGGCATAATGTTTCGGAAATTTCACGCTACATGTATCTTTTTAGTGAATTAATTATTCAAAGTATTTTTGTTTTGAGAAACAGTAAGAAAGGTTTTAGCAATCTCGCAAATTTTAATATTGCTATTCATATGCTAGTGATAGCTTTATTTGTATTTTTAATAAAAGGATAAAAATGCTATCGTTAAAGAGCGTGATAGAGTGTATGTTTCGTTTTATATTACAGAAATTATAAATGATTAAAATTTACCGTACTATTTATGTATTGCATAGTAGGTTTTCATCTATCTGTGTCACAACTTTGAGTAACTGTAAGTTATACAGGGTGTATCAGTATTGATCGTTCGATTTTGGTGGGAAGGTAGAAAATAGCAAAAGAAGACAATCTCACATAGGAAAGTATGCGCGCAAACAAACGCATGACGTTGTAGAGGACGTTGTGTATCCACAACTTCTGATCACACACAAAGCTCTCTGACAAGTCCAGCCGGTCGTCATTTGACAAGGTGACATAGAAGAAGTAACATGAATCGTTATACGTTTAATGAATATGCAGATATGCATCTAACTTATGGTGCGGCAAAAGAAATCGGTTGAAGAGCTAGGCAAATGTATGCAGAACCCTACCCCAATCAACGCAAACTTCAGAATCAAGTGTTTACAACTGGATCGGTCATGATAGAAGTGATGATCTATCATGATAGAGAAAGTAACTGTTTGACTGTGAACTGTTTGTGATATTTAGGTTTTTAGGTTTGCGCCGTTTGGGTAGCGTTCTCAGACATTTGCGCAGCTCTTCGAGTGCATTCTTCACCTTATCGTAAGTTAGATGCATATATGAATACTCATTAAACGTATAACGATTCTTATTACTTCTGCAAAGTCACCTTGTCGAATGTCGACCGGCTGGACTTGTCAGAGAGCTTTGCGCGTGATCTGAAGTTGTGGATACACAGCGCCCTCTACAACATCATGCGTTCATATTCGGCCATACTTACTTCTATGTGAGATTGTCTTCTTTTGGTATTTTCTACGTCCCCGCCAAATTTGAACGATCAATCCTGATACACCATGTATGTTTGCCAAAGAATATGCAACTAAAAAAAAAATATTAAAATATTTCTGTAAAACGTTAATACACAGCGCACAAGCTTGACTTTATATTAAATATTCTAGAATTTTAAATTTGAACGTGCAGAAAGTACGTAAAGTACGTAACATCCAAAAGAATTTTTGCAGTCACACAACTTTGGATATTTGTTATTTATGAACCAATTATATAGCGTTATTCATACAATTAACAAATTTAAATGAAAGTAACAAGGAGTTTACGCTTGTAACCATACAATTAATGAATTTATTATTTTAACACAATAATAGTGATTGGTAAAGAAATCATGCGAGTTGTAATTTTTCTGACTGAGTGAAAGAGTATCCATGCCGGGATGTGACAGCAAGACATTGGTTAGTTACCAACGCTCTACCAACTAAAACATCTTGGAAAATCCGGCGGACACAATCCACTCAGGCAACTTTTTGGTAAAGACATCTAGTATGTTATCTTAAACAGATCGAATTTAAAGGAGCTCGAATAAATTACGCGGATACGTATTTACGCTTTATTATTTTAACACAATCATAGTGACTGGTAAAGAAATCATATGAGTTGTAATTTTCCGAGTCATTGTGTCTGCCAGATTTAACCAGGATAGCTTAGTTTGTAAAGTGTTGACAGCTTAAGCCAAAGTATTGTGTTAAAATCCCGGCGTGGGCGCTCTTACATTCAGTAATTCAGTTGGAAAAGTTACAACTCGTATACAATTAGTACTCCATAGCAGTAGTTCTTAAACCTTTGAAATACGGCGTACCCCTTTTCGTATTTCCCCATTTTTGTTCACTCTAAGGATTTAAGAATGAAATTACTAACTTTTAAAATTTTTTAAGAATATTAATAATTGAGTACTTGTTTGTTATACGGGTCCTGGCGAGATGATCTTGACAAGTATAGAAAAATGTTCATATATATTTTATGGCAACCTATAAATTGTTTCATACAAATAAGCAACGTCTTTCAATAAATATGCAATAAGATATGCAATTTATTTAATATAAAGAAGCCATTTATCTATTTTATATAGAAACAAAAGTAAGTTTGTAAAAAACAATAATAAGGTATATATATAAATAAAATGTTTATATATATATATATATATATATAATTATAATATCTATGAATTTCAAAAAACATATCAAGTTCTATTCTACTTAAATCTCCAAAGAGATAATTAATGATATTGTGTATACAGAATACCACATAGCTAATAATTAACATGTGCAAACATAATATTACCATAGCTTATGCTTCAATGGTAATTGGCCAAATTTTACTCATACCTAAAGAATATTGAAAAAAGAAATAGAGAGAAAGGAAAAAAAAAATTATAAATTGGAGTTGCAATTAGGTAAATACAAATGGATTAATAAATTAAATATGAACCATATACAATGGAAAATTGTACCACATGAGAATTAAATATGAATTGGATATGAAAAAACACATGCACATGTACTCATCAGCCTGGATGCACCCACATGTGTTTTAAATAGTAATTCAGTGTTTCATAATTCTAATGGCATAATGCTAAGATCAGTAGAATCATCCAGGTACACTGAATTATTACCAGACAACAATTGGAAATATTAAAATTTGGAAATATTTAAATAGGAAATAAAAAACCATTAAGAATATACAATATAGTTCACTCACATCGATTATCCAAAAAACTTTAATTAACACCTCACGAAATTACCACGAGATAACAGTTTTGAAATAATAAAATTGGAAATATGAACGATAAAGTGTAGATAAAATATTTTACTCACAATAATTATACAGAATCCTTAAAATGTCACAACTTCTGCACAATATTCACATCCACATGGCAATGCATCATACATGTTAACTAAGTCGAGTTGAGAGAAATGATTTGAAAGACAAGTTGGGAGCACACTTTTTTTAAAACACAACCCCATCGATGACACCCAAACACAAAATGATTCAAAAACACTCAAAATAATTCTGGTTTTAATACACTTATAACAAAATTATATCCGTGAATATATATTACTCCATCTAATTTTAATTCCTGAAAGTAAAATTAATATACAATCAATAGCTCCCTCTATAGTTAAATTAAATATAATATTACCAATATTATCTACAACTACCTGAAAGGTAAAGTGTCGCCATCTATTGGTATTATAATAATTCATAATTAATATTTAGTTAAATATCCACTTTATTAGTTACGTACTCACTTCATTAGATTTAATTATATAAATAAACTTTAAAAAACAATACTAACTTGTAGTTTTACTTTAAATTCAAATAAAATATAATACTACTATATGAATAAATCTACACAGAATTAATTCAACTTGCACAGCATTTCAGGTATTCTTAACAAGAATATATTATGTAGAAGAGATATTATTTTAATTCAAATTGTTTTTGCTGCCAGCTGTGTTAATCCACTGATATTATAGACATATTATTAAATAATTAATGTTTTATTTTTACTACTACTTAAATATATATTAGACTTGTTATTAAATAATTAATGTTTAATTTATACTACATTGTAAATATATTTTATATTTATAGATTAATTTAAATATCTAATTAAATAATTCATAAACAATTCAAAATATCTCAAAATTTATAATATTGATAATTAATAGTATTACTACTGTTTTTCAATCAAATTAATGCAATGCAGTAATTAAAATACTTGTTAAATTTAATTATTCATAGACAAAAATAAAAACTATATATATTTATATTTATATATATTGCAAATAGATATGTTTATGAGTTATAATCACCAATGTTTGTCAATGTAATCACCAATGTAATCACCAATTGTATAATTTAATTTGTTATTGTATAAGTTAATTTATAAATGTATGAAAACTGCACATGAATAATATACACAAGAATAAAAGTTTATCTGGTGTGTTTTCATAGTTGTTTATATCATTTAGCAACAAATATCGCTTTTTTAAGCCCGAATTGTGTCAAGCTTTTATAAAAAAAAGCGCCAAGGCTCCTATAACAAAAAATTACCTATAAAATAAATGGTATGTGGACTAACAGAGAAACAATGAAACCTGCTAAAATGAAATTGCTAGGTTTCAGGAAATTCGAAAGATTGCTTTCAGAGTCTACATATATATAATACTAAAAATAATTACATTGAATGCCAGACTTTGCGGGACTCATGAAGATGCATTGCAGACACCTTGGGGTCCGCGAAATGCAATTTCGGAACTGCTGGTCAATGCTTATTGCATTTAAATAAACTTTCATTTATTTGAGAAATTGTGTTTTAGAAATATAATTAAAAGAAATTGATTACAGAAGTTTATTGGGAGGTACTTTAGGTTAATATTATTTCGATATTCATAATATTAATTGCCAATGAAAAAAAAAAAAAAATTAGTTTAAAAAACGTCTTTCTAAAAGCTGTTTTTTTTTTCTATTAAAAATATACAGATAATAAGCTCTTCCGTTTTCTAAAAGGGGAATTTAAATGAAGGTTTTAGTGTTTCCATGGTTTACAATCTCTATTATTAGGTTTCTTTTTCTTTTAATGCTATTTCTTTACTTTATATTTACACAAGGAAGACTCAAAAATGAGAATGTAGGGTTTTGTTGAAACTGAAATAATTTTTAGAGAAAGAGTGGACTTTAAAAGGAATATTTGGATTATTGTGACTATTGTGATTAACACAACTAAAGAAAGAAAAAACAGAAATGGGAGAGTTTCTGCCTAAGCAAATACCATATATGTTTTTTTCGTAAAACTCATACATTTTCAACTTCAGATATTCTTTTTCCACTTTGCAGCCCCTTGTGGTTTAACCCATTGAGAAACAAGACTTGTCTAAGGTTTCATATTGTCAAACATTAGACTCTTTTGTTTTATTATTGCATTTTACAAGTGGCATTGTTTGAAATAGACTGATTTATTCTTTTTCACAAATATATATAAAGAAGGAGAAATTCTAAAATTTATACATAAAAATAACTAAATAATTAAACTTTGGTAATTTATTTTAGTAATCTTAATTTTCAATTGGAAAAAAAATCGCTTAGAACTTTTTTTTTTTTCAAAAGCGCTATTTTTCCATTAAAGATAAACAGATAACAATCTCATCTAATTCTGAGAATGAAAGTACTAGTGTTTCGATGACATACACTCTCTATTAATGGGCTTCTCCTTATTCTTTTTAATGCTTTTTCCTTAAATTATATTTACTCAAGGAAGTCAACAAAATGAGAATGTGTGATTTTTGTTGAAACTGAAATAACTTTTAGATAAAGATTGAGTTTGAAAAGGGATATTTGGATAATTCTGATTAACACAACTAAAGAAAGGACAAACAGAAATGGGAGCGTTTCTGCCTAAGTAAATACCATACCTGTTTTTTCCACATAACTCATACATTTTCAACTTCAGATATTCTTTCTACACTTTTTACAGCCCCCTGCGGTTTAACCCATTGAGAAACAAGACTTCTCTGAGGTTTCATATTGTCTAACAATAGACTCTTTTGTTTTATTATTGCATTTTACAAGTGGCATTGTTCGAAAATACAGATTTATTCTTTTTCACAAGTATATAAAAGAGAATTACTAAACTTTATACATAAAAATAACTAAGTAAAATACTTCTATTAAATAAATACACTTTGGTAATTTATATTAGTAATATTTAGTAATCGGAAAAAAATCGTGTGTAAACTTTTTTCAAAAGCACTATTTTTCCATTAAAGATAAACAGATAACAATCTCATCTAGTTCTGGGAATGAAAATTTGAAATGAAAATATTAGTATTTCTATGACATACACTCTTTATTAATGGGCTTCTCCTTATTCTTCTTAATGCTATTTCTTTAAATTATATTTACTCCAGGAAGTCAACAAAATGAGAATGTGAGATTTTTGTTGAAACTGAAATAACTTTTAGATAAAGATTGTGTTTGAAAAGGAATATTTGGATAATTCTGATTAACACAACTAAAGAAAGAGCAAACAGAAATGAGAGCTTTTCTGCCTAAAAGCGACTACCAGATATGGTTTTTTTTTTCCCGCATAACTCAAACATTTTCAACTTCAAATACTCCTTTTCCACTTTTTGCAGCCCCATGCGGTTTAACCCATTAAGAAATAAGACTCGTCTAGGATTTCACATTGTGAAACATTACACTCGTTTGTTTTATTATTGCATTTTACAAGTTGCATTGTTTGAAAAATATGGATTTATTCTTTTTCACAAGTATATATATATATAAAAGAGAATTACTAAAATTTATACATAAAAATAACTAAGTAAAATACTTCTAATAAATAAATACACTTTGGTAATTTATATTAGTAATATTTAGTAATCGAAAAAAAATCGTGTGTAAACTTTTTTCAAAAGCGCTATTTTTCCATTAAAGATAAAAAGACAACAATCTCATCTAGTTCTGGGAATGAAAATTTGAAATGAAGGTATTAGTGTTTCTATGACATACACTCTCAATTAATGGGCTTTTTCTTCTCCTTAATGCTATTTCTTTAAATTATATTTACTCAAGGAAGTCAACAAAATGGGAATGTGTGATTTTTTTTTTTTAAACTGAAATAAATTTTAGATAAAGATTTAGTTTGAAAAGGAATATTTGGATAATTCTGATTAACACAACTAAAGAAAGAGCAAACAGAAATGAGAGCTTTTCTGTCTAACAGCGAATACCAGATATGTTTTTTCCGCACAAGTCATACATTTTCAACTTCAAATACTCTTTCTTCACTTTCTGCAGCCCCATGCGGTTTAACCCATTGAGAAATAAGAGTTGTATAGGGTTTCATATTGTGAAACATTACACTCGTTTGTTTTATTATTGCATTTTACAAGTGGCATTGTTTGAAAAATACGGATATATTCTTATTCATGTGTATATAATAGAAAAGAGAATTTGTAAACTTTCTAAATGAAAATAACTAAAAATACTTCTAATAAATATATAAATTTTGGTAATTTGTATTAGTAATATCTATCAAACGCAAAAAAACGTTTAAAAACTTTTTTAAAAGGCTGTATTTTTCCATTAAAGATAAACTGATAACAGTATCATCTAGTTCTGGGAATGAAAATTTGAAATGAACGTATTAGTATTTCTATGAAATACACTCTATATTAATGGCTCCTTTTCCTTCATAATGCTGCCCCACCAGTGGCTGAGAGGTTCTGCTCTCGAAGCTGGTAGACGGGAGATGCTGGGTTCGATCCCAATCGCGCCCGTCGGCCTAATCGTTCGGAGTTTTCGTGGTTTTCTTTGAGCCGTGGATTTATCCATGCGTAAATACGGGTTAGGTTCCCTTAGAAAGACCCCCACGGCGGGCACACCCCCCCGGTCCTATATCCCAAGTGTAGATAATTGGCCATCAATAATCAACCCTTTCATAATGCTATTTCTTTAAGTTATATGTACACAAGGAAGTCAACAAAATGAGAATGTGCGACTTTTGTTGAAACTGAAATAAGTTTTAGATAAAGATTGAGTTTGAAAAGAAATATTTGGATAATTCTGATTAACACAGCTGAAGAAAGAGCAAACAAAAATGAGAGCTTTTCTACCTAAAAGCGAATACCAGATATGTTTTCTCCGTGTTTGTTTTATTATTGCATTTTACAAGTGGCATAGTTTGAAAAATACAGTATTCTTGAGTATATATAAAAAAAGAGAATTTTTAAACTTTCTAACTGAAAATAACTAAATAAAATACTTCTAATAAATAAATAGACTTGTGTAGTTTGTATTAGTAATATTTATCAAACGCAAGAAATGTTTAAAAACTTTTTTAAAAGGCTGTATTTTTCTATTAAAGATAAATAGATAACAAGGTCATCTATTTCCTAGATTGAAATTTTGAAATGAAAGCATTAGTGTTTCTATGATATACACTCTCTATTAATGGTCTTCTTCTCCTTCTTAATGCTATTTCTTTAAATTATATTTACTCAAGGAAGTCAACAAAATGAGAATGTGAGATTTTTGTTGAAACTGAAATAACTTTTAGATAAAGATTGTGTTTGAAAAGGAATATTTGGATAATTCTGATTAACACAACTAAAGAAAGAGCAAACAGAAATGAGAGCTTTTCTGCCTAAAAGCGACTACCAGATATGGTTTTTTTTTTCCCGCATAACTCAAACATTTTCAACTTCAAATACTCCTTTTCCACTTTTTGCAGCCCCATGCGGTTTAACCCATTAAGAAATAAGACTCGTCTAGGATTTCACATTGTGAAACATTACCCTCGTTTGTTTTATTATTGCATTTTACAAGTTGCATTGTTTGAAAAATATGGATTTATTCTTTTTCACAAGTATATATATATATAAAAGAGAATTACTAAAATTTATACATAAAAATAACTAAGTAAAATACTTCTAATAAATAAATACACTTTGGTAATTTATATTAGTAATATTTAGTAATCGAAAAAAAATCGTGTGTAAACTTTTTTCAAAAGCGCTATTTTTCCATTAAAGATAAAAAGACAACAATCTCATCTAGTTCTGGGAATGAAAATTTGAAATGAAGGTATTAGTGTTTCTATGACATACACTCTCAATTAATGGGCTTTTTCTTCTCCTTAATGCTATTTCTTTAAATTATATTTACTCAAGGAAGTCAACAAAATGGGAATGTGTGATTTTTTTTTTTTAAACTGAAATAAATTTTAGATAAAGATTTAGTTTGAAAAGGAATATTTGGATAATTCTGATTAACACAACTAAAGAAAGAGCAAACAGAAATGAGAGCTTTTCTGTCTAACAGCGAATACCAGATATGTTTTTTCCGCACAAGTCATACATTTTCAACTTCAAATACTCTTTCTTCACTTTCTGCAGCCCCATGCGGTTTAACCCATTGAGAAATAAGAGTTGTATAGGGTTTCATATTGTGAAACATTACACTCGTTTGTTTTATTATTGCATTTTACAAGTGGCATTGTTTGAAAAATACGGATATATTCTTATTCATGTGTATATAATAGAAAAGAGAATTTGTAAACTTTCTAAATGAAAATAACTAAAAATACTTCTAATAAATATATAAATTTTGGTAATTTGTATTAGTAATATCTATCAAACGCAAAAAAACGTTTAAAAACTTTTTTAAAAGGCTGTATTTTTCCATTAAAGATAAACTGATAACAGTATCATCTAGTTCTGGGAATGAAAATTTGAAATGAACGTATTAGTATTTCTATGAAATACACTCTATATTAATGGCTCCTTTTCCTTCATAATGCTGCCCCACCAGTGGCTGAGAGGTTCTGCTCTCGAAGCTGGTAGACGGGAGATGCTGGGTTCGATCCCAATCGCGCCCGTCGGCCTAATCGTTCGGAGTTTTCGTGGTTTTCTTTGAGCCGTGGATTTATCCATGCGTAAATACGGGTTAGGTTCCCTTAGAAAGACCCCCACGGCGGGCACACCCCCCCCGGTCCTATATCCCAAGTGTAGATAATTGGCCATCAATAATCAACCCTTTCATAATGCTATTTCTTTAAGTTATATGTACACAAGGAAGTCAACAAAATGAGAATGTGCGACTTTTGTTGAAACTGAAATAAGTTTTAGATAAAGATTGAGTTTGAAAAGAAATATTTGGATAATTCTGATTAACACAGCTGAAGAAAGAGCAAACAAAAATGAGAGCTTTTCTACCTAAAAGCGAATACCAGATATGTTTTCTCCGTGTTTGTTTTATTATTGCATTTTACAAGTGGCATAGTTTGAAAAATACAGTATTCTTGAGTATATATAAAAAAAGAGAATTTTTAAACTTTCTAACTGAAAATAACTAAATAAAATACTTCTAATAAATAAATAGACTTGTGTAGTTTGTATTAGTAATATTTATCAAACGCAAGAAATGTTTAAAAACTTTTTTAAAAGGCTGTATTTTTCTATTAAAGATAAATAGATAACAAGGTCATCTATTTCCTAGATTGAAATTTTGAAATGAAAGCATTAGTGTTTCTATGATATACACTCTCTATTAATGGTCTTCTTCTCCTTCTTAATGCTATTTCTTTAAATTATATTTACTCAAGGAAGTCAACAAAATGAGAATGTGAGATTTTTCTTGAAACTGAAATAACTTTTAGATAAAGATTGTGTTTGAAAAGGAATATTTGGATAATTCTGATTAACACAACTAAAGAAAGAGCAAACAGAAATGAGAGCTTTTCTGCCTAAAAGCGACTACCAGATATGGTTTTTTTTTTCCCGCATAACTCAAACATTTTCAACTTCAAATACTCCTTTTCCACTTTTTGCAGCCCCATGCGGTTTAACCCATTAAGAAATAAGACTCGTCTAGGATTTCACATTGTGAAACATTACACTCGTTTGTTTTATTATTGCATTTTACAAGTTGCATTGTTTGAAAAATATGGATTTATTCTTTTTCACAAGTATATATATATATAAAAGAGAATTACTAAAATTTATACATAAAAATAACTAAGTAAAATACTTCTAATAAATAAATACACTTTGGTAATTTATATTAGTAATATTTAGTAATCGAAAAAAAATCGTGTGTAAACTTTTTTCAAAAGCGCTATTTTTCCATTAAAGATAAAAAGACAACAATCTCATCTAGTTCTGGGAATGAAAATTTGAAATGAAGGTATTAGTGTTTCTATGACATACACTCTCAATTAATGGGCTTTTTCTTCTCCTTAATGCTATTTCTTTAAATTATATTTACTCAAGGAAGTCAACAAAATGGGAATGTGTGATTTTTTTTTTTTAAACTGAAATAAATTTTAGATAAAGATTTAGTTTGAAAAGGAATATTTGGATAATTCTGATTAACACAACTAAAGAAAGAGCAAACAGAAATGAGAGCTTTTCTGTCTAACAGCGAATACCAGATATGTTTTTTCCGCACAAGTCATACATTTTCAACTTCAAATACTCTTTCTTCACTTTCTGCAGCCCCATGCGGTTTAACCCATTGAGAAATAAGAGTTGTATAGGGTTTCATATTGTGAAACATTACACTCGTTTGTTTTATTATTGCATTTTACAAGTGGCATTGTTTGAAAAATACGGATATATTCTTATTCATGTGTATATAATAGAAAAGAGAATTTGTAAACTTTCTAAATGAAAATAACTAAAAATACTTCTAATAAATATATAAATTTTGGTAATTTGTATTAGTAATATCTATCAAACGCAAAAAAACGTTTAAAAACTTTTTTAAAAGGCTGTATTTTTCCATTAAAGATAAACTGATAACAGTATCATCTAGTTCTGGGAATGAAAATTTGAAATGAACGTATTAGTATTTCTATGAAATACACTCTATATTAATGGCTCCTTTTCCTTCATAATGCTGCCCCACCAGTGGCTGAGAGGTTCTGCTCTCGAAGCTGGTAGACGGGAGATGCTGGGTTCGATCCCAATCGCGCCCGTCGGCCTAATCGTTCGGAGTTTTCGTGGTTTTCTTTGAGCCGTGGATTTATCCATGCGTAAATACGGGTTAGGTTCCCTTAGAAAGACCCCCACGGCGGGCACACCCCCCCGGTCCTATATCCCAAGTGTAGATAATTGGCCATCAATAATCAACCCTTTCATAATGCTATTTCTTTAAGTTATATGTACACAAGGAAGTCAACAAAATGAGAATGTGCGACTTTTGTTGAAACTGAAATAAGTTTTAGATAAAGATTGAGTTTGAAAAGAAATATTTGGATAATTCTGATTAACACAGCTGAAGAAAGAGCAAACAAAAATGAGAGCTTTTCTACCTAAAAGCGAATACCAGATATGTTTTCTCCGTGTTTGTTTTATTATTGCATTTTACAAGTGGCATAGTTTGAAAAATACAGTATTCTTGAGTATATATAAAAAAAGAGAATTTTTAAACTTTCTAACTGAAAATAACTAAATAAAATACTTCTAATAAATAAATAGACTTGTGTAGTTTGTATTAGTAATATTTATCAAACGCAAGAAATGTTTAAAAACTTTTTTAAAAGGCTGTATTTTTCTATTAAAGATAAATAGATAACAAGGTCATCTATTTCCTAGATTGAAATTTTGAAATGAAAGCATTAGTGTTTCTATGATATACACTCTCTATTAATGGTCTTCTTCTCCTTCTTAATGCTATTTCTTTAAATTATATTTACTCAAGGAAGTCAACAAAATGAGAATGTGAGATTTTTCTTGAAACTGAAATAACTTTTAGATAAAGATTGTGTTTGAAAAGGAATATTTGGATAATTCTGATTAACACAACTAAAGAAAGAGCAAACAGAAATGAGAGCTTTTCTGCCTAAAAGCGACTACCAGATATGGTTTTTTTTTTCCCGCATAACTCAAACATTTTCAACTTCAAATACTCCTTTTCCACTTTTTGCAGCCCCATGCGGTTTAACCCATTAAGAAATAAGACTCGTCTAGGATTTCACATTGTGAAACATTACACTCGTTTGTTTTATTATTGCATTTTACAAGTTGCATTGTTTGAAAAATATGGATTTATTCTTTTTCACAAGTATATATATATATAAAAGAGAATTACTAAAATTTATACATAAAAATAACTAAGTAAAATACTTCTAATAAATAAATACACTTTGGTAATTTATATTAGTAATATTTAGTAATCGAAAAAAAATCGTGTGTAAACTTTTTTCAAAAGCGCTATTTTTCCATTAAAGATAAAAAGACAACAATCTCATCTAGTTCTGGGAATGAAAATTTGAAATGAAGGTATTAGTGTTTCTATGACATACACTCTCAATTAATGGGCTTTTTCTTCTCCTTAATGCTATTTCTTTAAATTATATTTACTCAAGGAAGTCAACAAAATGGGAATGTGTGATTTTTTTTTTTTAAACTGAAATAAATTTTAGATAAAGATTTAGTTTGAAAAGGAATATTTGGATAATTCTGATTAACACAACTAAAGAAAGAGCAAACAGAAATGAGAGCTTTTCTGTCTAACAGCGAATACCAGATATGTTTTTTCCGCACAAGTCATACATTTTCAACTTCAAATACTCTTTCTTCACTTTCTGCAGCCCCATGCGGTTTAACCCATTGAGAAATAAGAGTTGTATAGGGTTTCATATTGTGAAACATTACACTCGTTTGTTTTATTATTGCATTTTACAAGTGGCATTGTTTGAAAAATACGGATATATTCTTATTCATGTGTATATAATAGAAAAGAGAATTTGTAAACTTTCTAAATGAAAATAACTAAAAATACTTCTAATAAATATATAAATTTTGGTAATTTGTATTAGTAATATCTATCAAACGCAAAAAAACGTTTAAAAACTTTTTTAAAAGGCTGTATTTTTCCATTAAAGATAAACTGATAACAGTATCATCTAGTTCTGGGAATGAAAATTTGAAATGAACGTATTAGTATTTCTATGAAATACACTCTATATTAATGGCTCCTTTTCCTTCATAATGCTGCCCCACCAGTGGCTGAGAGGTTCTGCTCTCGAAGCTGGTAGACGGGAGATGCTGGGTTCGATCCCAATCGCGCCCGTCGGCCTAATCGTTCGGAGTTTTCGTGGTTTTCTTTGAGCCGTGGATTTATCCATGCGTAAATACGGGTTAGGTTCCCTTAGAAAGACCCCCACGGCGGGCACACCCCCCCGGTCCTATATCCCAAGTGTAGATAATTGGCCATCAATAATCAACCCTTTCATAATGCTATTTCTTTAAGTTATATGTACACAAGGAAGTCAACAAAATGAGAATGTGCGACTTTTGTTGAAACTGAAATAAGTTTTAGATAAAGATTGAGTTTGAAAAGAAATATTTGGATAATTCTGATTAACACAGCTGAAGAAAGAGCAAACAAAAATGAGAGCTTTTCTACCTAAAAGCGAATACCAGATATGTTTTCTCCGTGTTTGTTTTATTATTGCATTTTACAAGTGGCATAGTTTGAAAAATACAGTATTCTTGAGTATATATAAAAAAAGAGAATTTTTAAACTTTCTAACTGAAAATAACTAAATAAAATACTTCTAATAAATAAATAGACTTGTGTAGTTTGTATTAGTAATATTTATCAAACGCAAGAAATGTTTAAAAACTTTTTTAAAAGGCTGTATTTTTCTATTAAAGATAAATAGATAACAAGGTCATCTATTTCCTAGATTGAAATTTTGAAATGAAAGCATTAGTGTTTCTATGATATACACTCTCTATTAATGGTCTTCTTCTCCTTCTTAATGCTATTTCTTTAAGTTATATTTACCCAAGGAAGTCAACAAAATGAGAATGTGTGACTTTTGTTGAAACTGAAATAACTTTTAGATAAAGATTGAGTTTGAAAAGGAATATTTGGATAATTCTGATTAACACAACTGCAGAAAGAGCAAACACAAATGAGAATTTTTCTGCGAAAACGAACACTAGATATATTTTATCCTCAAACTTATACGTTTTCAGCTTCAAGCATTACCTCTCCACTTTTTGCAGTCTCATGCGGTTTAAACTATATATAAATAAGACTTTTCAGGAGATTTTGCATTGTCAAACATTACACTATTTTGTTTTATTATTGTATTTTATATGTGGAATGGATTGTAAAATAGGATTTATTCTTACGCTAAAGTATATAAAATAAAAGAGGATTTTCAAACTTTCTACATGAAAAAATTAAAATAAAACGCTACTAATAGATCAATAAATTTTAATATTTAATATTCGTAATATTAATTATCAATCGAAAAAATATTAATGTTTAAAATCTTTTTTTTTTTTTAATGTGTGTTTTTCATTAAAACAGATAATTAGATCTCTTGGGTCATGAAAAAAAAATCGTTTACACCCTCTATTAATGAGCTTTTTCTCCTTTTAAATGTTATTTCTTTATGTTGCATTTACCAAAGAAGTTAAAAAAATGAAAATGTATGATTTTTCTTGAAACTGAAATAACTTTATATTACTACTTAAAAACTAACTTTACATTATTACTTAAAAACTAAATTTATGTTATTACTTAAACACTAACTTTATGTTATTACTTAATATTTATGGATTATTCTGAATTAACACAACTGAAAAAATAAAACAGAAAGCAGAACTTTTCTGCTAAAACAAATACTATAATAACCCCCCTCCCCCCCATAAAGGATGCTCTCGAATAGCGTACACTTCTATCTAGCGAATTTCTTTTTCAATGTACAATATATACATATTTGTATATTTTTGCCTCTGAAATGTGGACACCACCAAATAGCGGACAAATTCTGCTGTTCTGAGTTGTTCACTATGAAGAGATATTACTGGAAACATATTTTTTTTGTATAACTTTTTAACTTCAAACATTATCTCTGCATCATTCACAGTCTTCTGCGGTTTAATCTATACAGAAACAAGTATTGTCTGTAGATTCCGTACTGTCAAACACGAACACTCTTTTGTTTTATAATTGCATTTTATATGTGGAATTGTCTGATTAATTCTTATGCTTGATTATATATAAGAAAAACTGATTTGTAAACTGTTTACATGAAAAAAACATATTTCGTTAAAGAAAATTAAAATTGAAGACGAAGTATATATTTTTAAAGCTATTTCAAACACCGATTTTGTTAATATCACATTACATCTCAAACCTTGCACCTTATTTTAGACGAAATTGTGCAATGCATTGCAAGACGTGTCTTGAGTGCAGTTATGATACATAATTAACCAAGAAATGAATATGCACCATTCAAGTAATAACAATAACAACAACAACAACAAAAATAACCATAGCATTTGAGTATGAGAAAACAATATACGATTTCGTTGCCATGAAACGTAGCTATGCAAGCTATAGGGTTCAAAACTGAAAACCAAAATTGAGTTTATTATGTCCACGGGAAGTATTTGACCATGTTTACCAGAATTATAATGCAGATTTATAGTAAGACAAGAAGATCCGATACTAATTCAATTTCACAAATTTTCTGAACATACATTCAAAAAATTTCAACTTTTATGTGTCCTACAAAAACTGTTTGTGCAGCAATGACTATTTTTAATAAATTTTAAATAATAGTACGCATAATTAAAATTTAATTTTTGATCGGCTGTAACAATAATAATTGTAACCATAATTTATCAAAATGCTTCAATTTCAAAGCAAATGATCTATAATATTCAACAAATCAATATGCACCATTATAATAATAAACAAAAATATGTAGTATTCAAACATGAGAAGACAATATACGAAAGCGTAATCCTATAAAAAAAAACTATGATAGTTGCAGAATTCAAAACCTAAAATAGAGTTTTTAACCCCCCCCCCCCCCGCACTCAGAAAATATTTTTGAGCATTTCCTCTAGAATTAGAGACAAGCAGTCAGAAAAACAATTTGGGTATAATCGGATTCTAATAAAATTTATACGAAATTACTAAACATACATTAAACTTTTATGTGACTCATAAATGAAAAATATTCGGGCAACAATACTCATCTAAAACAATTTTTCAAATATAGTACAGTAAAATTTTGAAAACGAAACCTATTTATAACGGAATCATGCCATAAACAAAAATTGTCATGATCCTTGCGAAAGAAATATAATATAATTATACCTCTTAAGACGAAAATATCTAAAACGGATTTTTTTCCCGGTCGCTAGCGACTTCTCCGTAGTAAATTTTACTGTATCACAAGTTAAATTTAATTAATGTTGTGATGTAAAACAATAATTGTAAACAAAATTCATCATTATATTTCAATTTCAAAGCAAACAAAATATAATATTGCATCAAAAAATATAAATTTATTGAATAAATATTGATACATCCAATCCGAAGCAAATGATATTCTTGAGTGCCTAGCGAAATCATTTATCGGAAACATTCAGACAGAGTAAGTCATCAAAGTATCATTTACTTTATGGTTTCTTACTCACTTGCACCAGTTTTGCTCCAAAAATAGAAACTAATGACGCATGTTTTCGAGGGGTAGGTACTCCTTTACGACAAGTTCATTAATTTGTGATATGTTCGAGAAATATTTTCAAATAATAATCATGATGGGGTAGAAGAGGAGGTTCTAGCACGTGCACGACAAGCCCCCCTGGACTCATTTTTCAAACAGAAAGTGGAGGACCAAGCTCTTGTATACACAATCACATCGCATGCAGTCATGAAATCAAAGGTTGATTTTGTTATTACGGGCACGCGTACATGTGTATATACACGCATGCACACACTAACTCATGCGTATTCAAGTAGAACGAATTTGGATTGATCTATACATGATTTATTTCCCAATAACTTTTGTGGTATTAATATAAGTTTATTTATGAAATTATATATTTCAGGGAATGAGCAGATCACATTGACTATTTACTATTTGATAATTAATTGTTCAGTTAGGAATAGAACTATATTAGAAATAAGAAATAAGAAATTATTTTTACTATTTATAAAATCTATCTTTAGCCTTTATGAAAATTGTACATTTATGAGACAATCTCTGTTTTCAATCATAATTATTCCCTTTTAGTTTTTTAAACAACATATAGATATTAATCTTTATCACTATACTCTAATCTCTAATGTAATAAATCGGGAAAGAATAATTTTATGTTCCTTTACAGATTTTATAATAACAAAACTGTGTATATAAAAATTATGGCTTCCGTTTCATAAAATATTAATGTAAGATTACATATGAGATACTTGTAGTGTTAAATTATGTAAGATTTCATATTTATTCAAGAGTTTAACGGAGGAGTATTTATTATTTTTTTAAGGTACGTTCTAAGTTTATAAAACTATGTATGAAAATGTAAAATCAAAAACTTTATTTTTTTTAGTTTCGCAAAAAATACACATGCAAATTGTATATAAATTTCCAGCAGAGTATTTCGTTATTATACGATATTTTTCAACAAAAAAGTGTCAAAACATAGTTGTATTTTTAAATAACATATTCCAATTATTTGTTATAAATATTAACCTCATCCGAGAAATTTATTTACAGAAAAACCACTCTTTCATTTCCTCTTGCAAAAGGTAAACTAGTCGTTGGGGGCCACCGTAATACTTACCCATCATGGATATGTATAATGTAAAATATTAAAATAAAAATGTGTAAACTACTTATAAAGTGCATTGCAATTCAAATAAAATCGTGGCTTGATGACGTCACAAACTTTAAAGGCTCGATTACTGAATTGCTTGAAAGAAACATCCTTATAACTCCAAAAATAATAATCCTATTAATTAGCGGTTTATTGCATCTGATTAAGCGTCAAATTTCCAATTAAAATATATCTTTGAATTGAAATTTGGATGAAATACAGGGTCATGAAAAATCGAAGAGTGTGGTAAATAGGATTCCAAATATCTCGGCAACTCATTATCCGATCGACTTCATGCTGTATGCAAAATTTATGTTTTTTATTGTTCTTTTATATTCATTTCTTAAAATAACCAATTTCGAAAATTTTTATATACCTTTTATCAGAAGGAATATTTCGAGAGTCCGAAAAAAATAGTTCCGGTTAATCGAAGTTATTGAAATGACATAGGCTTCTTCCCATTATTACATACTAAATACATACCAAATTGCAAGTCTCTATCTCAATTTTTTCGGGAGATAGAGCGTTTACAGACACACAGACAGACGGACGGCAATTTTTTTTTCTAAAAATATGTTTTTCGGAATCTCCAGTGTCTGATACGTGTAAATCCGTCAAAATTCTTTTTCGATTTTCAAAACGATTACAAGACTTACCCTATACTACGTATGATGGGTAAGTAAAAAGGAAAGACCTTCAACATTTCTTTCAACGCGTAATGAATTGCAGAGTGATATTTATGACCACTCAACTTCGAATAAATGTTCGGGAGCACTTCTAAATTGATAAACTGTTATTATACGAAGTAGATTAAAGACTTTAGAACAATAATTATAGCAGCAAATGAAACTTTATTATTCCAATTGCGTTCTTACGCTGAAACCTTGCAATGTGTATTTTCCACTTCATTATTACCAACAAATCGCACTTTTACGTGGTATATCTTTGCGTTGTTTAACTGAATAAACGCAAATAATCTTGTCAGCCATTAGCTATACTGTACACTACAATATCCTGGAAATCGTCAGTTTTAATGATAATTTGAGACCAGTTTTTTGCTTTTGTTTCAGCTTTCGTGGTGAAAGATTATAAAAGAAAGAACTGTGTATTGTAAGCGTCACAATAATAACGTGTTCTGTGGAAAAGCGCTGCTAACGTCAAGAGCAAGGTCATTATTAAACAATTATTATTATAATTAGCAAGGTCATTATTATTTTAAATAATAATCTATTTTAAAATAGATTCAGAATAAATACACACAAATAGGATTATTTTCTCTAATAGCTAACTAATAGTCTATTTTGTCAGCTAAAAAACTATTTTCTATTTTTTTTTTTTTTTTTTCAATTAAAAATATTACAGCTAATAGACTACACAAAAAAAGTGTTTTTCACTAAGTTCTAAAAATGCAATTTCAAAATTTTTCCACAAACAGTGAGTAAATACACATTAAAACGAAAGGTAAATGGCAGCACACTTGCAGCATTTTCAAAAACTGACACTTTAATTTAGGATCAAAACTTAAATTCAGAGAAATAAAATTTAGAGGGGGGAAAAAAGTCATTTTTTTTCTTTTAAATAAATAAATAAATTCTCAAAGAGAGCATCTCTAATTCATTCGAAATAATCCGACATAAATCGCCAAATGCACAGAATAAAGTACATCATTTCCTGCAAAAACACTTTCCAAAAACTGAAGAGAAAAAGAAACGACTTAATAAAACCCCATTGTCCGAGATTTTAAATATATATCAGATTTCCCAGCACAGTGAATGATAGGGAACATCCCCTTGATTCTTAATGAAAATATATTTGACAAATTAACATTACTCTGACAATGGAATCATCTTTGAACGCTGAACCTCCTGTTTTGAAACTGGATACGTTGCTCTGCTTACTAAAGCTTGATTTCATCGTCGCAATATTTATCAGTTATACTCTGTCACATTTCTGATTTTTCCTATAGAATCAGTCTCAAAATGGATTAAAATGGTTTTATAATAATATAATAAATACTTTATCCGTTGACCGATTTTTACGAAAATCTATGCAGTTGAGCGGTAGTGCTCTGTTAAAAATTTGCAGCAAACTGTCCAGTCATTTGACCGTTGTTATAGAAAATGGTTACATAATCGTAATTTAACTCTATTTCGACCATAATATGGACAATAATTTGGTCAGAATAGAGTTAATTCACGGTTATGTAATCGTTTTCTAGAAAAAACGGTCAAATGACTGGACAGTTTGTTGCAAATTTTTAACAGTGTGGTCTATAACATATTAGCCATATGGGAGTTCATATGCCGTTTGGGAGTTATCGTGTTCACTCTTTCTCTCACACACATACAAATCATAATTACAATCCTTGCTTTACACGATATGTTCAGAAATTAAAAATCACCAGATTTTGTAAAAACACAAAAGCAGCATACTACATTGCGATTATGTATTTGATATTTTTAAAAACATTACAAATAACAAAATATATGTACTTTTGATGTATATAAAAGTCCACACGGATCGTATAATTTTATTCAGTTTACTTTCATAAGTATTTTACCCATATGGACCTAGTTAAAGCAGATCACTATTAAATTTTCTTTCCGTTCTATTTGTGACAGGAAGAATGCTGAATGTGTCAAACAGCTCTCTCCTCCTTATACAATACACTATGTTTAAAGATTCTTTTCAAAATATTTGAAGCATTTTTGATCGAAGGTAGATCATTGTGCTGCTGTGTTACTTTTGCAGAAAATGATTTGAAATTCTTTTGAGGCTTGTCAATACCAGAAACCTTATTTTCAAAAGAGAAGACGAATAATATTTTTAATGCTTTATAAAACGGGTCTCATTTTGACTTAAAGAGACATAATACATCACAGCGACTGAAAGTTTGCAAAGTAAACTTCCTAAAATGTGCTAAAGATTTCCAGTGTAATGCATTATTTATTAATAAAAACGTTAAAAGGGAAAAAAATGTAAAATTATTTTTTGCATTATACAGTAGTTATTATTAGTAATTAGGTAAACCAACCCATTTTATCGTTCATTGTTTGTCACTATTCACTGTTAAAAATAGGCAGAAAACTGTCCAGTTATTCCACCGTTTTAAAGATAACGTTTGCGTGACCGTATAACGAAGCGTATCTGTCCATATTTTTGACTAAATTAATGGTAAAAATAGATGTAAATTACGGTAATGTAACAGTTTTTTATAAAAACGTTCGAATGACTGGACAGTTTTCTGAAAATTTTTAACAGCGTTGCATACATATTTTTGGAAAAAAGAACGCTTAATATTTTTAATATTTTGACGACTCACTGTTATTTCAAGAACCATTAAGAATAATAACATTTTCAATTTTGTCGCTCAACAATTCAACTTTAACAAAGTTACAGTGAGATACCGTAAAACACGTCAATTACAATTAAGACAATCTAAAGCTGTGTAAATTAAAATCTCATTTCGGTTACACAAATGGTAAATATCTCATTATGTATATGGTTAAATAAAGATATTTTTTGTTGTTGTTGTTTGTTTCAAAAATTTAAATTTCCACAAATACGACAATTTTATCCAAAAACTATATTTAAAAAAAACATGAATGTATTTCCTGCGTGGTTTTGTGTTCGTACGCTTGATCGATAAAAGCTTATGCACGCTCTCAGAGAGAGAATTTTTGTTGTTTTTCTTAGACATTAAACTACATGCAGACGTCAAGGAGCTAGGGAATATATTTTTGCGTGTGTGAATATGGGAACAATAGAACATTATAGTGTTAGGGAGAACCCTTTAAAACTGTTGAGTTGTAGTGAAGTGTTTCCAATACTTCGATCTCTTAAGAGAAATAGATTTCCGTGTGTCCAAAAGCCTTTCCTCCAAGCGCGTAGAAGTGACTCTTAAAGTAAATAATACATTTGAAGTAAGCGTCTTTTTCGTTTCTACCATCATCGGGAAAATTTACTGTGGATTATGTATTGGACTTACAACTCATTTATGATCTGTTCATCAATAACAACTGCCATTTCTCACACATAACAATGAGTTAAAATCTGCAACTACGTTCATATGTTTCCTTCAAGTGGAACGGCGTCACTGAAAAAACAGCCCAGTTTGTGTCTGACCGATAACAATGTCACACATCCATTGCTACCTACAGAATTTTAATGGAAGTTTTTCATATATATACATGTAGTAATACATGTAGTACATGTAGTAATACATGTACTACATGTAGTAATACATGTAGTAATATAGTAATGTTGTTTTAGTTTTAACTTTCTTGAATTTATAAATGATGATTTTCAACCCAATAATTCATCATACATTTTGCATGTGCTCCGATGGTGGACACAATGAGCATACTTTACTTGATTTTCTTATTAAAATAAACTGTATGTAGCTTACATGCATTAGTTTATTTAGCAAATGTGCAACACCCTTACAAAGTCACACTTCTTCATTCAATTGGTGGTGTATTTAAGCTGATGACAGAATATAGAAATTTTTCAATTTTGATTTTTAATAATTTTCACAAGTAAAGTATTATTCTTAAAACTCTAATATACTCTAAAACTTTTTAATTGACATTTTTTCGTATTTCGTGCCATTTTTAAGGTTCAAACGCTAATCCCGCAGTTTGTCAGGTAGTGGGACTGTAGTGGCGATGCCAGGTTGAGGTCTATAAGCACTAAATACCACTCTTTTCGAAGAGTACTCTTCTCTTTATTTAATTGCAAAAAGCAAGCGATTAAATAAGACTAAGTTTACTAAACTCTAATAATGATATTATGAGTTTTTGTATCCCCTCCCCCTCAGTACTAATTACGTCACTGTGGGGCAGGTTGAAACATATAATAATGAGGCAAGTTATACATAGTGTAAGGTACTAAGAAATGTTTTGTTTTTAGAACGTAAAAAAAGTATTAATTTGCAATTAGAAATAAATAATATGACATCAAGTAACAAATTATTAGTAAAAGAGGCCTCAATTGCGATAATTACCAATGGGAAGTAAATATTTCAAGTAAGCAATTTCTCATTTAATGGTTACATTCTATTATTTAAAGACAGATGAGTTTCATCATCATGCATCAGTACATAAAAATTGTCTTCTCTGAATATTTATTTCAACATTGTAAATATGTATCAACATTCCACTAGATCAGTGGTTCCCAACCTTTTTTTAGCCACGCCCCACCAAAACATCTCTAAAATGATGATGCCCCCCTCCCCATATAACATATAATTTTCATAAAATTTTAAAAGAATTTACTCCTGACAGATAAAAAAGCATTTAACATTGATCCTGAAACGTGCCGAAGGTGATGGATGAATCAAATATTTTTTTATAATAATCTGATACTCCTCGTAGTTTACTGGCACACCGTCTCCACGTATGCGTGATGTATAGAATGCTCAGAATCCTTGATTAGAAAAATCAATAATTTTGAATAAAACATTTTTGTCTTATTTAATCACAGAATTTCTGCGATTAAATTACTAATCAATTTCTAATCAGAATGAAACGTGATAAAAGATTCGGTAAAGGAAAGTCGTCAAGTAATTGTTAAATATACACTTGAATAGTCGCATGTGTAAAATTGATTTTCATGTGACATATTGCAGTGCGACTCATTCAATAAATAATCGAAAAAGTTGTTTAAAATTCTAAAATACTTATAAATCAGAAAAATTATAAAGAATTTTAAATATATAAAAATCATTTAAATATCTTAAAATGTTTTTTTCTATAATTATTCTGGTAGAATTGTATTTAAAACTTTTGAATGGATACTTTTTACAATTGAATAAAAAACTATTTTTTTTTATATATTTTTTTTGAAATTTGAATGTATAACTTTTATTTTCAGTCTACAACATTACTATTAGAAAAACAATTCAGAAGGTATGGGTTCACAGAAATTCTGAATTGTCCCCTTGAAAAGTTAAATTGCCCCCCTGAAAAGTCAAATTGCCCCCCTGTGGGGCGTACGCCCCCCGTTGGGAACCACTGCACTAGATATATCTGTACAGTAATCTATAGTCGCCACCATAATCTATAAGCAAAATTTGATGCATTTGTAGATCATGTTCATGAATGTATTTTCATGAGAATGTGAGAAGGGTTAATTTATGTTGTTAAGTTGTGTATTTGTATTTTATTAATTTATGGTAATACATAAAAAGTATTATTTCATGTTGGCAGTAATAATTTATTAAATTTAAAAAGAAGAAAAAATTCGCAAAATCAAATGCCTAATAATACTTTTGGAAGAAACAGCCCAAAGTTCTCTAAATATTCCTACTTCTTCTAAATCTGGAACGAATAACCATTCCAAGCTTCCGGCACAGAAATAAGAAATCGTTAAATCACTAAAATAATTTCTATTTCTTTTTAAAAACAACTTCATTCGAAAAAGTATATTACTTTTGAAAAAAAAAAAAAGAGTAAACAAATATTGTTCATATTCGAAAACTATAATTTACATAATTTGTTTCTACGCAAAACTATGAAATGAAAATCAAGCCTTTAAATATAAAATATTTTATCTAACCGGTAACATTTAAGCATACGACTTTTTTTTTCTGCTTTAAGCATACGACTTTTTCGTTTTTAAAGATTCCTCTTCAAAACATTTCAGCTGCATGTGATCGAAGGCAGATCATTATAGTGTTCGATTACCTTCAGTGACATAGAATTTGAAATTCTTTTCAGAAAATGTCGCTCACATAGAAATACGTATATATATATATATATATATTTTTTTTTTTTCAAAATAGACGGATAGAAAAGAATCCGCCTGTTTTTTTCTAAAAAAAAAGCTGAAGCCCTTGAAGAGGTTTGCTTTTGTCGGTTTGCGAAACTTCACGTGCTGCATCAATGTCTATTAAAGTTCTTTATTGGAATTCGTAATATATATTATGTGCATTTCCGTATTTAGTTTATCACTACAATGTCTAGTGAGTATTTTAAGTGGATATTTTGTATTTGTGCACGCATATTTTTTAAATGACTGATTTTTATCGTGTGTCTCGATTGCGGCATGCGAGGTAGTGACATTATTGTTATCATATACGAGGGACAGTCGGAAAATAAGTTTCTCCTGGTGACTGTGGACAGAGGTGTGTATGAAAGACAAAAAATGTAATGAGACATTAAAGATAAAACATAACTTTATTATTCCACACAAGTACCAAGTACATTGAGACATTTGTCAGACCGCTTTATAGGCTTCAAAAAGCCCTCCAGGAAAAAATTAGGGCTTTGCATACGGACGAAGCGTTGAACGGCTATGGGCGAAAGACGACATAGCAGGTGAACGCGAACGTGCAAGTCAACAGTGCCATCTGCGCAGGCACTCTACCCAATGGTATCGGTGTATTGCACGTTCGTGTTCACCTGCTGTGTCGTCTTTACTTCTGTCCACAGTCTCCAGGGGAAACTTATTTTCCGACTGCCCCGCGTATATTATTTCTGTTGTCAACATCTCCTTTTTCTATGAATTTACGAAAAACGCACAATAACGAATAAGGTACCATTCGAAATGTTTTTGAAGCGGCTTCTGACATAGTACACTCACATTTTGTTAGCAAGTGTTTTACGATTAAAAATTGCAGTTAATTAAAAATTAAATAGCCATTGTTTTTATAAATGAAATGAAAGTTTCTCCCTCGATTTAGTGTTGCCACAAAAATAAAATACCGCATTATAGGATGCTCAACAATGATTATAAAAAATAAATGACTAGTACAAAAAAGATGAAGTACGATTTCGCAGCACAGGTTTATTTTATATTTATGGTTAAAAAGCAAAATTGGAATTCAAATGTTTAGAAGAAAAAGACACCATCGATCGATCGAAGCAATGGTACATCACGTGTAGAATAAAATATATGTTTTGTTACATAAGATTAAATATATCAGCCCAAAGTTCTCTAAATATTTCCACTTCTTCTAAATCTGGAACGATATATAGTAACATTAAATTATATTTTAAATGCATTCAATTTATTTTTCTTTGTTTCATGTTTTTCAAGAAGCGAATGACGTCATCTTCTATTGCAGTTAAATTACGATTGTTAATTTTTCTTCTCGCACGTGCCTTTTGTTATCTTCAGTATTTTACTGTAACTATTTGATGGAATAAATGAGACGATATTCTGGCTTGACTAATATTGTTTACACATAGTTTTATCTTTATTTTTTTAGCAGTTTAAACTTGCATTTAAAGAATATTAAATATTGCTAAAAATTACTAGACTGCAGTGCGAAATCCTCGGGCAGGTCCACTAGTTTGCATTTAGTATGTTTTCTGTTCATTATATTAATCAGCAGATTTAGATTCAAATTCAGACTGAGTGGATATCAGGCAATTTATGAGGATTATATCTACTACTTATGAAGCTAGTCGTTGAGGGCCGCCGTAATACTTACCCATCATGGATATACATAATATAAAATATAAAAATAAAACATGTGCAATTCGGATAAACATGCAATTTGGATAAAATCGTGGCTTGATGACGTCATAAACTTTAAATGCTCTATTACTGAATTGCGAAAAATAAATATCCTTATAACTTTAAAAACGATAATCATATTAACTAACAGTTGACTGCGTCGGAATTAGCGTCTTATTTCCAATTAAAATATATCTTTGAATTGAAATTTGAATGAAATACAAGGTCATGAAAAATCGAAGAGTGTGGAAAATATAATTACAAATATCTCGGCAACTCATTATCCGATCGACTTCATTCTTTATGCAAAATTTATGTTTTTTTTTTTATTGTATTTTATATTCACTCTTTAAAATAAACAATTTCGAAAATTTTTATATACCTTTTATCAGAACGAATATTTCGAGAGTCTGAAAAAATAGTTCCGTATAATCGAGGTTACTGGAATTCAAGAAGATTCTTCTCATTATTACATACTAAGTACATACCAAATTTCAAGTCTCTATCTCAATTTGTTCGGGAGAAAGACCGTTTACAGACACACACACTGACAGACGGACGGCAATTTTGTTTTTTCTAAAAATATCGTTTTCGGAATCTCCAGTGTCTGAAACGTGTAAATCCGTCAATTTTTTTTTCGATTTTTAAAACGTTCACAAGACTTACCCTATACTACATATAATGGGTAAATAATAATACTTTTGAAAATTTTAATTTTACAGTATATTCCGCTTATTTGGGACAACGTTTTATTGGAACAGTCGTTTAATTGGAACAGAATGTCAAACATACAACCGAAAACTATCATTAAATTTACTTCTGATAATTGGGGTAGCCGCTTTATCGGGACAAATCGGGCAGGGATTAATGCATACCTAACCGGAATCTTATTCGAAAAAGATTATTCAAGTAATTTTCTTCTAAGAGAAACTATGAAACAAAAATCAATCCTTTAAATATAAATATTTTATCTGTCTGTAATATTTAAGCATTTCTCTGCTTATATATATCTTTAATGCTTTCAATTCAAAATATTTCAGGTGCATGTGATGGAAGGCAGATCATTATAGTGTTCTATTACCTTCAGTCACACAGAACTTGAAATTTTTTTCACAAAATGTCTCTTACATAGAAACAATCTCTTTTTTTCCCTTGCAAAAAGAGACGGATATAAAAATAATCAGCTCGTTTTTCACAAAAAAGCTGAAGCCTTTCAAGAGCTTTGCTTTTGTGAATTTGAAAAAATTCATGTACCGCATCATCGTCTATTAAAGTTCTTTATGGAAATTCTAAGATGTTTTTGAAAAAAACATAATTATAAACAATGCCTCATTTAATTGTTTCAGTAAGAGAGTATCTTAAGTGCATGTTTTCTTTTTATACGTATATATTTTTAAATTATTGATTATTAGTCTGTGTCTTTATTGAGGCATGCGAGTTATTGTTAGTGACATTTAGTGGTTTTTGTTTATTATAATAACCTGGAGATTTAGATTCAAATTAAATTTGTAGCGTACCCAGCAAGGTCGCTACCGGCAAGTTTAGTTATTACTCAGATTTAGGGTTTAAAAACATTTTTATTGAAGCTAAGCCGTAAGGAGGTTGGCAGAGTCACTTGAAAAGATTAACCTATATCGTGCAGCGACTAACAAAGATCAACTACTTACTTAAGCTTCACTAGAAATCACTAGAAGTTTTACTAAAATAACAAAGTTCGACTTTGCACGGGCAGTGCACGAAAAGCACGGTCAGTTCAAATCACGAACACATCCAGCGATTAATCAATCCTTTAGGCTGAAATGCAAGAACACTCGCAAAATTGTTAACACACTCTACTAAGCTAGCATCCCGTGGATGCCAAAGAGCCGTTATTCAAAACTATAATTCAGAATGTCTTGCCAAACGGCTAACTTTCACTCGGCAAACTCCAATACTGCTTGTCACGGGGCGAAAGCACGACTTTAGCTCACCAGCGCAGTCTTTGATCACCAACTAGGGAAGGACTCGACCAAAATCACCAAAAGTACCTTTCGCTCACCTTATATACCTTGCAGCAGACCTGCCAAGTCTCCGGCTTTTTGGATACCAGTAATTTAGTACAGAAAACGTTGTTTTATTTAATCAGAGCATTTTGCGATTTAAGATAACAACATTTTCACTAAAAAATTACTGGTGTGCAAAAATCCGGAGACTTGGCAACTCTGCCTTGCAGATAGACCATCGAAGCTAAATTTGCATAAACTTACAGCGAAAGAAAAAAACCGCAAACTTCGAGAGTTCCAAACATACGTGAAAAATTAAAGTAAAATGCAGTATACTGTTGCGCACTCTGATCAAATGTTTACATCACGTTCGCATTCAAAACCCTAGCTATTCCACTACAAATTTCAGATTCAGATAGAGTGCAACAGCCAATTATCTATTACTTTTGAAATAATATTTAAAGAAATTTTTACTTCTTTCCGAAGAAGATAATTTATGTAACCAGCTTCTAATCGAATCGTTAAAATTAAAATTAGCCTTTAAATATAAATATAACATCTCTAGATAACATTTAAGCACATACGACTTTTTTCTGCTCATATATGCATTTAAAGCTTTCTCTTCAAAACTTTTCAGCTGCCTGTGACCGAAGGCAGACCATTATAGTGTTCGATTGCCTTCAGAATTTGAATTTCTTTTCAGGAAATGTCGGTTACATCGAGATAATTCTCTCTCTCTCTCTCTCTCTTTTTTTTTTTTTTTTTTGTCAAACACAGACGTATAGAATAAAAAAATCTACCTGTTAAAAAAATAATACTAAAAATCACTATAAACACATCAAGCCCTCGAATAAGTTTGAAAAAATTCACGTGCAAAGTTCTTTATGCGATTCCTAAGATGTTTTTGAAAAAAAGAAAAAGGCTTCTGCTTGTTTTTAGCCAAAGACTTAAACTTTTAAATTATCTGAGAGTGAATTACACACTCGTTGATAGAAAGCAAAGTTTTAAATAGTTACGATTAAAAAAATTCATGGAGCTTTTCAAAACTTCAATAAACACGGTGTAAAAACCCCCGGTAAAAGATAGTTTATCCTAGTTCAAGAAAACAAATTCTCCCGAAAACATGTTTAAAAAAAAAAAAAAAAATCCTAAACCTCCCCTTAAAAGGCGGTATTAAAAATATATATATTTTTTTCCGCGCTCAACAACTCAAAATTTTGATTTTCAGACTCATTTAAAAAAATAAAAACATGAAACTTGGCAGCGTGATTTATGAAGAGATTTATAAGGGACACATGTTTTTTTTTTCGTTCAATTAATTTGAAATTGATTTACAAACAATTATTTTCACAGTACGATAATGTTTTTTGTTTGTTTCCAGCGCTATCGCTTCAGGAAATTCGGTTCAAAATGTCCACTTTGATAGCATTTTTTGAAATATATTCTGCCTTTATCAAAAAATCGAGACAATACGAACATTATAAAGTTTCTGAATAAGAGAACCTGCCAATTGGATGCATTTTAGAGCAAATATGAATTTAAAAAATGTGTCTCAAAATAAGCCGTTTGGATTTGAATACACCCTTAAAAGTCCAATTTCAATATCTAAGTGAATTCTTAGGATTTGATTAGAATATGAGACTAGAGAAATATGGTACTTTACATAAAATTTATGATATACTGACTTAGAATTTCCCATATATAGACTTCGATAATTCCAGTGAGACAATAATTTTTAGATTAATTTAAAAGGGAAATATTAAGTAGTGTCTTCAAATTTATAAATCGTAAAAAAGTATATTTTTACGAACGAATGCATGAACTACGTATTCCAATAAATTTCCTTTTTTTGTATGATAATAAATGTTCGGATAATTGCGATTTTTCTATATTTTACATTTTTCAAAAATGCATTTTAAATCTTCAAAAGAATATTGAAGCAGAAACGAAATATTTTATCCGTAAATACTGATAAAAAAAAATAACGAGTTCTTCAAACGGAAGAAATAGCAACAGAAATGTTCGCATAATTTTTACTTGAGTAGTTTTTAAATTTGGACTATATGTAACGGAATTTTTAAATTTAATATAATAGATGTTGTAATGCGCAATTGTCTTCCGTTACACGACAGTCCATTGCTTCATTAAAAACATCTAGCAAAAAGTGTAAGGCAAAGCACACACAAAAAACAGCATCTTTTTAAAAAAAAAAAAAATAGTAACAAAAACCGTTCTAGTTTAAAATCGCTAATTTGAAACTTTTCAATGCATAAGATATATCTTTTTTTTTTTTTTTTTTTTTTTTTTTTTGACATAGATATTTAATTATTTTTTTGAGAACTTCATTACTGAAGGAAAAAAATACCTAAAAGGTGTTCAGACTTTTAACGCTTCAAAAGTGCTTCAGTTAAATTCCTACGGAAGTAGTCTTTTTTTTCAAAAAAACTATTGTTCATAAACTGTAGGCAGTACCCATCTAATTGTGGGTTTTAAAAAGTACAACGGAAAAAAGTTCAAATGCGAGAAAAAGTAAAAAAAAAAAAAAAAAAAGAAATTTAAAATTCACATTATTTTTTACATTAAAAAAAATTATATCATTTAAATTATACATTTAAATATTTATTTCATTGTAATTTTTTTAAGGTTTGAAACAGTTAGAAACTAAGTTTTAATAAAATACTGTCTAAAGATTTTATAACATGATATTCAACGATATTTTATATTCTCAACTAAAAAAGTTGAAAAAGGTATAATAAACCAAAGCAGCTATAATCTATGAAGTTATTTGCTTACATTTACATATACATTTAAAGTAACAAAATGCAATGAAAACTGCAAACAGTTGCTATTATTATTTTTTAGATGTTTGATTATCACAATAACAAAAGTCATTGTAAATTATATTAATGGAAAATATGATATATAGTTTTATGTTTGAAACTTTTTTTTTTCAAATAGTTACGACACTATTTAGTATAAAACTTTTTTTTTTTGTCTAACTACAATATGAACCTGCTAAAACGGAATTGAAAAGGGTCGGAAAATGTCCTTTCTGGACAGGTTTCTGTCTTTGTGGGTATAAGAGCTTGTTTCTTTACATCGAGGTCAGGAAATTTTCTGTTTAAGACTGGATTCTTCATTAAAACTGGATTCTGTGTTAAGGCTGGATTCTGTGTTAAGACTGCACCCAGAAAAAAGTTTTGTTGAATCAACAAAAATTTGGTTGACCCAACAAAACTTTTTGTTTAAATATAGGTCAATGGAAATTTTGTTTGAATCAACATTTTTTTTTTTTTTTTTTTTTTTTTCAATTCCAAAAAAAAAAAAAAAAAAAAAAATTGTATCGTCAGCCGTCAGCAAAAAAGGTTTTGTTAATTCAAGTAAAATGGTTCAATTTTACTTGAATTTTGCTAAAACAACCAAAATGTACTCAACAAAACATGTTTTGTAGTTTTAATTAATTCCTTTTTCTGGGTGTGGATTCTGTTTAAGTCGGGATTCTGTTATAAACATATCTCGTTTTTACAGGTATAACTGTATATTTAATTATAAAAAGAAAAAATATCAAATATATATATATTTTATTTTAAGAAGTTACCAAACAAACATTCAGAGTGAAAAAGGTGCATTTATTGTTTGGTAAATTTCGAGTGTTTCATCTGCATATAAAAATGATTACGATTTTGTAGAAATAGAAATTATTTATTTTATTTTGATAATTAAAGTTTGAGCAGTGATGTCCAATGTGATGATGAAATGTTTTTAGGTGATATTACACTTTTATAGGATGATTTTAACGATGTTACTCACAAAGCTAATCAATTTATTTTTCGATTCACTGGATTCTTTCTTAAAACCAAAATTTTCAAAAGACAACAGTTTTAAGTTGTCTTTTGCTTTACCTTCACGAATGCATATTTAAAATTTCTCTCATAACTTAAGGCATTTTTAAAAAAAATAATTTTTTACAAAAAAAAAACTACTGATTGTATCAGAAGGAAATGATAAAAGCTTCACTGATTTTGATATTTAAAAAAATATGATAAATTTATTTCAGCAATACACAATAATAGATTTCCTAAGAGAAAAAAGCCTCTTCGCTGACATTATAGTTTTATAGCATTTACTGCGAAATGAAAACGTAAAATATAAATCACCCATATGGGCGCTTTAAATGAAATATCTTATGGCCTCGTGGAAACTAAGTATACCAAAGCTTTTATCCTCTTGTATGTATCTAAAATCTTTTATTCAAAGTATTTCAACTGATAGCACGACGATCATTATGGTGTTCGATTACTTTTTTTGTCAGACTGAATTTGGAATTCTTTACAGAACACATCTCTGGCAGCGTAGAAATTTCTTTCAGCACGAGAGCTGGGGAGAGAGTGAAAAGTATTTCTCCTGTTTTTCAAAGAAAAAAAAACTGAAGTCCAATGAGATGTTTATTTTGTAGAGATTTTTGTAGTTTAAGAGAAACTCTACGTGACGAATAACTGTCCATAAAACTTCTTTTTTAGGACTTCAAAAAGAGTTTCCAAATGAGAGATTTTAATGTAACTTTTTCTTTTCACATATAAAAGAATTTACATTTATTATGGTAGAATATATTCTTTGTTTACTTAAGATCAAATGGAATTTGATTTCTTCTTTCAACAATGTTGGTACGGCGTTGTTCGAATAATTCTTTTATTGGATTTTCCTTAATATATTTGAGTGTAACAAAAGCATATTTCAAAGTATAACAGTGTATAACACAGATTTCATAGTATATATTTCTGTGTATAACATGTATTTCAGGAAATAACAGTGAATCACATATATATTGCCATGTATGTATGTATATATATAGATATAGATCCCAGTGTATAACACTATATTGAAAATTTCAAACGAGAGATTGTAATGTAAAATTTCTTTCACATATAAAATAATCTACATTTATTATAGTAGAATATATTCTTTGTTTACTTAAGATCAAATGGAAGTTGATTTCTTCTTTGTTGAATAGGTCGGTGTATTCGTTTATATGGAAACAATGTTGGTTACGGTGTTGTTCGAATAATGCTTTTACTGGATTTTCCTTAATATGTTTTCAGTATAACAGCAGCATATTTCGAAGTATAACAGTGTATAACACATATTTCATAGTAGATGCATCAGTGTATAACATTTATTTCAGGGAATAAAAGTGAATAACATATATTGCCGTGTATGTATATAGAACCCAGTGTATAACACTATATTGAAAATTTCAAACGACAGATTGTAATGTAAATTTTCTTTTCACATATAAAATAATTTACATGTATTATGGTAGGATATATTCTTTGTTTACTTAAAATCAAATGGAAGCTGATATCTTCTTTTTTGAATAGACCGGTGTATTCCTTTATATGGAAACAATGTTGGTATGGTGTTGTTGGAATAATGCTTTTATTGAATTTTCTTTAATATATTTGAGTGTAAGAAAAGCATATTTCAAAGTATAACAGTGTATAACACAGATTTCATAGTATATATTTCAGTGTATAACACGTATTTCAGGAAATATAGATCCCAGTGTATAACACTATATTGAAAATTTCAAACGAGAGATTGTAATGTAAAATTTCTTTCACATATAAAATAATGTACATTTATTATAGTAGAATATATTCTTTGTTTACTTAAGATCAAATGGAAGTTGATTTCTTCTTTCTTGAATAGGTCGGTGTATTCGTTTATATGGAAACAATGTTGGTTATGGTGTTGTTCGAATAATGCTTTTACTGGATTTTCATTAATATGTTTTCAGTATAACAGCAGCATATTTCGAAGTATAACAGTGTATAACACATATTTCATAGTAGATATATCAGTGTATAACATTTATTTCAGGGAATAAAAGTGAATAACATATATTGCCATGTATGTATGTACAACCCAGTGTGTAACACTATATTGAAAAATTCCAACGACAGATTGTAATGTAAACTTTCTTTTCACATATAAAATAATTTACATGTATTATGGTAGGAAATATTCTTTGTTTACTTAAAATCAAATGGAAGCTGATATCTTCTTTTTTGAACAGACGGTGTATTCCTTTATATGGAAACAATGTTGGTATGGTGTTGTTGGAATAATGCTTTTATTGAATTTTCTTTAATATATTTTCAGCGTAACAACAGCATATTTCAAAGTATAACAGTGTATAACACAGACTTCTTAGTAGATATTTCAGTGTATAACATGTATTTCAGGGAATAACAGTGAATCACATAAATTGCCGTGTATGTATATATACATATAGATACTAATGTATAACACTATATTGAAAATTTCAAACGAGAGATTGTAATGCCAATTTTATTTTCACATATAAAATAATTTACATGTATTATGGTAGGATATATTCTTAATTTACTTAAGGTCAACTGGAAATTGATTTCTTCTTTCTGGCATAGATCGGTGTATTCCTTTATATTGAAACGACATTGGTATGGTTTGTTCGAATAATGCTTTTAATGGATTTTCCTTAATATATTTTCAGTGTAACAACAGCATATGTCAAAGTATAACAAACAGTGTATAATACATATTCAGTACATAGTATATACTTCAGTGTATAACATGTATATCAGGGAATAGCAGTGTATCACATATATTGCTGTGTATGTATATATAGATCCCAGTATATAACAATAAATTCAAAATTTCAAACGAGAGATTTTTTTTTATCCCTCCTCCTGGACATTAATGAATATATCACTTTACCAACTGCTGCAGAAAGCTAACCATTGCATTGTGGGATTTTTCGGAAAAGAAAATTTAATGGTATTTGAAATTTGTTAAAGGGTTGTAAAATTTGGTAACAATTAAATATGATAAAATTATAGAAAATAAATTAAAAACTTTATTTAATATGAGCCGATTTATTATATTATGAAAAAAAGGGAAATTAGATTATTTTAATCTAGCTTTAAAGCGTAAACTAGATAGTAACTTATATTTGCTGATATTGCATTTTTTTTTATTTAGCCCCATTTGAATATGATTTAATTATGTGTGTATACTAATTTCTTTTTATATTCATGTGCTTTCTTTTATATTATTGAGGCTTAGAAGTTTTAAAAATAAATGTATTTCTTATAATTAGCAAATAATTTTGAAGTATCTTTCACAATAAATTAATATGCTCAATTAAAATGTTTTGTATGATGATTATTTTTAATAGTACTTCAAATATCACTGAAATAAGTCATGTTTTTTTTTTTTTTTTTTTTTTTTTTTTTTTTTTTTTTTTTTTTTTGTGAGGAAAGCAGTATAAAAAATAATCTGCATAATCTAAATTTAAATCTAAGAACTATAAAAGTTGAGGAATAAAACTTTAATTTTTATCATACCAACCGATATAATATTTATTATTCCCCTACTTAAAATTGTAATAAATGTATGATAATTGCAGATCGCTGTTTGTTGCATGAGTTAAGAATTGCATTAACTTCTGATGATATTAAATTTATTTTTAGAGTTTTCGATCGTTATTTTTGAGTAAAAGAATTTGTAATTCCATTTAGAACAACGTAGCCTGCACACAGAGTATTGCTTTTTAGTAAAGGAGACCAACCAAAAAGATTCTGCCTGGTTCCCCCAAAATTTCAAGTACAATGTGAAGTGACTTTACTTTTTTTTTCTCCGTTTACTCCAAAATAAATATAAATGAGAAATGTGTGTTTATTTATTAAACATTTTTTAATTTGGAATATAATTTGTTTTTAAAAACACTTGCAATACAATATAGGATACGGTAAAAATAAATAAATAAATAAAATAAACTTTCTACTATTTTTATATGCATTGCAGAGATTTTTTTCAATCATTTTTTTTTTCAATCGCCAGTTGCATATCAACGTTGCCGTGCATTTTTTCAATAAAATAAATATAAATAAGAAATGTGTGATTATTTAGTATTATTTTATTATTATTTGGAATGTAATTTGCTCTTTTAAAAAACCTTGCAATGCAATATATGATTCAGAAAAAAAATAAAAATAAAAACGTTTGTTGCATCAGTTAAGAAAATTACATTAATTTCAGACGATATTATAAATTTATTTTTAGAGTTTTCGATCTTTATTTTTGAGTGAAAGAATTTGAAATTCCATTTAGAACAACGTAGCCTGCACACAGAGTATTGCTTTTTAGTAAAGGAGACCAACCAAAAAGATTCTGCCTGTTTTCCCCGAAATTTCAAGTCCAACGTGAAGTGGCTTTATTTTTTTTTTTTCTCCGTTTTCCAGATATTTTGAGCGGTGCATCGCTATCCACTAAACTTCTTCGCTCGGGAGTTCTGCAGAAGTATTTTCGAACGAAAAACGTTGAGAGGAATGTTTTATTTTATTTTTTATTTTTTTATTGAATAGAAAAAGGATAGTTTTCTATGCATTAATGCATTGATTTTTCCCTCTCAGTATAATTTTATCTTAATAAAAATGTATCTTATGGATATGTTTTAAACTTATTTTGACAATTTATTTTCAGATGATTTTATTTGTTTTAAAAAAGAGTTTTGAATTCAATCTTTTCTTTTACGAATAAGTATTATGCTTCACCTTCTTTACTGATAATATAGATGTCAGATTTTTCAAAAGAAATGTACAGATATTTGTTTAGCTAAAACGAAAAGAATATTATACTTAAACTATTATATATATATTTTTTTCAATAAAAATAAATATAAATGAGAAATGTGTGTTTATTTATTAAACAGTTTTTTTTTTAATTTGGAATGTAATTTGTTTTTTAAAAAACGCGCAATGCAATATAAGATACGCTAAAAAAAATTATAAAATAAACTTTCTACTATTTTAATATGCATCGCTGAGATTTTTTTCAATCATTTTTTTAAATCGCTAGTTGCATATCAACGTTGTCGTACATTTTTTTTAACCCTTTCCGGCACAGTGGTCCCACTCCGGGCACACCTAATTTTAATTCCAAACTTGCATTCGGCACCAAGAATATTTTAATAAAATTTTGTTTCTATAATGGAAGCTTGCGACTTCGAACAAATTTGGACCGAGGAGCCCGTGGCCAGTGCCACACATCCCCAGAACATAACAATTGTAGATTAAAATGTCAGTGATTTCAATAAAAACTAATGGAAGCTTAAAATAAGAAGTTCGAATTTCCTAAAAAAGTCGTTTGTAAATTCCGGTGTCAGTCAGCAATTTTTCATTTTACTTTGTCTGTGTCGGAAAGTGTTCAATAAAATAAAAATAAATAAGAAATGTGTTTATTATTATTATTATTATTATTATTATTATTATTATTATTATTATTTGAAATGTAATTTGTTTTTAAAAAAAACTTGCAATGCAATATTGGATTCAGAAAAAATAGAAAAAAATAAAAAAATAAACTTTATACTATTTTAATATGCATAGCTCAGATTTCTTTTTTCAATCATTTTTTTAAATCGCATTTGCATATCAATGTTGCCACAAAATTCTGGTTGTGCTAAAGACAGAGGTACTGATTGTACTGGACTATATGTAATTTTAAATATTGTCTATGTAGTAAAGGTATTTTGTTATTCATATTTGAAAATTTATAACTACTAAATCTGTTACAGCCAGTATGATGATGTTTTTTTCAATGCAAACGTTACCATGAAGAGGGGGAAAAAGCGAAATTACACATTTTTACCATATTATTTGTTCCAATAAAGTACTTTAAGGACATAAAATATATCTAATGAAATCTTCAAATTAAAAGTTAAAAATATTCCTTAGAAAACAGCAACATTTATTTCAAACGATTAGCTAACGACCAATTAGAATAGAAGTAAATGATCTTTAATCTCACACTGCAATAAATTACTTAAACTATACAATCTAAATCTCACGAAATCTTAATAAGGATTATTTAAAAATATACAATCTAAATCTCACGAAATTTGAATAAGGATTATTCAAAAATATTTCTTAGAATAATATCGAACGTCAAAATAGAATAAAAACATTAGTTATACTCTCATAATATGTAAGCAATAGAAAATATCCGCTTCTAGTTTAATTTAACAATAATATTAAATTAAATATATAAACGTTATTGAATTAATAACATTTTAATGAAAACGATTTTTATGTACATATCATTAGGAAAGAAATTAACGTCAAAGTAGAATAGAAGCAAGAATTATAATCCCATAATGGTGGACAAGCGGAAAGATAATTTTGCAATAATTTTTCATCATATCATTTACAAGTATTTCAAGGAAAGAAAATAATGCTATCAGAATAGAAAATTTAGAATTATTCAATTATCCAACAATTACCTCTTCTTTTCCTTTTCCAAAAAAAAAAATCTCGTTAGTATAGCAATTAAGTCAAAGTACACGGTGATTCAAAAGTCGCCAAAGAAATACAATTTCAATAATTTCAAGATATAAACAGCATCACGATATGGTTCACGCGGAAAAACACGAGATTGTTTGAAGAAGATAAAATCAAAAGATAAAGTCATTTGTGAATGACAGTTGGAATTGTAGTGATCTCAATACTGCGGCATGTCGCTATTTAAGATACCACGTGACAGGAACTGCATCAAAAACACTATTTCGATGTCCTGCAAAATTTGGCGCTGTTTTGAGAGAAAAATCAACTTGTGGACGCTGTCGTTCGCTTTTGATGAAAACTCTTTATTTAAGGAGTACCAAATTTACATAAACTACAAGGAAATACCATCAACGTAAGATAACAATTTCGTTTAATTAAAACCTGAAATTTTTAACACTTTCTGTGTTTAAAAAATGCCTTTTATCAGGTGTATGTTCACTAGTTTTCGAAATTTGCTGTTAAAATTTACTACGGGAATCTCATGCCCGTATTCATCATCTACCGCGCAACTGCCAGTTAAGGCTGTTCGTCAGTGAACTTCCCGATTCTCCTCGCTAATGTTAAACCTATGGGAGTAGGATGCATTCGTATATTTAAAATATTTCCTCAGGAAATTAACATTTTTAACTTCTGTTTTCTGTGCACACTTCTTAAAAGATGTCTCTTTTTACTTACCCATCATGCGTAGTATAGGGTAAGTCTTGTAAGTAATCGTTTTGAAAATCGAATTTTTTTTTTTTTTACTTACCCATCATATGTAGTATAGGGTAAGTCTTGTAATCGTTTTGAAAATCGAAAAATTTTTTTTTACTTACCCATCATACGTAGTATAGGGTAAGTCTTGTAATCGTTTTGAAAATCGAAAAAAAAATTTTGACGGATTTACACGTTTCAGACACTGGAGATTCCGAAAAACATCTTTTTAGAAAAAAATTTTTGCCGTCCGTCTGTGTGTCTGTGTGTGTGTCTGTAAACGCTCTATCTCCCGAACAAATTGAGATAGAGACTTGACATTTGGTATGTACTTAGTATGTAATAATGGGAAGAAGCCTATTTCATTTCAATAACCTCGATTAACCGGAACATTTTTTTTCGGACTCTCGAAATATTCGTTCTGATGAAAGGTATATAAAATGTTTCGAAATTGTTTATTTTAAGGAGTAAATATAAAAGACAATAAAAAAACATAAATTTTGCATAAAACATGAAGTCGATCGGATAATGAGTTGCCGAGATATTTGGAATCCTATTTCCCACACTCTTCGATTTTTCATGACCCTGTATTTCATCCAAATTTCACTTCAAATATATATTTTAATTGGAAATTTGACGCTTAATCAGATGCAATAAACCGCTAGTTAATAGGAGTATTATTTTTGGAGTTATAAGGTAAAACCTCTTTCAAGCAATTCAGTAATCGAGTAATGACGTCATCAAGCCACGATTTTATTTGAATATCAATGCATTTTATACACATTTTTATTTTAATATTTTACATTATACATATACATGATGGGTAAGTATTACGGTGGCCCCCAACGACTAGTTTTCTTAGTTGCCAATTTTTTTAAAAATATATACTTAATTTTATGTAAAGTGTTAAAATCTTATTCAGTTTCCCTAATATTTTAACACGTAAAATTATAAATTAAGCACATATTTTAGAAATATTTTGATAACTAAGAAAAAAAAGAGAACATCCTTTAACCCATTACCCGCTGGTGCTGCGTTAACGCAGCATTCAAAATAAAAGTGTTTAAAAAAAAAAAAACCTTGCCGTGCCATCACTATTTTAATATGTTAAAAAATACTTTATTTAATGAAAAAACTTCTCTATTAAAGATACCGAATATTATCTTTCAGAATTTTTGGTGGGAATCGAATTTCAGTAAAGATATTGAAGGCTCCGCCCACATAGTTTTGACGGTTAATGGGTTAAGAACAGTACAAAGAAAACAGAATTTGAAAATATTAATTTCTGAGGAGATATTTTAAATATACGAATGCATCCTACGCCCATAGGTTTAACATTAGCGAGGGGAATCGAAGCGTTTCCTGACGGACAGCCTTAAGCGCGAAATCCTCGGCCGAGCGCTGAAAGAACACCATTAACATGATTAGACTTCAGCCGTGGTTAGGTCCAATCATATTAATGCTCAAAATAATCCTCGTGATTTGTGTTTATCATTTTCAAAAACTTTGCAAAAATAGATTCTTTTTTTTTTTATTTATCATTTTGATATTGAAGAAGTCGCCGTTAGAGCACATGAAACATGTCATCTTTATATTAAAAGGTATTTTTAAGCCTTTTGTGTAATTTTTTTTTATCACTTTAAGCAGTGATTACATATTTAATTTAACGTTAACAAGTGATTTTATTATATTATTTGTTATAATTTTAGCGTTTGCGCTTAACTGGTAGTTGAAACACGAGCGTATGTGAATTCCAATTTTCAGCAGCTTTGAAAAATTTTAGCTATTGGAATATCAGACCTGTGGTCATGTTTAACTGCATTTGTAATAAACAATAAACATTGTTGTTTATCGTAAAGAAATTTAGTATTTGCAGTTTCATTTGGTAATTCATTTTTCTTGAATATTACTTATACAGATCCAAATTTCTTCCTGGTGGTGAACTTTTAAACTATTTTTTCTTTAGAAATCGAAACCGCTTGCTGCACTGTGCACCTACATCAAATGGTGTTTGTTACATTTCGCTCAATACGTTATCTGCTAGAGAGCTCAGAACACCTGACGATATTTTGTGTCCACTCGGTATTTTATTGTAATAAAGTACCGAGTACGTTAACCGGGTGTTTAAATACCGATACTTTATTGTAAAAAAGTGCTTTAGAATTTTTAAAATCTCTTAAAATCTTACAAGAAATTATTTTAAAACCATTCCTTAATCAAACGGTAGCATTTTTTGTTTTCTATAAGTAGCTTCCGTTAAGATGAAAGCTAATTGTGATAGTAAAATTACATTCCATATTACATTGAAATTTCATCCCAAAATAATTACATTCCATATCACTTATTTTGAATGAATAATATTGAAATTATAATAAAGCATTTTAAGAATATATATATATATATATATATATATATATAGTTTAAAAATTCCTTAAAATTACAATGTGCCACAAAATTTAAACTCTAAAGTGAAAAAATAAATGTATAAACCAGAACATAATAAAATATATAAATATAAAAATAAGATAACTAAATGAAAGAAACATATAACGTAACTATGAAAACTTAACAAAAAATAAGAGATGTAACCAAATAAAATACTGGTACTTCTCTATTATCCCGTCGACCACTTTTCATAACAAAAAACTATCGCCAAATAAACGGGAGAACGTTGCCATTGGAATATCAAAATAAATAAAATATAAGAATTTAAGGACACAATTGTTATTTTAATTAATGAAATAACTAATAAATAAGTAAAACATAATGAAAAATACACGTAAATGTCGAATTAAAAACCACTTGATGATATAACAAACACGTATAATGCTTCTGACATCAAGAAATGGGACTGAATTTTTGGCAGTTTGGCGATAGTTTTTTGTTATGAAAAGTGGTCGACGAGATAATAAAGAAGTACCAAAATAATAAATTAATGAAAAAACAACCAAGCAGGCAAGCTGTGCGGCTTGCGACACACAAATGCAGGGTTAAAGCGTTTTTTACGCATGCAACGATCCCCAAATTTACCTGTTGGGACCATAAAGAATAATAAAAGAAAACAATAACTAATCCAAATTAAACAAGTATAAACTGATTCCTAAACAGTCGACACCACCAACAGGGAACCGCCCACCATCCAGAATCTCCCAACTGTCCGTCTCGAATAGAGGTCTCAGTTGACTTCAATTACTGCATGCCCTTACGAAATGAAACGTCATATTTCTGTCCAAATTGATTCGATAACCTTGCCGTAAAGCAGTCTCGTACCATCTAATTATTTCTTCTTTCAAAGTACCGATATTGGAGGTTAATCTATTAAAACGGATTAAAGCGTTTATATATATGTTTCTGAAAATTGAAATATGTACATTTGATCTAAAATGTAGCATCGCCGCTGTTGTATAGTTAAAGTCATTTTTTTTTATCATATACTTTAGTAATAAGCTTTTTATTTTCGACTTTTAACCCATTCGCTGCCAACCACGAGTATACTCGTGGTTTTTCAAGCCAAAATTACGAATTCGTACCGGAAATTTCGAAAGAAGAATTTTTATTTAATGTAATCACGAATTGTCTGTAATTAAAGAAAGTAAATATTGCTATTATTATTTTCTGGTATGAATTCAAATTTTCTAAATAAAAAAAAATTCCGGTCATTTCAACCCGATGGTGAACGTGCTAAATTAACATCTAAATAATTAACATTCTGATTGTTATTGGAGAATGGTTTCAATTTCAGATTATGGGGATAGTAGTTGAACTCAAAATTTGCTTTCATACCATTTAATTCCAGAAGTTGTTTTTCACATGTGTTTTTATTTTTAAATAAATAAATAAATATATATATATATATATGTGTGTGTGTGTGTGTGTGTGTGTGTGTATGTTTCTATATCACAAAATCCTAAATATATATATATATGTTCCATAATCAACAATAACATTTCTCCCCCCAAAAAATTGCCCCCGGTTGTATGAAAGCTAAACGTCAAAATAGAACTGAAGCAAGAATTATATTCCCAAAGCACGTAAACATCGGACAATATCTGCCGCTAATTTAATTATGTGTATATCATCTTCCGGAAATGGCCTTCCCTGTGACATGCTCCATTTCTGACATTCGCATTAGGGTACACTTCTCCAAACTCAGCACAATATATCTTCGGGGATTTATCATACAAAATGTCCTGCATTAGATCCACTAAAGTGTAATCAAATTATTGAGAAATACCTCTTAGTGTAACATCCTCGAAAATGCATTACGTAGATACGATATATGTAACATGTATCCAGTCTTTACTTAAGTATGCCTGTTTCTACCGAGAAAACTTGGCTCTTATGATGAACTTCTAAGCATTTCTTAAATTTAAATTACCTTATGCCAATTAAATTTATTTATTTTTAAAATAATATGTAAAATATTTTGTAAAATTTGTGGTTTTAAATAAATAAAAAAATAGCTGTTTCAAATTAATGTGGTTATGCATTCTATTTATTATAAATTTATTTGTTTCAATCTTCTAATTTTTTATTGTTAGTGATCATGTGAATATGATAGTGTTTATGATTAGTATTAGTAGTGATCAATTGCTAAACATTTCATAAAATAAAATTATTTTATTTCAAATACTGTTAGGTCTAAAGTTTTTATTTGTTGTTTATTGTAAACTTAATAATATTAAATAAAAAAAGAAATGTTTTAAACACTTTTATGATATCCATTCCGTTCGTATAAATTTATTCATATTTTTCAGGTTAGTAGTGATCAAATTAAAACTGATTATTTTTCGAAAACGCTCAAAAATAAAACTGTTTCATCTATATGTTAAGAATGCAAATTATAAACTTAAGGATGATTAGCGATAACGGTAACATCTGCTCTAAAAGGGCATTTTGAAAAAGTTTTTGCAACTAATCTATAAAAATTCAAAGAATCCAAGGTAATTTTTCTCTTAAAATCAATTTTTGTGAATTTCTCCTTAAATTGATAAATAAATTGATATAATATTGAAAAGATTTCGTACTGCACACAGAACAGGGTTATTTAAAGAAGATTGAACATACATTTAAGATATTGTAGTGTACATACTATACCTGTACACACTATAACAAAATATTTTGTACCGGAAACTAGGATTACAATCCATTTACAGAGGTGCCAAGTTCCCACTAATCTTCCGTAATATGTGGTTGAAGAAGAACATTAAACTGCGTTTAATCTAACGCAGTTTAACAACGCTTTAAACCAGAAAAAATATTGGATGAATCTTTACTTTTTTAATTTAGGTGTCTACATGGAATTTTTTTAATTTCATTTCTTAAAAAAATTTATGGTGCGAAACGTGTTAAACCTGGGTCAAATTAACCCGCATATTACGGAATATTAATGAGCACTTGGCACCTCTGCATTTATTGAACCAAAAGCACAGGATGACTCACTAGAATCTTAGTCCCGATTTTGGTTCACAACTTTAACATAAATGTGTAACACCCATGTCGTTGTTGTTGTTGGTGATCAACGGCGATGATCTAGTCAGAAACGAGCACAAATTGCGTAAAATCAAATAACTTTTATTTAAAGTTTTTTAAGGGCAGGGTCTTGAGAAATGCTGTTCTTAATTTTCCTTAGCCGAAAGAAAACAAATCTCAAAAGACTTTCAAATAACAATATCAATAACAGATAACTTCAAAATATCACGTACGACTTGGACGAGCGTCAAAACGAGATACTTCCAGCAAGATTGAAAATCCACTATTCAAACTAGTCCGACTCCACTTCAAGTTGTCCGCTTATGATAGTACTGAAAGCTGCACCCCGTGAGCGCCAAATGTTTTTATTCAGTTAGCAGAAAATAACGTAATTTTACTCTTACCAACGGCCGATACTTCTTTGCTGCGTAATAGTTGTGGCAACTAACACAGATCTCGAGAAACCACCAAGGGGAAGAACCGATCCAAAGTTCCACTTTTCCAGCGTATGCCAGCGCTTAAGTACTGCTATATCGATTGACCAGATGCAGAAATTTGCTTAAATATCGATACGAAGATAAAATCATAAGTTCCGAGGTTTTCACACTCATTCATCGAAAGTTAGAGAAAGATAGCCTTGATAACTTTTACGCACATTGACTATTATTGGACAAAAACTACGTTCGCAATCAAAACTTCGACTACAAGTCAGAGTAGTCGACACATGATAAATGAAGCTATTTTAATAAAATTTGAAATAGACTTATCTTTCACTGTCTAAAATATACACTGCAAAAAAAAATAATAAAAACGTTAAAGTACGGAATTTATACTGACAATCGGGACGCCAGTAACGTATTTCAATGGAAATATTTTTCCGCAAATTCCAGGAATATTACAGTTTTTCCAAAAAAAAATTTTTTTTTATTTACATACTTTGTGTTTAAGAATTTTCGTTTTTACAGACCTTTATAGGAAAAATTATAATTTTTCAAGGACAAACTTACGTCATTATGAATTTCATTTATCACTTTTCAAAGGAACTATTACATCATAGCAGAAAAATTCTCTATTTAAGTCAATCTACAGTAAACGGTTAATACCCGCAACGAGATACGAATTATAAAGTTACCATGAGAAACATTAGAAATACCTACTATTCTTAATCAAATAGCACTAAACTAGAATCTCCATCTATCAGAATGTAACTGACAGTTCATATGGTTTCACTCAACACTTCGATCACTTCTCATGATTAGCATTACATGAAGCAAGGTAAGTATGTGATAACAAAATAATATAAAAAATATATATAGCAGTAGACAATTCTTTTCAACAGCTGTTGAATAATAACGCACGACAGAAGGTGTTTTATACTTGTTGGTCTAACAACTCTATGTTATTGCTCACTTGATAACGAGAGCTGTTAATTAATTGCTCTTGAAATTATAGTTGTGTGATAATACTCATCAACTGAAGGAAAAAGATGCTATACAAGGTAGGTATGTTAAAAATTAGTTTCAATTATGTTTTTTTTTTTAAATATATAACAAATTATAACACCTTGTAATAATATACTTATTTCAGACTTGCCAAGTCTCCGGCTTTTTGCACACAAGTATCATCTTAGAAAAAATGTTGTTCTTTTAAATCGCAGAATGTTCCGATTACAGTAAACAACATTTTCTGTACTATAATACTGGTGTCCAGAAAGCCGGAGACTTGGCAACTCTGCTTATTTTAATTACTAAAAGGTGTAAAATAAAAACATTATAAACAGTAAAATAAGTTTCATTAGACTGTTGACATGTTTCGGCTCCATTTGAGCCATTGTGAAAACAAATTAGAATATTCTATAATTGCAAGGTCTATGAAGTTATTTGAAACTCCTGAATTCAGGAGTATATGAAATGCCATTTATTAAAGATGACGGATCAAAGAATTACTATGTCGGCATGATAAGCGGGAAATTTAGTGGCAGAAAAAGGAGCATATAGCTGACATTAAGTATAACAATAAAACTACAGCCTAGAAGCCATCCAAATAAATTTCAATGAAAGCAAGATAATTCACCCCCCCCAAAATATACTATTCATCCATTCTAAGAGAAACCATAGAGATTGTGACCCGTATAAATACAATATGCAACGGTGTAGCATCATTTAACTTATCGAATTTGTAGCCCAAGTTACTACATGGTTACAAATATGGAAATAAACATCCAAGTACAAATAAAAAATAACGTGCGTAATTTTAAAAGTACGTGAAAAATTAAATGATAGCGTTTCAAATAACTTCATAGACCGTGCAATTATAGAATATCCTTATTTGTTTTGATAATGACTCCGATTGAGTCGAAACATGTCAACAGTCTAATAAAACGTATTGCACTGTATATAATTTTCTTATTTTGCACCTTTTAGTAATTAAAAGAAGTATATGGTTTTTTAGTTAAAATGATGAACGATGATTACGTTCGGATTACTTTTTTTCAATTAAATCACACTTTTTTAAAGTGGTTAAAACATAAAAAAAATAGTCGGCTATTTTTGGCCCTGGCTAAAATCCAGCAACCCTGGTTAACTATTCTCTGTTATTGCTGACTTCATGACGAGAGCTCTTAATTAACTATGCAGCAGTAGTTCTTCTTTTTCCTTCAGATGGCGAGTAATAACGCACGACAGAAGTTGTTTTACTCATGTTTGGTCAGTTATTATCTGTTATTGCCCATTTGATGATGAGAGTTGTTAACTAATTAAATGTATAGCAACAGATCTTCTTTTTACAACAGATGGTATGTAATAACGCAGAAGGTGTTTTACCCTTATTGGATAAACTATTCTCTGTTAATGCTCACTGATGATTAGAGCTGTTAATTAATTAAATATGTAGCAGTAGATCTTTTTCCAACAGCTGGCGAGTAATAACGAAAGGCACAAGGAGTTATTCCCTTGCAGGGTTAACTACTCTCTGTTACTGCTCACTTGATGATGAGATCTGTTAATTAATTAAATATATAGCAGCAGATATTCTTTTTCCTTCAGATGGCGAGTAATAACGCACGACAGAAGTTGTTTTACTCATGTTTGGTCAGTTATTATCTGTTATTGCCCATTTGATGATGAGAGTTGTTAACTAATTAAATGTATAGCAACAGATCTTCTTTTTACAACAGATGGTATGTAATAACGCAGAAGGTGTTTTACCCTTATTGGATAAACTATTCTCTGTTAATGCTCACTGATGATTAGAGCTGTTAATTAATTAAATATGTAGCAGTAGATCTTTTTCCAACAGCTGGCGAGTAATAACGAAAGGCACAAGGAGTTATTCCCTTGCAGGGTTAACTACTCTCTGTTACTGCTCACTTGATGATGAGATCTGTTAATTAATTAAATATATAGCAGCAGATCTTCTTTTTTCAACAGATGGCGTGTAATAACGGAAGGCAGAAGGTGTTTTACCATTGCTGGGTTAACTACTCTCTGCTATTGATATTGATGATGATGAGAGCTGTTAATTAATTAAATATATAGCAGTCGATCTTCTTTTTTTACTTCAGATGGTGAGTAAAAACGGACAACAGAAGTTTTTTTTTACACATGTTCGGTTAATTACTCTCTATTATTGCTCGTTTAATGTTGAGAATTGCTAATTAATTAAATGTATAGAGTCTTCTTTTTCCAACAGATGGAAATTAATAACGCAGAAGGTGTTTTACCCTTGTTGGATTTACTACTCTCTGTTATTGCTCAATTGTGATGAGAGCTGTTAATTAATTAAATATATAGCAGTAGATCTTTTTCCAACAGATGGTGAGTAATAACTAAAAGTAGAAGGTGTTTTACCTTTGTTGATTTAACTAGTATCTGGTATTGTTCAAGCGGTGATGAGAGCTGCTAAATAATTAAATATATATCAACAGATTTTCTTTTTCTTACAGTTCGTGAGTAATAACGCACGACAGAAGCTGTTTTACCCTTGATGTGTTAACTACTCTCTGTTACTGCTCACTTGATGATGAGAACTTCTATTTAATTACATATATATCAGTAGCTCTTCTTTTTTCAATAGATAGTAAGTAATAATGAAAGAGAGACGGTCTTTTACCTTTGTTGGGTTAACTACTCTCTGCCACTGTTCACTAAGGGATGAGAGCTTCTAATTAATTATATATATATAGCAGTATATCTTCTTTTTCCTTCAAATGGCGCGTAATAACGCCCGACAGAAGTTGTTTTACCCTTGTTGGGTTAACTGCTCTCTGTTATATCTCACTTGATGATGAGAGCTGCTTTTTAATTGGTATCAAAATTGTAGTTGTGCGTCATTACGCAACATCTTGAGGAAAAAGAAGATTTCAGTTATACAATGTAAATCTGATATAAATTAATTTTAATTATTCTTTTTTAGCTAAAATTATGAACGATGGTTACGTTCGAATCGTAATGAGACACCCTGTATTTTTGACTGATAAATTGGATTATGACTCTTGTTTTCTATATAACAATTGTTTGTTTTGGTGTGCCTTTAAAGTTTGCCCATTACCGCCTAAATAACCCTACATATACAACGGAGACGAATGTCAATCTGTTTAACCCTAGTATACAAATATGATCCTCAAAGAGCGCCAATAAATTAATACTAACAAAGCAAGAGGAGCAAAAAAAGAAGCCAAGATACCAAATTGAGATCGACAATTTCAGTCTGTTGTACTGTCATTTTGATTTTCGAAGCATGCTTTCACAGATATGCAACAATTTCTCCAATTTTGAGCATACTTGCATAGAGGTTTAAAATATCGCTTTTGAAGCACAAATTGTTCACAAAAGAAATTCGACATTTAGAGTTTTAGATTCTTCATTGATATATGTTTAATAATGTAATTTAAAAGCAATGTTGATGCGATTGTAAATTGTTCCTATAATGTAAAATCATAATAATCTTTTTTCGACATACAAAAATGCTTCAATTTATATACAAATTAAAGATTTTCAAATAACTGGTAGCGAGTTTACGTCTTATTATTAATTGCTAATGAATAATTAAAAGTTATTTGTTTCACTTCTTGACATTTCGAGATATTTAGAAGTGTTTGACCCTGTAAAAAAAAGTAGATAATAGTACAGAAAAACTCCTTATTAGCAGATTTTATTTACACGCAAAAATCCTTAAAAAAAAAAAAAACCTTGAAATGACACGCAATTTTTTTCTGATGTGTTATTCAAACATACACAAAAAAAATTCTACCTCTAATTGCCCAATTTTCATCAAAAGACAGAAAAGTTACCCATTTACCATAAAACTACGTGAATTCCTCTACAGTGAAAATCTGCACTTTCATCAAATCACAGGTGTGTTCCGAAAACTAGCTCTTTTTTGTAATAGAGACTGAATTTTTACGCATGTTCTTTCTCCCTCAAAACACGAAAAATTCACGAGTCTAAGCTGAAAATTTCATGACAATCTCAAGTCAAAAGACAGACATCTCTTCAAAGAATAGAAAAATCTCTTCATTGAGGATTAAATTAATAATTACTCTTTAACTTAAAAAAAAAAAACCTGCTGTCGAGTCAATAAAATCTAAAGATCAGGCATATTTTACTTTTTTTCAATTACCAATTTCCTTGTAATTTTTGTCCCCTTTCCATAATCGTTGTGCCTGTCATTATTTTCCATGAAGGAATTCCGCTTCTGTATACGAAGCCGCATGCAAATTATATTTTTTTAAATTAAAAATAAATAAAACAATCATTGGGATGTAATTACAAGAAACAATGCTCATAACTTACATGCAATCGCATGTTTCATTCAAAATATTCATTCATTTCTAGTGGATAACTTTGTATAAAAAAAGAAAATCCAGATTTATTTGAAACTTAATAACTACATAAAATTATTTACATTTAAATTGAGAAGTCTTTCGTATTCGGAGTTACCTACAAGTTTTGATATCAATTTTTTTCAAAAAATGCATATAACAGCTATTCTGTCACTTAAAAAAAGAAATAAGACAGAAAGAGGAAATGAATAATAAATGTGGGGGAGGGGGGGGGGGCACTTTTCCATTATCGGGGTGTTTTTATCGAAAAAATAACGCTGTTTTTTCAGTGACTTAAAACAATAATAGATCATCTGTTAATAATAAAACATTAATTTTATGGCAAATTAAGAAGGAAAACAAAATATAAATTTCATTATGTTTGCAAAATTGTGACATTATTAAAAGGAGCAGCAAAATTTTTTTCCCATTAGACCATAATGTAACAGAATTCTTTTGAAGACACCTGTAAATGAACTTTTAGTGCTACACATAACATTTTCTAATGTAACCTCCTTATAGTACCTCCTTTCTAATGTAACCTCCTTAATAGTGCACCTCAATAATACATATAAATTTCATTATATTTCCAACAGTGTAACACCACTAAAATGCACCTCAAATGATTTTCCCCCATAGACCGTAATATAACGGAATACTTTTGAGTGCCCTTGTAAATAAACTATGAAGGTTACACACTTCATCTTCAATACGAACATGCCATAACAAACCCAAATAACATATATAAATTACATTGGATTATGAGTATATTTACGCGAGTTATATCTTGGACAGATGGACAGACAAACCGAATGCATAAACAATTTTCAACTATGTTGGAAATTGTTTAAAAAAGGTTAGCTTGAAAAAAATCAAAGTATAATATCACTCTACAAGTACTTTATTATGATAATATATATATATATATATATACATAGTATTTTATTCAATTGAAATTATCTACTCTAACTTTTTATTCAATTCATGTAAAATTATTCATAAAGTGCCACAAGATTATTTTTTGAGAAACGCCAGAGAAATTCCACACATCACAAATAAAAATATTTTTTATAGTCATCCTTTTCAATTCAGACGCATAATTTTAACCTCAAACATATATAGAAGTTGGCATAAATTCTCCAGAGCGTAAATAAAAAATGCCTTGCTGGATGAGGATACAAATACACTTATACCTAGGGAACCATTGTGTGAGAAACCACTGCACCCATGATCGTATATCTTGTGCGAAGCAGAAATAAAAATATATCCGCACCGGATTATTTTAGCTGCAAGAAAATATATAAGGCTCTTGGCGATAACACTTTCTTAGAACATTATTAATGGGGATATATAATTCACTTTAGAAATTAAGCAGTCAACTAGGATTAGATAGTAATTCGATATTACTCTCCATTTTTTTTCACAGTACTTTTTATAAATTAGAGGCAAGTATTATTATTTTTTTTTTCATAGCATACATATCGATTTTATTTCATTTTATGTTTTTGGTGTATATTGTACACTATTTCCATAATTTGAAATAATAAGGTTATTATTATCTTGTAAATTCTGATTCTTTGTTGCAGTATAAAAAATAATAAAATGTGTTATAGTCCATATTATAGTCCATAGTTTCGTCTAAATTTTTTGAGTATGATTAGAGCATTGCTTAATATGTAAAATATTTTAATTTAATCTTTTTTGTCTTAGAAGTTTTAAGCATTAAATGAATATGTGAAATGTATTCTTTTAATAAAATATTTTTATCTTTGCCGGAGGACGAAAGTTTCATACACAGCCGTAGAAACATTGACGTGAATATGTCATATAAGTGCACGTAAAATCCACAGAACGGGCAGATTTATTGATGGGAGGGGGGGGGGGTTGCTAGAGAAGAAAGGACTACGGTATCGAGAGATTCCCACATTACCACAATTAAAACTATAGGAAACGTCTTGGCAGAGCTATTTTACAATATACCTGAAAAGCTGGTTGGAGTATTGTCTGTCCGCTACTTTTTAAAAAAATTCAAATTGCTTGATAGCTACAACTTTTTTTTTTTTTAAATAAAATAATCATTCACAAAATGTTCGCCTTATTTATTATTTAATATGTTATTACTTAAAGCGAATATTACTATTTCAAAAAAGTAGTAGCAATTAAACAATCTGAATTTTGAAAAAAGTAGCGGATTGGCAATAATGGCTGGTTGTTCGGTAGTTGACATTTTTAAATATTTCTTGACCTCAAACATACACAGCAATTGAAAAGAAAAGAAGTATAATCGAATCGATTGAAGGAATCAAAACATTTTGTGTTTATATTGCAAGTTCTAGAGTTAGAATAAAAATAAATATGTAGACAGTCTATTAAGACAACAAAAGTCTACATGAAATACAAAAATTAAAAGGCAAGTAACTTTACTTCATTCAGATTAGGATTTTTTAAAATGGAGTTATGACTTACAGTCGGATTTTCTAAGGTAGGCGAGCCAAAGGTGGCGATAGTTAAACTTTGAGGATTTTTTGTATTTTTCTGGTTGGGTGTGTGTGGCTGAGTTTTTGTTTGTAAAACTTTACGCTTACCTCTTACCATATAAAGTATACTTTTCTTTGTAAAATAAAATTTAATTACCTTTATAATACAATTTCAAAATAGTAGCTCGTGGGCCACCTTTGGCGCCCAAAGATGGCCCATATATTGAAATCACTTTTAAAATGTGAAAAAATACTCGACACACTATTTTGCTTCCTATGATGCTCTGATGATTCTTTCTCTTTTTTTTATCTTTCGAGTTTTTCTTCTTAATCTTCTTATATTATGACACGAAAAGACCGTTTTGTGCACGTTAGTTTAGGGATTTTCTTCTCAGAGTTACTGACATATTTTGAGTGATCTCTGGTGTTAACAATAAATGGTAATAATGTTTTCAGATATTTATGTAGAAATTTTGAAAATCACCTGTACTACACTGATTTTCACATCCGTTATCTAAGGTAGCCACTTTGGGAACATGTGCATGATCGCCATTTGCACGACGTAAAAGTATTAATCTGATAAATCACTTAGAATTGTGATGAAATGTGGTTAAATAGAAATAAATAAGCTTTCAGAAAATGTATCAAAACTCAATGTTCTAAGAATTTAAACGCGTATAAATTAAATTATCTTCTTACATAGAAATTAGAACGACTATTCCTCAAAAGTGAAATCACTGCATAAAATGTCGGAGGATCAAGGTGATCTCTTTAACTCCATTCACGTGCACTGCAGATACATGTTTGACAATGCAGTGGCACCATATTGTGATTAAATATTAAATTAATTTTACTTTTGAGGGGTAGGCTACCTTAGGAACACTTGTCACCTTTCTCTCACAGATCTTATGAATATTTTGACCAATAAGCTTCCCACCGGTCTTCTTTGTGAATATCACTATATCAAACAACAATATTCGTGGTATATTTCTATTAAAAATGTTGTAGAAATCTACTACAAAATTTATTATTTGGAAATGGTGGTACTAAAATAGACCATTCAGACCCACTGCATTCATATTTCGATATATTGAAGAATACAAAACCAATTATAGACATTAAAAAATTAATGATTTTTGTTAATATAATGCTACTAGCGGCCCTCCCTCGCTTTGCTTCGGGTTAACCTTGAAAACCTTCATCTCTTTGTGTTTTCTGTAGACCTTTTTAATGTGTACAATAATTAGTACATTATTTTGATAAATCTTGTAGGGTTCAGTCTGCGTTTGCAATGTATAAGCGGAAAAAATGAAATTATTTACGACATCACATTAAAAACCTCAAAAATAACAGTATTTCTCCACTATTTAATGGATGTTATTATACATATAAACCTTCCTCTTGAATTACTCTATCTATTAAAAAAAACCGCATCAAAATCCGTTGCGTAGTTTTAAAGATTTAAGCGTACATAGGGATATAGGGACAGAAAAAGCGACTTAAACCTAAAAAATAACAGTATTTCTCCACTATTTAATGGATGTTATTATACATATAAACCTTCCTCTTGAATCATTCTATCTATTAAAAAAAACCGCATCAAAATCCGTTGCGTAGTTTTAAAGATTTAAGCGTACATAGGGATATAGGGACAGAAAAAGCGACTTTGTTTTATACTATGTTAAGATTACAAATTTAGCAAATTGTGCGATGAAATTTTCAAGCCTGTCCAGAAATCCATGATAGATGTTTTTCTTCTTCCTTGAAAGTTCTGCTTCTTTTTTCTTGTGCAAAATTTCTCGAGAAAATTTTATTACGAACAGGAATACATTTCTAAAAACTATTTTAAAATAGCTAAAAGTTAAATCGTAAATTTAAAAATAGGTACCAGAATTACAAATATGAGAACAACAAGCATTTTCTTTAAGCTATTGTTTCTTTGGTAGTTTTTAGTTTCATGATAAGAAGCGAAAGTAGAAATATTTGTTCAGCGTGCGTAGAGATGATTATTTTTTATTACACTTATTTCAGAATAGTAATGTTTGCCTTCATCACAGAATTGAGCGATTATGTGTGGTGAAGATTAACTATTCCGAAATAGTAGTACTCACAAATAAACACTTCTACGCATTCTGTTGTCTGTTGAAAAAGAAATCAAATACTTCAAGAAAAACTATTACCAAATAGTATTGTTAAGAATATATATATATGTGGGATAGCTGTATTTTGTGCTACAGACTTTGCAAGAGGTCCATTTATTCAAATTTATTACATCGAATGTGAAACAAATCTAATAATGCAAAAACCATTATTCTATCTTTCTGCCGTACAGCAAAGGTCATATTTGGACAATACAATTTTTAAAAACAGATTTTTATAAGAAAAATAGAATGTTTCTGTTGGAAGTAATCTTATAGAGACAAAATCCGTGAAAAATATTTTTTGCGCATTTTACATTTCTTATATTTCAAGAAAGCTATTTTCTGATTATTCGATACCTATTTTGTAGAATAGCGTTATCCTTTAAGATGTAAGTGTACAAATTAAAACTGCATTAAACGAAATTCAGGTTAAAATTTATAATTCGGATAGTTAAATAATTTATAGACATTTAAATAAAAAATTAACCAATCATGGAAATTCACAATGAACAGAGGAAAGTATATTCAACCAGGTAAATTATATCTAATGGTTGGAGTATCATAGTTTAGATTTTTTTCCAACAGAGCAAAAACATGCCGGTACCAGGACTCGAACCTGGGTACTTTGGTTTGCCGTACCAACGCTCTCCTGGCAGGCATATTTCATGCTTAATTGTTGGACAAGGCTGCGAACTTCAGCGCTAATTTCATTCATCCGAGCTATAACTATAGCATTTTACATGATGAATCTGAAATAGCACGGAAACTTCTGTGTATCATGTAATTAGGTCATAATGAACAGAGGAAATTATATTCAATCAGGCAAATTATATCTGATGGTTGCAATATCATAGTTGAGATTTTTTAACAGAGTGAAAATATGCCGGGACCAGCAGTCAAAACTGATTATTTTGGTTTACTGGGTTTTTTGGTACTGGGTACGGCAAACCAAAGTACCCAGGTTCGAGTCGTGGTCCCGGAATATTTTTGCTCTGTTGGAAAAAATCTTAACGATGATAATCTAACCATTAGATATAATTTGCCTGGCTCTTTCCGTTCAACTTTATTTTTCTTTTCCTGGTTTTCTGGTTCAACCTTCTTTCCGTGCTATCTAAGATTCATCATATAAAATGCAATAGTTATAGCTTGGATGAATGAAATTAACGTTGCAGTTCACAGCGCTGTCCAACAAATAAGTTTGAAATATGCCAGCCAGGATATCATCGGGATAGCTCAGTAGGGGCAGTGTTGATACGGCAAACCAAAATACCCCGGTTCGAGTCCTGGTCCCGGCATATTTTCACTCTGTTGGAAAAAATCTCAACTATGGTACTCCAACCATTAAATATGGAAATTCAGTTATACCTTAGGTACTTTTTCATACAAAGCTTTGAAAAAAATATTATATTGATAAGAAATTAATTTCCTAATAATTTTCTCATATAAAACATTTTTTACCTTGTTCTGTGTTACTTTAATATATTCTATAAGTATATACGTCATAGCTGCCAACTTTTACGCTTTTTTTCCTACCACTAAAGTTTCATAGTAAAATTTACCTTATTAGATCTTCGAAACCACGTGATTCGATAAGGCAAAATTTTCTATTCAATTTTAGTGGTAACAAAAAAGCGTAAAAGTTGGCAGCTATGATATACGTACATATAATACTTTTAAATTAACTATGTAACAAAGTATTACATCAAAATATGTCGTAAAATCAATATAAAAATGACGAATGCAAAAACAGAAAGGTCAAAAATAACTATGTAAAAAAAGTATTACATCAAAATACGTCGTAAAATCACAAACAAAATCAATATAAAAATGACGAATGCAAAAAAAGAAAAGTCAAAATAATTCTGTTTCCTCCGATGTTATTTATTTTATTAATTTTTTAATTATAATGTTACTTTTTTCAATTAATGAAAACATAAACGTTTGCTATAAAGCAATAATTTTCTTACTTCTCTTTAATCTTTGCTTGTAAATCTTTTTGTCTAGTACTAATTTAAACAGAAGGTATTTTTTTTATACTACAGCTTAAATATTAAAAGAATGTTTTGAAAAATGTATACATTATTCTTAGTCAGCAGTTCTCTTTTCACTAATAATTAATATGTACGTAAATAATTTGTTCAACGGGTAAATTATTTGCGTTGAAACAAAAACATACAACGATACAAATTGAAAATTAATTCTAGGACTTTTTAACTCGCTGAGTGTTAAGCATTATTTATTCATATCTGTTTAACGCTTCACAAAATGATATATTTGCAAAATATGGGTATGCAGAATGATACTTGAATACCATATAGCCCATTGTTAGAGTGCACATATTTGAAGGGCTGTACAAGCTAAACTATTTGGAATATTTTTAAAAGATTTGGTATTTATACTGCTTATAGCAGCGCTTCCCAATATAATGAACCCCTGGGAGTACGTGAAAATTACATCTGTTAACCAAAATATAAAAGTTAAAATGAAAACAGAAAATAAAACTGTAAACTTTTAGTTTTGATAAAGAGACTTATGTAAAAGTAAAATAGACTTCGCATATAAAATGAAGGAAAGTACCGAAATTTAGTAAAAGGTTGATCATTTGTTCCTATTATCTCCTCCTACTGCTAATAACATCTTGTGATTTCGCATGTGTCCCTCTTTTTCTTTTAGTGTTCTTTTCTTTCTAGTAATTCTAGAAATATTTAGAAAACACATGAATCGTATCCGGTCTTCTAGTTTCGATAATTTCATTAAAAAAAATTTGAAAGCATGTCATCGTTTTAGTGTTCGACTGGACAATATTAGCATAAACATATTAACGTGTATTAGTAGATGTAGCTTCATCCTTGCTTTGTGAGTACTTAATTAATATTTCATAGTTTTAGGGACTTTATGTTGATATTGTGTTATGGTTCGAAATGGATAAGTGGTTGAAAATTAGATTTCTGCAGAGAACGGCTTTTAAAATTGGTAACTAGCATAATAATATTACTAATGAACGAAAACAAAAGATATTTGGACCGGGTGAGAAGTGGTAAGCATAAATGAAATATCTAAGCAATGGGTACGTGAGAGAACAAAGGTTGGGAACCGCTGGCTTAGAGCATGCGGAAACAAGCTCTACCATAATAATAATTTTTAAAAAATGCGACAGATGGCGCTGTATATCATTAAAATAAATAAATAAATACACAGAAATGAAAATAGAGAATTTGCTATCAGATAAATTTAAAATTTGTTATAGTAAATTTCATATTATTCTAGCTTAAGGTTTTAGCCATGAAGAGCCTTTATAAACCTTAAAATAAAAATAAATAAAAATTAAAAACGCGCTCTATTAATCATGTGTTTTTATCAAAATGGTGATAATTATAGCGAAGAATATCGTCGTCTCAAAATATATTGATTTAAAATAGGTTATTTTTTGTTAATATTTGATAATAAAACATCTCTAACATTTAAGCACTATCTATCGGTCAAATTTCAAACTAATAATTTTATTGCATAACTCGCTTTTGCATACTCTACAGTATAATCACCAAAGGTTTTTAAAATGTACCAAATAGTTTAACTCGTAGAACGCTTTAAACACGTGCACTTTAATTATGGCCGCCATGTATATATATTATGCAATTGAAAAAATCAACAACAATTTTAAAACTTTAAATATAAACCAACGATTTTATTACTTAATCTACTTACTTCATCAATAATTAATCTATACACAAATGCAGTTTTTTTTTCTTTTTTTAACCAGTAAATTATTTATATAAAAATGTACAATGATACTAACAGAAAATTAATTCTAGCACTTTTTAATTCTTTCAGCATTAAGCATTATTTTTTCATATCTGTTTAACTCTTCACAAAATGATAGATTTAGAAAGTTATGGGTATGCAGAATGGTACTTAAATGTCATATACAGAGTACATCATAAACTCGTGCAAGCTGAAAAAAATCATAATAAAAGAAGTAATGCTCAAAAAAATTTCGGTTTGCGCGAATACGATCCGAGAGACATTGGATTTTTCCCCCATGTATATAAAAAAAAATGATTCCAAAAGTAACCGACAGAGGGTGCTCACACGTCATACTGAGACGTTTTATGCAAATCAGGGTAGCAATGAAACATTTGGCTGGAAATGGATTCGTCATTCGATCTCCGCAGCATGCTATCCTTACCAGATCGAGCGTTGGTGGTTAAGCCTTTCTACAAGAATGGTGAATTCACCAATATTGCACTGCGAAAGTTTCGCACGGAAAAGGACTAAAGGGGCAAAAAACCCCTATTTCGTTGAATGAGATACTGAATTTAGTACGACATGTTGAGGAAACGGGGAGTTTGGAGGATCGTCCATGAAGTGTTTACCTGATTTGCGTAAAAAGTCTCAGTAGGACGTGTGAGCGCCCTCTTTCGGTTACTTTTGGAATCATTTTTTATGCATCGAAAAAAAATGCAATGTCCTTTGATCATATTCGATCAAACCGAAATTTTTACCGATCATTATTTTTTTTATTATGAATTTTTTAAAAGTTTACACGAATTTATGACACATCCTGTATATATTTATATATCCTATGCAATTGAAAAAATCAACAATAATTTTAAAATTTTGCTGCATCAACCTTTTAATTTGCCAGCTTTATGACGGAAAAAGACGTACCAAAACGCTCATAGGGAACTCTGTCTTCAAAATCTATCTATTTAAACCTTTTTTTTAAATATATTTATTCGTAAGGGAAGAGCAGTAGCAGAAAAAATTTAACCTCAAACACTTATAAGAGTGGACAAGAATTTTACAGAGCATGTAAAAGATGGGAAGTTAGATGTATACGAAAAAGTATTTTCACCTAAGGAACTACTGACTGAAAAACTATTGCACCCCTGATCGTATTTTCAAAGAATAGAAGAAAGGGTATATGAGATTATTCTGTTCGAAAGAGAATACACTAGTCGCCTGGAAAATTTCGTATTCATCCGATGATAATATGCTTACAGTTTTTATTTTGGATTCAACGATAGAAGAAAATTTCATGAGAACTTTTATATTGTGCTGTATTTTTTAAATGACTTTTAGGTTAATCGAGTTCAGAAAACATAAATGGTTAGTTACTTACATAATGGTACTCATAGTAATAATAAACAATTTTTATTCAATTTATTATTATAATTTTAATATTGAAAATAATATAAATAATATAAATACAGTTATTATTACATTGGAGGGGAAATTTAAAGGAACAAGTTTAAAAACTTGTGTAATTTGAAAGATTTTGCAGCTAAAATCATGGAATTTCTGTAAGTACTTTATTTTGCCATGCGTAACGCATACCTTCAGAATATATATTCAGAATATACGAGGGGCAGTCGGAAAATAAGTTTCCCCTGGCGACTGTGGGCAGAGGTGTGTATGAAAGACAAAAAATGTAATGAGACATTAAAGATAAAACATAACTTTATTTTTCCACATAAGTACCAAGTACATTGAAACATATGTCATACCGCTTTATAAGCTTCAAAAAGCCCTCCATGAAAAAATCAGCGCTTTGCATACGGACGAAGCGTTGAACGGCTATTCGCAGTTGTGACTTCATTTCAAATTGCACTAAAATTGCTGTTGCAGTCAACAGCGCCATCTGCTTGATCGTGGTAGACCTCTACCCAATGGTGTATCGGTGTCTTGCACGTTCGCGTTCACATGCTGTGTCGATTTCGCCCATAGCCGTTCAACGCTTCGTCCGTATGCAAAGCCCTGATTTTTTTCTGGATGGCTTTTTGAAGCTTATAAAGTGGTATGACAAATGTCTCAATGTACTTAGTACTTACCTGGAAAAATAAAGTTATGTTTTAATGTCTCATTAAATTTTTCGTCTTTCATACACACCTCTGTCCACAGTCGCCAGGGGAAACTTATTTTCCGACTGCCCCATGTACTATTGCTTCAAAAAAAAAGTGACAAAGGGAAAAATTTGTGTTAATTTTCCCAATTTTTTAGAGATACGTAGAAAACTTTTTTAAGGTGTGTTGACACCCCTGACTGAATGCAAGTTTTACATCTTTACAAATTGGCTGGCCTCTTTCTATTCTCCCACATAAACGCCATTTCTTCCGTCAGGTCCATCTCGAATGAGAAATATTTAATCGAAGTTCTATATTTCTGTGTAGCGAAGATGGATACCATTGGACTACGCACTGTTAAAAATTAGCAGGAAACTGTCCGGTCATTAGACCGTTTTAAAGAAAATGGCTACATAACCGTAATTTATCTCTATTCTAACGCAATAACAACGCTTCAAATTATCATCAAATTATCATTCCTGTAAAAAAATGTTGAATGACTGTACAGTTTGCTGCAAATTTTTAACAGTGCGGGATAACGTTGATCATGAAATAGCAACCAATTAATTTTCATAAGACTTCACTTAATGGAATTAACATAAAATTGCCTTTTTATAGAGATTCCTTTGATTTTTCCAACCAATGTATTAATATTATTATGTTGATTTTAACATTTTTTATACTTAAATTAATAAAACTAAAACTTAAAAAATCTAATAGCGTTGAACAAAAATTGAAAAGCGTCTGGTTCCATTCCCTTAAGGGGACTGCTTTGAACTCCTTTAAAATTATTATTTGATTATTTTAAAATACTTTTTTTGACATATTATTAAATGGTTTTATGAAAGAAAATTATTTAATTAATAAAAAATAAAATTGAAAATAATTTAAGAAAAATTTTAAACCACGCTTCTTTTTTGAATATTTTTGAAACAATGTTTTTTTTTCTACCCCCTCAACATTTTACTAACAACGGCGTGCCGTATGACTGAAAGAATCAGATTTCCCAAAAGTTAATTCGTTTAAGAAATAAATTAAAATGTCATGACATGTGTAAAAATCAGTAAAAATGTCTATTCATTAGAAAAATAAACTATTCCTATTACGGAAAATCCTATCCATAATTTTTTTTAATTCATCAGAAAGATCGCCCATTAAAAAAAATGAGTACAATTGCAAAATATTTGTAGCATTTGATCATACTGATAATTTTAAAAAAGACAAATTGAGAAAAATTAATGTAAAAATTGAAATTCTTAACCATATAAAGAGAAATGGATGCGGTTAAGACCTCTTTCAGTATATTTTTAATTTGCAAATATTTAATAAATAATGTGAGAATGTACTACGGATGTCTAAATTCATTTTCAAGGGAAAAAAATTAAAAAAAATTAATATTTTCGTAATTTTTCGAAAAAGGATGGGCACAGATGATTCCCTTTAACATACCTCTCTCAGTATGTTGAACCTTCATGAGTAAAATGTTACTATACTGTCTTGTGTCAAAACAAAGCAGTACTAAACCTTAAAAATTAAACCCGCTCAAATTGTTAATAACTAAATTTTGGTTTCAATGCATTTTATTAAATTACATCATGTTTGCTAATCATGTTTGTTTCTTAAGTTGTTACATAACTGTAGAAAACAACAAAGAAACATGGAATATTCATAGTAGTAACATGAAGATTAGGAATTTAAAGGAGATAGTATAAACATGGGCGATTATAAATTTCCCTAGAAGCAATGTTAATGAAAAGCATAGAAAGCAAACTATTTATTCTGCAATCAATGTTTTTTATTATTTGAATTGATAATTTGAATGTGTTAAATAAGGTGACGAAGCGTACAGAAATGTATCAAAAAATTAATAGTAGGAGAAGAGCATCTTATCGTTGTTGTTTATTATTATATATCAAGAGGTTGTAGCAGTTTTCTTTATAAGAAGCTTATACAGGCTAGAAAGCCTTAATTTATCGTAATGATGACATACGGGCAGTAAAATTTTATTGGTTCGAGAGGACGTTGAAAAAAACCCAAATTAGCGATTCTGCAACTGTTGCCAAGCTAATTTCTGTTTACCCGTATAACGCGTCTGAACGAACTTGACCAGACGAGTTCGACAAGTTATGTAATATGGGTTGCCATAGTTTATAGAAAAACGTCCAATATGAGCATGTGCTTTGAGTGTATGATAAATTAAGGCTCTGATAAATTAAGGCATTCAGTTACAGTCCCATTCCTTTCCTTCTCCGGCGTCCGGAAAAGAGCAGAGCAACGAGTAACTGCACTTAAATTGAATTTGCACTTAATTGATAATACAAAGAATTATGGACTGTCTTCAGGGGGTTTTGTAATATCTAGGATCAAAGCTAATAAACATGTTACTTTGAGCTTCTCACTTAAAATCTTAAACTTCGTGAAGCCACAACACTTTTTATCAATGTTTAATTCAAGCCTTTTTCTGCAGCTGGAAGATTTGGATGGCCTACATAAATTTCCTAAAGGGAGGATTGCAGTTTTGACCGTATATAGTCATAAAAGAAAAAAAAATTACGGGGAGGGGACATTTCGACGTTTCCAGGGGAATTATCGACCAGGCCCATCCCCTGAACCCAACACTGTTTTTTATAACACCATTCTCCCGTACGTTCACCATAACTAAGGTGTTTCCATATCCAATACATTTGAAATAATCAGTATTAAATTTTGCATTGCCAAATATACAAAAAATGACAAAATGTTTCCGAATTTCACTGAAATTTAAGGACGGAAGATACACTGTTATCGCAGTTCATGCAAGTTTTGATTTAAAAAACATTCAAATTAAAAAGATAACATATTCGTGACGCTTTAAGCTTATAAAGTTATATGTTTTAATATAGTGAAATCTTTAAATTTCGCTCCCATTAAGAAATGTGGTAGCATCAATTATATGTTGAAAAGGTATTTTTTTATATTTTTTTATCATATTATGTATTTCAACTTAAAAAAATAGCTTTTCACCTTTGAATGTTAAGATATATGTATCAATATGTCCATCCACTAAATTAAAATAATTCATTGGTATGGGAAAAATTAGAAACTTTTTTTCTCTCTTTACACAGATAATAATTTAAAAACTCGTTACAGGTCAAGTATGGAATATTAAAAATAATGATCAACCAAAATAAATCTAACATTTTTTAGATAATAATTACTACAGCCATTTCTACTTTTCTAGCAATTGTTAATTGATAATACTAATAACACTATACACATATACGTATATACCATACATACGTACATTAAACTCATGTACCCGTTAAAAATGAAGATAATCACTTAATAATGACTTTTCTAAATGAAGAAAATTTGAAAAAAAATTAAATAAGAGTAATAATTTTAATTGTTCATGTAGCTTATTGTAATTCTTCAAGATTTCACTTGAGTGTGATTATGCTTTTGTTTTATGTACATCACATTTACAACTCCGTTAAATGCAGGTGTGACCCACAGCCATAACTACCATAAGGAACTAAGCAATAACTGACATTCCGTTTCACCCCTATAAAAGAAATATCTATATCATTCATCATTCCAGAATATTCCCCCCAAACTGTTTCTAAGCTACATAAAATGCGTAAATCCACATCCTGTGAATTAAAGTATTAGAAAATAAAACAGTTTTGTAGAAGAGCAAGTGGTTTTCCAGGAAGACTTCTGACGTCAGAAAAAAATATTGACCACTCACCACGCATCTCACGCTCCAATTCCCCTCCCCCCCCCCCATACCTATCCACTTTTGCTGTTGGTGTTCGGATACGTGGCAATAGAAAGCCAATGCATTCCCTCATATGACTGAACGCATAAAATTGAAATCTGAGCAGAATATTCAAAAAGATGCAATCGCCAGCTTTTTGCTGCAGTCTTCGAAATGGAATGAGAGATGGGGGAGACATCAAAGCCCCCCCCCCCCCACGTTCAATTCCTTTATACTTTCTTTGGATATTTTCCGACACATTTCGTCGAACAAAATCGGCATGCTACCCTTTTCTTCTTTTCTCTATAAAAAGCACCGAACCACGTGCAATTTTTCTTTTTATCCACTTCTATCCCAAGGTAGAGCAATGTTTTGGTTTCTGCATTTTTTACTCTCTCTCTCTCTTTCTCTCAATATATATAAAAAGGGCGGGAATTTCACGTTGTATATTCGCCTTTTGCAAATATTTATGCAATAGAAGAAAAATAGCCATTTGTAAAAGGAAGCAGATTTTTAGATTACCTCCTTGGTATTCTAGGTCCTGCTCTTGGGATGAATGATGTGGAAAGATCTTCGGGCAAGCTGGCTGTTTGAATGTGAATATTAGATTTTGGGAGCATTGTTCGATTTTTAACGAGCTTTCGATGTTTTTCCCATTTATTTATTTTTTGGAAAAGAAAGAGCAAAAGCAAAAGTTAACCTGCTTTCTATAATGAAATATTAATCTGAAGTATCGGGTTGTTTTACACAGGCCTGCACAATAATGATTTTTAAAAATTTTCAGTACTGTTTTAGGTATTTTTTAATATTTTTGATATGCTGAATTTAAAAAAAAATGTCTGAGTTAAAAAAAGTGAGATGTAAGGTGTTTGTGAAAAAACTGTATATAACCGTAAAGTTTTCCACAATTGGAGTATAAAGATATAACATGGGGGAAAAAAAGCAAAAATTATCCTGCTTTTCTATAATGAAATATTAATCTGAAGTATCGGGTTGTTTTACACATACCTGCAAAATAATGATTTTTTTTTAATTTTTCTGCACTGTTTTAGGTGTCTTTAATGTGTTTTTTTTAAATTACACATAAGATCCAGCAGAGTTAAAACTTTTTATTGAAAAAACAATAAAAATACGTTGTATTTCTAAGTATGTATAAGTATATATGCAAGCTGTATTAATTAAAAAAAATAAGCTGAATTTTTATTTGTTACGTGTGTCATATCTGCCACAAAATGGAAAAATAATTTTGTACATTTTATATATTTCATACACCTAGAAAAAAGATGTTACTCTCACCTTCATTCTTTTAGAATTTTGGTTTTCTGCACGACTTAAGATTATATTCAGAAAGTTGCGTTAAGTCTGCTAGTATGATTATTGGTGATTTGTGCCTTGCGTATTTAGGACTAAATTTATAATTCACTAATTGGAAAGCAAATGTCTTTATAACTATTGGACAGAATAAAAAATACTGTATTTGTGTTATTCCACCAGAAAACAAATCAGGTGGGCAACTACGTGCTTCATAATTTAGTGTTTCATAATGTATAAATATAAATTATAATAAATATAAATTATAAATATCATGTAAAGATAAATCAAATTAGAAACCCTAAGGTCTGTGTTAATAATTAATGCATTATGCTGAAAGGGTAATTATCAGTTTTCGGGTGTCATTTAATGCTATAATGTGCTTTTGTAATTCCTCATGTTGCAATTTCACGTGTTTTCAGTCCAAAGCACTTAAGAAATGGACTGTAGGAAATCAATTGTAATATTTCCTCTTAAACAGCATTTCAGAAAAAAAAATAGTAATATGTATAAATAAATAAATAAATAAAACAATATCTACACCTACAAATTTATTTTTTTTCAGAAGAAATTGACGCAAATGGGAAATAAACAGGACTGGAGCAACAGAAAAGTGTGCAGAAAAGTGATTCTGGATATCGGAGAGCGGCGCCAATTGCCAGAAAACCGATAAATATAAACTGGGCTCTCGTTAATGCGTCTCCGCTTAAGACCATATCTCCTATTAATGAAGACAATTTCGTTATCCCCATCATTAGGGGCGTTCGTAATTATATAAATACGTAACACCTATAGTCGTAGTCTGGTCCGTCCAGCCGTCTGCATATATCAGCGCAAAAACTACCCAATCGTATGGTTTGAAATTTAATATATATAATCGTTGCAGAATTTTGTCGAGTCATTTCAAATTTTATGTAAATCGAATCAAAATTAAAAAAGATATTAATAAAAATATTTATTAAGTAATTTTTTTTAAAAATCCATACTTCTTTGTTATAGCAGCTTCCTAGAATTAATCGTCAAGCGACCGAGATGTATCGCCAAGTTATCTGACATGTATGACGTTATAGTCATATATGACGTATATGACATTTTATAACCTCTATGACCAAGTTGTAGTCACATTCTTCATTCTATTAACTCCTCTCATACGTAATTATTTCAATGATATTCCATGACAGGTAATGATTCTAAGTTCCCATGGTGATTACGTCCTATTTAAGATGGAGTCATATTATTTCTGTGTTACTGAATTTAAAAACTGAATTTGTATACAAAAATGTTTAATTATAGCAATCCTATAATCTATCGACAAATTTTTGGATAGATGTTTCCGGAGAAATAGATATTAAATGGGAAAAGAGTCTAAATATGGATTTCAAGTTCTGAAATCTTCAAAGATTGGCTTAAGCTTACCATTGGAATTTTCAGTAAATGTCAACAAAAGATAAAATGTTGCCAACTTAAAATGTACTTATTTTCTTACGGAAATTAATCATATCATAATAACAGACGATATAATTCATTTCACTGAAATAATAACAGTACGAACACACCTCATTTGTGCCGTTTGGCGCACAATTTCCAACTTGTTTTATATTAAAATCGTCGCCTAAAAAATATTACTCGACGGATAATGCGGGCAATCTTTTCACAAACTGATCAGCAGAAATTAATCCGATTTGGTACATTATTTCTTCAAAAGCGACTTTGATGTAATTTTGGTTGTTCAGAGATCATGAAATTGTCAGTGACAGTGATGAAGAGAAAGAAAATTTTCTACCATTACAAACGTGGGAGGTTGGAAAATGGTTGTTCGCCGATATTACTGATCAAAATGCGATGTAACAGACCAAATTTTCGAATGTGCCGAAAAACTGGAAAATTATGTGGAAAAAAAGATTATTTATTTAAGTATCGCAAATGAAAGTGATAGATTACATTAACACGTTCACGGCCGGGTTAAAATTAATAAATTTTATTTTATTTAGAAAGTCCGAATTCATACCAGAAAATACTATTAGCAATATTTACTTTATTTAATTACAGACATTTCGTGATTACATAAAATGAAAATTCTTCTTTCGAAATTTCCGGTACGAATTCTTAATGTTAGATTGAAAAACCTCGAGTGTACTCGTGATTAGCAGCGAATGGGTTACTAAAGTTAAATTCTGAAATTACGGCAAATTCCTTGAATATTTTTTTTTGTCCTCCGTAATTTATTCTTTTGAATTAACAAAATGTCAACAACTTCATTTTTAACTAAAATTTTTAAAGAAAATAATTGTTTATTTAACTTTGAAGTTAGTAACCTATTTAATTTCTATTGGAAACGGAATTATTCAACGAATAAGCATTATTTTACACTATTCAAATATTTTCTTCGTTTAATGCGTACAAAAATTAGCCTCTCTTGGAAGTCCACATTATCGGGAGGAAACGCACGTCAGTTTCGACAATTTTCATTCCGCACTAACCGAAGTCCGTATTAAACGATATAAACTATGAATAGTGTAAAATAAAACCTTGCGGTAAATAAATTGAATTGAGTTTTTGACAAAAAATGTTTTAAATTACCAACTTTACGCTGAAATAATCAACGTTTTAAGGAAATATATTTTTAAATAAATATTTAATAAAACAACAAGTTACAATAGGAAATGCAATGGAATAAACTACTCAGTGCAAAGAAAATTTGTAAAGAAATTCCCGAACTTAGTTAATTTAACTTTAAACAAAGTAATCCCTCACTTTTTTTGAAAAATGATTTTTTCACCAGTTCTGCGACGCACTAGAAAATTGAATCCGTTATATCACATTTTGATTCGTTATATCGGTGAAAGGTCGTTAGCAATTTTGGATTTTTTCACTTTTTTTGATGGTAGAATGTTGTTTTTGTCTTCATCACTGTTACTGACAATTCCCTGTTTCTCAATTACAAATGATCTTTTTACCAGTTCTGCAACGCACTCGAAAATTTAATCCGTTATATCACATTTTGATTCGTTATATCGGCGAAAGGTCGTTAGCAATTTTGGATTTTTTCACGTTTCTGGTGGTAGATTGTTGTTTTTCTCTACACACTGTCACTGACAATTCCATGATTTCTCAATAACAAATGATCTTTTTACCAGTTCTGCGACGCACTCGAAAATTTAATCCGTTATATCACATTTTGATTTGTTATATCGGCGGAGGGTCGTTAGCAATTTTGTATTTTTTCTCCTTTTTAATGGTAGAATGTTCATTGCCTCTTCATCACTGTCACTAACAATTCCTTGATTTCTCTATAATCATAGTTACAGCTATGTTTCTTTCGAAAACATAATATACAAAACCAATTTCGATTCTACCCGGTCAGTTTGTGATAAAATTATTTGCATTATCTGATGAACAATACGTATTAACCCTTTTAGGGGCAAGCAATTGTGTTCCTGTAACGTTGAATTCTCACCGGTATTTACAAAAGAATTTAGTTCAAAATAAGGAAAAGCAATTTTAAAACTTTACCCGTCAAATTTAAAAAAGTAAAATTTAATTAAAAGTTTCTGGTTCGAATCGGATTAAAATTAGATATAACATATGGGATATAACATATCCCACCACTCCTGAAAGAGTTAAACGATGTCCTCAATCTTATACGGGAAATTTTGCTAAGAACAGTATGTTTCTGACAAATATATTGCATTAATAGAAGTAACCGAATGAAAAAAACAAGGAAAAATAGATAATAAAACAAAATTACTAACTAACCACACTGTAAAAAATTTCCAACCATTTTCCGTTTCGTAAAAGATAAATTTCCTTTACGATACGGAAAACAACCGATAAAATAATTATTCCGAATCACAACAGAAAGGTTTTCTACAGTCATAAAAATAATCTATTTATATCGGATTAGTTTCCGATAGGATGGAAAACAGCTCTCTCCGGACTTACTGCGCAGTCTCGCTCTCTGCTGACGTATGAAAGGCATTGCGTCACGTGATTGATAACAGAACAGAATCGAGTTTTTGGATGAAGATGGGCGCCATGTTTTTAAATATTGGACAACTGCTCTACGTACTTCTAACTTCGCAATAGTTTAACCTCTGGTAGGAGTCTGGTTTTTGCGGAGTAAGACAGCTGTATAGGAATAAAAAGCTGCTCACCGGGCCCATGGGCCAAACCAACAACAACAACAACTTCGGAATGGTAAGTACTAAAATTTATGTGATTTTTAATATTTTGGATTTGATATGTACATATACTTATAGTGCATGATTATCAAATCGAATAACATGTTTAAGGAGCTGCGTAGCCTGAAATAAAATGCATGTTATCTTATTTCTCGCTCAGTTTATTTTTTATGAGAAAAATATCCCCGAAGTAAAAAATATTTTGATCGGCCAGAAATTTCTAACTTGGATATTATCTTAATAAAACTTATTTTTTGTAGGCTGTTTTTTTAAATAGTTTTTAGCTTATTCTAAATTAAATTCCTTATTTATTTGTTTAATTCTGTAACACATTCAGTGTTGAATTCAGGGGGTGGGGGGACAGTCCCCCCCGGAGCATTGAAATGTCCCCCCGGAAGATTTCTCATTTTATGCTTTTAATAGTCAAAAAGTGCAATCCCCCCCTGAACCACAGAAATCCCTCCCGGAGAAAAATGTCTGAATTCAACACTGAAGACATCAATAACATACCTATGATCTTAAAATAAATTGATGATATTTTTCTATGTTCGATGCTATATCAGAATCATATTGTCTTTTTTCAGGTACTGCATTATTATAGAATCAATTTTACATTTTATTATTTGTAGGGATGTAACGAATAGTGATTTGGCCGAATAGCCGAATACCGAATATTCGGCCAAGTTTTAGCCGAATACCGAATATTCGGCGGCCGAATACTGACTTTAAAAAAAATTATTTTATTTGTTTAGTTATTTTTTTTTTCAATTTTAAAATCAAAAATTAAATTAAGGACTAATTGAAATAAATTTTTTGTTTGAGTGTTCAAAAATCATAACAGCTGAATGTATGTAAGCACGGTATATAGTGAACGTTTGTTTTCTGAAGCTGCTAATATATATGAAACCAAACGAAACAGACTTCTTCCTGAAAATGCTGAAAAGTTATTTTTGCATCACAATTTCAGGCTTTACAGTGATAAATAATTTTGTTACCCCTGTATGTTATTTTGAAGTAACTCATTAAATGTTTTTTTCAGTATAGGTAATAGTTTTTTTCTTTTCAATGTATCAAACTCATTAGTTCGTTTAATCAACATCTAATGTTTAATTTTTAATTAGTAAAGTAATTATATAGTCATATATTTATTATTTAAAAGTAAAACTAAAAGCTAGAAAAATGATTTAATTTGTGAAAGATTAAGCATTTTTACAAGACAGTAAAATATTTGTTTTTAATATTTATGAATTTTATTGCTTAGGAAACTTATCATCATTATAAATCAGATTAAAAAAATAGATATAAAGTTAATTTTTTTTAATTCTCTGATGAGAGAGAGAGAGAGATTTAAAATTTAAATGCAGTATATATTTTGCATTTTAATGTAAAATAAATTAATGTTGCAATACTTACTTAAATTCATATGATGCCTAAATATGCAGCAAGAAAAATATTTTTTATTTATGTAATTTCATTATATACAGTTATTTATAAGTTGTCATGAAGCTTTAAAATTGAGTAAGTATTAGGATTTAATTTTCTTATTATAATTAATGTATTTAGATATCATTCTTTAATATTGTTTGTTAAAAATATTTAAAATCACATTTTTTTTTCTGGAACTTATTAAACCAAATATCTTAGAATATTCGACAATATATCTAAATATATTCGGCTACAGGTATTCGGCAGAATATCTGTTCAATATTCGGCAAAAGGGCCGAATAAGCCGAATACCGAATAGTGGTCGAATATTCGTTACATTCCTAATTATTTGTAGTGTATTAAAATTCAATTGAAAAGGCCATGATTTAAATTCTATAATGTTAGTTAATAAATTGAGAACTTTATGTTAGAACGATATAATGAAATTTATATTGGTATATGGTAAAATAAATTTCAGTATTCTTTGCATATCAGACAAAATTTTAGTTGTAACAAACGTAAAGTTGAATATGCTGAATATCTTGAGGTTGGTATTATCTATATTCACGCTGTAAAAGCTTGCATGCAGAAGCTTACATCTTGGGCAGCAGAGATCAACTGCCTCGCCCTGGATATTCAAGTTTAATTGGCTAAATTTTATTTTTCTTACATTATTTTAAAAATAAAAAATGACATTTAATCTTTTCTAATAATTTAAAATAAACAGAAAAAGAAAAAAAGCAAAAAGGGAATTTTTGTCAGTAGAGATGGATGGGGGAGATCTCCACTGCTGAACATCATGTCACATGTGGAAAGGAAGACAATTTTTTGTTCTGATTTTTATTTCGTGCTCATGTCTTGAAAAATTATATTGAATGGGCTTCAGGGAGAATAAACCCTCAAAAGGCTTGAATTTTTTTTATTTCAAAAATATAAAGCTTCAATTCTTCATTCATACATTAAAAAAAAAAAAAAAAAATGTGGTGTTTTAGCAAAAAAAATGTCTTACTTGATTTTATTTCATCTTTCTGCTTTCATTTAACTAAATCTTGTCATGTATTTAAATGCACGTGTTAATACTGTTCAAATTTCAAGAAATAAAAAATGTTCAAAAGAGTCATGATGTCAACATATAAATCATAAATGTCACTAGAACCCAACTTTAAACTTTAGAGTCCTAGGCACAGCATTTTTGCGTGCCCTTCCAAGCACTACTCTTAAGTAATCTCAAAGCTTAGAATTTTTGTGATACGTCCTCATCCAATCATTTCTTCCAGGGCTGTGGAGTCTGAGTATAAGTCAGGCACGTTTTTTTTTTTTTTTTTTTTTTTTTTTGGGGGGGGGGGGGGAGAGAGATTCGGTGTCGCTAAAAAACTGGCCGACTTGACTCAGTCTCTAGCTTGTTTTTTGGACAATTCAAATCGAAATTAAATTAATTATATGTGATTTTAAATTTATAAACTGAATTATTATTTTTATTTTGGGACTATATACCGCATAGATGAAAACTGTTTTTAATTAAAAACTCTCGTTGATATTTTCCATTTAGTATACAGTCTTTTCACTCAGCTTTTTGGGGTTTGCAGAACCCGAGGTAAGGCAAAAATTGAAAATTCTGCTACTTTTGGAGTCTACAGAACCCGAAATATCATTGTAATAGAAACCTTTTTTAGCTCCCATTCTGTCAAAGCCAGAAAGGGGGTCTAATTCGCCACCCCCTTAATTTAGATAAATAGATTTTTCATACAGAGTTATCCGATTTCAATTTTTGAAATTTTGTATATAGGTTGATTCTGATAAGGCGGTTCCTTGATTAGTTATGGAGGTCCATTGGTTAAATATAAAGGGGGAGGGAACGGGGGCTGATAGCCCCCTTAATTTAGATAAACAGTTTTTTTTTATGCAGAATTATCCGATTTGTTTGAAATTTTGTATATAGGTTCATTCTGATAAGGCGCTTCCCTGATCAGTTTTGAGGGTTTATTGGTTAAGTATAAAGGGGAACGGGGGGCTAATCCCCCCTAATTTAGATAAAGGCGTTTTTCATGCAAAATTACCCAATTTGCTTCAAATTTTGCATAAAGCTTCATTGTGAAAAAGCGCTTCCCTCATTAGTTTTGGAGGTTCATTAGTTAAGTTTAAAGAGGGAAACGGTGGTTAATAGCCTCCTCCTTAATTTAAATAATTGGGTTTTTTATGCAGAATTATCCGATTTGCTTCAAATTTTGTATATAGGTTAATTGTGATAAGGCGCTTCCTCTTATCAATTTTGGTTGTTCATTGATTAAGTATAAAGGGGGGAACGGTGTCCAATCTCCCCTTAATTTAGATAAATGGGTTTTTAATGCAGAATTATCCAATTTGCTTCAAATTTTGTATATAGGTTCATTGTTAAAAGCCGCTTCCCTGATTAGTTTTGGGGGTTCATTGGTAAGTATAAAGGGGGGAACGGGGAGCTGACACCCCCTTAATTTAAATAAATGGGTTTTCCATGCGGAAATATCTGATTTGTTTCAAATTTTGCATATAGGTTCATTCTGATAAGGCGGTACCCTGCTCAGTTTTAGGGGTTCATTGGTTAAGCATAAAGGAGGGAACAGGGACTAATCCCCTCTAATTTAGGTAAATGGGTTTTTCATGCAGAATTACACAATTTTCTTCAAATTTTGTATATAGCTTCATTGTGATAAGGTGCGTCCCTCATTAATTTTGGGAGTTATTTCGTTCAGCATAAAGAGGGGAACGGGGGCTAATCCCCCCATAATTTAGATAAATGGGGTTTTTATGCAGAATTATCGTATTTGCTAAAAATTTTGCATATAGGTTCCATCTAATAAGTCGCTTCCCTGATTAGTTTTGGGGGTTCTTTGGTTAAAGATACAGGGGGAACTGGGGGCTAATGGGTTTTTCATGCAGAATTATCCGATTTGTTTCAAATTTTGTATATATGTTCATTCTGATAAGGCGCTTCCCTGATCAGTTTTGGGGTTCATTAGTTAAGTATAAAGAGGAGAACGGTGGCTAATCCCCTCCCCCTTAATTTAGATAAATGTGTTTTTATGAACAATCTGATTTGTTTCAAATTTTGTATATAGGTTAATTGTGATAAGACGTTTCCCCATATCAATTTTGGAGGTCGATTGATTAAGTATAAAGGGGGAAACGGTGTCCAATCACCCCCTTAATTTAGATAAATGGGGTTTTATATGCAGAATTATCCGATTTGTTTCAAATTTTGTATATAGGTTCATTCTGATAAGGCGCTTCCCTGATCAGTTTTGGGGGTTCATTAGTTAAGTATAAAGAGGAGAACGGTGGCTAATCCCCCCACCCCTTAATTTAGATAAATGTGTTTTTATGCACAATTATCTGATTTGTTTCAAATTTTGTATATAGGTTAATTGTGATAAGACGTTTCCCCATATCAATTTTGGAGGTTGATTGATTAAGTATAAAGGAGGAAACGGTGTCCAATCACCCCTTTAATTTAGATAAATGGGTTTTTTTATGCAGAATTATCCGATTTGTTTCAAATTTTGTATCTAGGTTCATTCTGATAAGGCGCTTCCCTGATCAGTTTTGGGGGTTCATTGGTTAAGTATAAAGGGGGAACAGGGGCTAATCACCCCTAATTTAGATAAATGGGTTTTTAATGCAAAATTACCCAATTTGCTTCAAGTTTTGTATAAAGCTTCATTGTGATAAGGCGCTTCCCTCATTAGTTTTGGGGGTTCATTTGCTAAGTGTAAAGAGGGGAACGGTGGCTAATTTCCCCCCCCCCTTAATTTAGATAAATGGGTTTTTATGCAGAATTATCCGATTTGCTTCAAATTTTGTATATAGGTTAATTGTGATAAGACGCTTCCCTATATCAGTTTTGGGGGTCCTTGATTAAGTATAAACAACAGAACGGTTTCCAATCGTCCCCTTAATTTAGATAAATGGGTTTTTAATGCAGAATTATCCAATTTGCTTCATATTTTGTACATAGGCTCATTGTGATAAGTCGCTTCCCTGATTAGTTTTGGGGGTTCATTGGTTAAGTATAAAGGAGAAACCAGGGGGCCAATCCCCCCTCTTAATTTAAATAAATGGTTTTTTTATTCAGAATTATCCGATTTGCTTCAAATTTTGTATATAGCTTCATTGTGATAAGGTGCGTCCCTCATTAATTTTGGGAGTTATTTCGTTCAGCATAAAGAGGGGAACGGGGGCTAATCCCCCCTTAATTTAGATAAATGGGTATTTCATGCAGAATTATCCGATTTGCTTCAAATTTTGTAAATAGGTTCAATGTGACAAGTTGCTTCTCTGTTTAGTTTTGGGGGTTCATTGGTTAAGTATAGAAAGGGGGAACAAGGTCCAATCCCTCCCTTAATTTAGATAAATATGTTTTTCATGCAGAATTATCCAATTTGCTTCACATTTTGTATATAGGTTCATTGTAATAAGGCGCTTCCTTGATTAGTTTCGGGGGTTCAATGGTAAAGTATAAAGGGGGGATCGGGAGGCTAATCTCCCCTCCTTAATTTAGATAAATGGGTTTTTCATACAGAATTATCCGATTTGCTTCAGATTTTGTATATAGGTTCAGTTTGATAAGGTGCTTCCCTGATCAGTTTTGAAGTTTAATTGGTGAAGTATAAAGAGAGGGAACTGGGCTATTCTCCACCCTCTAATTTAAAGAAATGGGTTTTCATGCAGAACCGGTAAATTTTTACTTTATAAAAAACATGAGTTTTTTTTGTTGTTGATGCTAAATGAAATTTATTTGGATTTATTAAAGAAAGGACAAAGTGTTTTGAAAGGAATATTAAACGAAACCCTTTGAGCGATGTTCGATCACACTTACCCACTAGTTCTATTATATTACTGTGGCACCATTTTTTTTCATTTAATGCTGATCGTGAAATCCCATGGTAACCTATGTAAATTTTAAAGAGGTAGTAAATTCCCTTATACAATTATCAAAATATAGCTTTCACCAGCAGGAAGCAGATGTCCAATGTGCATCTTTAAATTAACATTTTTAAATTGTACATTTTAAAAATTTTCCTTAATTTTTAAGTATTTTTAAAACTTATGAAATTTGAAATTTTTACTTAAAGGAAAATTTTCAAATTTTATGCTCTTAAAAATACTTATCGCTGAAAACGAAGAGTCCTCTTAATCATTCATTGCTGTTGTGCTGTTTTTGTCCCATTAAATATACATGATCACTAGAAATTGGTAAAATAAAAATATATTAATATTATTATTGTTATTATTGCAGGATAATACTGCAGTGATCAGTGTCGCATTCCAGCTAGAGCATATCATCCTTGCTTAGTAGCGAATGATGATGTAAGAAAGGAAATCATGCTGTTCGCGAATAATATTGATGGTTTGACAGTTTTTTCGGAGAAATGTCCTAGGACAATTTTGTTTTGGTAGCATCATATTGTGTAATCAATTAAGGCCTGGAAGAAATTAAAGAATCTAGGCCTACTTTTTTACTAAGTGCAGCTATTCGGAGGCAAGAACTGTCAAAGTAATATCAGTATTGCTGTAATTTTTATTCATTATAACATTTTGATTTATATTTTTGTTCCAAATAAATGTTATTTTTCAGTATAAATGTTTGTTTTATTTTTTCTGTCTTTTGTAGTTAGCCAAAAAAAAAAAAAAAAAAAAAAAAAAAAAAAAAAAAAAAAAATCGAGTAACTTATAAATAGTATTTTGTTAGTATGTGCAATTTAATGTTTGTGCAGATTAAATGCAATTGATTTATTTTACTAAGTTTAAGTTTAAAAAAAATAGCACATACACATTTGCGAAGTCAGATTTTTTATTAAATAGACACTTATTTTTTATATATTTTTCCTGAATTATTTGTAATTTTTAATATTCTTCTATTAAGTGATCTGCCATTGAAGAATAAAAGACTCACAAACATTTCTTTCTTTGTCATTAATGATGATAAAATTTTGACTTTAAATATACATAAATTTTTACAGGCAACTGGACTTCATAAATATAGTAAAATAAATATAGGTCAGTCAACAGTATATTTATTGATATTTATGTAGATATCTCATGACTTCATTGTGCACATGTAAATAACAAATGGTTCAATATTCCAACGTAATTTATTTATGGAAAGATTCGGAAAATAGAGATTGCATGGTAAGTAATATACTTTGAAATGTTATATATATATTTTTTCATACAATTTCAATTACTTGCAAATGTAAACTCATAAATAACTAAAGTTTTAAAATCTTAAAAAAAGGCCTGATTTAATTATTTTTATTTTAAATTCAAATAAATCAAATTTTAATTCACTGTAAACTCTGTAATCGCTTAGGAACTCATAAAGCTGGAAAATTGGTGTTTCTTTTCAAACATTTTAATAACAAGGAATATTTTTTTCATATCCATTGAAATTTATAAAATATAATCATAACCATCTTAAGTGTGTTTAATATATGCTCTAAATTCATTAAAGGAATAAAGAAATTTGGTCAGAACAAAAAGCTTTAGCTTTTAGTAATGCAGAGTGCATATGCTTTTTATTTTATCAAAGGGGTAATTCAAGGTGGTATGTGTATTTTATACAGAATAGGATATCTGTTAAATTGCAGTTTTTGTAAATAAGTGATGACACAAGACAATTTGTTTTATTTATTTCATGTTTTCAAAAGTAAAAGAGAATTCACATTTCTAAATTAAATCTTTTTCTGTAGCTCCATTTTTTTAAACTGTATATTTTTAACTATTTATATGATTAAAATATTTTAATTTAACCAAGTGAATGAGTTTCTATATAATTTTTTATTTTCAAATATATTTAAATGGACACTTCTAATTGTTAATTTTAATTATTTAGTAAAGTTTATTTTACTGTAAAATGTATAATTTTAAAATTGTATTTTGAATTTAAAAAAATAGCTGATTTAAATAATTAAAAATATATATGATTTTTTGATTAAATAAATAATTAAAATCACGAACCCTGTTTTTAAAAAAGATTTTCATTTAGCAAGGCTTTTTGTTATATAATTTTCAGTTGAGCTTCAAGTTCAAAGTCTTGTACATTTTCAAATTGCATGGCTTCTAAAATTTGTTTATCATCAAGCTATTTATTAGGATTAGCTGAATTCTGTATATTCTTATAAGTTACATGGCTGCAAAAGTTTTTAGATTTACTTTATTAATATTACACTGGTGTCCAGAAATTAAGGGGCAGTGACCGATTTCAGACGTTTCGTCGATTATCTTACTGAAACTCGTGAGGAAATGCCCGGAATGCCCTTAAGCTTTGAGGATGTAAAGAACATGTTTGACTTGATGTTTTTCAGTGAATATTTTATCGCGAGGACAACTATGGGGGGGGGGATAATAACTTTAATAATAAAATAATATTTTCGATCACCCAAGTAACGAAAAATGCTAAAAATGGTCTGTCACTGTAGTAAATGACTATGTAGGTTCTGTTCAACATTTGTGTGCATTTTTTGTAAGTATAGCATGTATATTCGTGAATATATTAACGTTTCTGTGAAAAATTCAAAAGTTTTTTTTATAACATGCAGAGTTTTCAGCCAAATTTAACACCACTTTCCAAAAACTTGACAAAGAATCGTAGAAATAGTATACTGTGATTAAAATATTAATATATTGAATATTTGATGAGATATAGGTATTTTTATGAAATTAATTTTAACTGCACATGCGCAAACTACAGCAAACATTTTTGTTATGATTTGATAGCTATACTATAGGGCAACTCATATAAAAAGACCAGTGAACTATCGTGAAAACTCAAATAGTTACAGCATGATAAATACATTGATAAATTGAGAAATAAGTCTCATATAATTCTATGTTTTAAGCATAACTCAAAAACTACTTACCAACTATCTGTGATTTTGGATTTGCATATTTGAAGCCTCCAGAAATCCACCTCTATTAAAAATTCATAGGTTATTTTTTTTATTTTTTGAAATGAATTTAAAAATACATTTTTTTGTTATAAGAGAGAACTAAACATAATCTATACAATTTTAACAAATAGATTTTGAAAATCTTCAAATAAGCGAATCCAAAATTATTATGTCAAGTAGTTTTTGAATTACGCTTAAAAAGCTACCCGCATTGCAATTTGTTTTTCATCAATTGCAAATTATTTTCACATTAAGACTTCCAAATTTTAAACCTTCATATTTCTTAAACCACTTGACCAAGTGATTTCTTGTATCGTATCCTTGGGAGAAATTTACTGAAAAAAAAAATGTATAAGGTCAAAATTAGGTGTATATATTGAAAAGTTGGAGTTTGGTACAATTTAAGAATGATGACGACCCCCTAAGCTTATTTTTTTTAAACCTATTATTGGAAGAAGATAATTTTCAGTCAAATATGGCTATTTCTGTTTTTTAAGGAGGGGTGGGCAATATTATGATTTAAAAAGAAAGGTTTTGTATGTCCTTTGTTTTAGAAATATAGCTATAGAAATTCTTTCCAGCAACAATAAACTTCAAAGTAGTTGCATACACCTCATATGCATAGAACATGTTTCATACTTGTGCTACACCCAGTGGAATAAATTTGAGCTTTTTGAGGATACAGGCTTGTCCCTTTTTTTTAGTAATATTGAACAGTTGTTTGGCACAGTATTGAATTCAGGGGGTGGCCCGCTGGGACCCCCCTGGAACATTGAAATCCCCCCCCCCAGAAGATTTGAGATATTATGCTTTTAATGGTTAAAAAGTGCAATTTCCAAAAAGGAAATATATAATTCCTCTCCCCCCCCCTCCTCCCCGCCGGAGCCGCAGAAAAGGCTCTGAATTCAACACTGGTTTAGCATCATCTGAATATTTAGTTATATTATACCCATGAGCGCATCAGTATACTTGTAACAAATAAATAAAATTTCAAGCTGATTCTGTATTGTAAAGAAACTTTTGTTATAAAGAGTAGGACCAATAACAGATGAAAATATTGCTTTTGGACACTGTTTTGATTTCCTTTTATCTCAATTAAATATTACTCAGAACTTTTTTGAATACATACACACATTTCGTATCATAAAATGCATTTTGTTATCATAAAATGCAGTACATGTAATGCATTTTATGATAACAAATACTTAAAATGTGTGTATGTATTCAAAAAAGTTCTTAATAATATTTAATTGAGATAAAAGGAAATCAAAACAGTGTCCAAAAGCAATATTTTCATCTGTTAATGTTCCTACTCTTTAAAAAAAAAGTTTCTTTACAATACAGAAAATTTTCCGATCATAATGAAAAAAAATTCCGTAAAGCAAAGAAAAAGTTTCTATTCTACACAGGAATTTTTAATTTTTTCAAGATTAGTTTACTGACTGATTCGGAAAAGTTTCCTTTTTAAAACGCAATACTTTCTATCTATTCTCCCATTCTTCCAAAACGTTTCTTTATGTGAATGGAAAGTTTTCCTTTTTAAAACGGAATACTTTCTATCTATTCTTCCATTCTTCCAAAACGTTTCTTTATGTGAATGGAAAGATTTCCGTAAGACTCAGGAATTTATTCTGTGTCTAAAGATTAGTTTCTGAATCAAACGGGAAAAGTTTCCTGACGGAAAGAAAAAACTTTCGTTTTTTTCCGGTTTTTTTTCCGTGTTGTTTCGGAAAAGTTTCCTGTACTATACGGGCAACTGGAAATCCTTTTCCTACCGGAAACTTTTCCGAATTTTTTTTTACAGTGCATGCACTGTATATCACACGGTACAAATCCAGCATCCTAACAGCATTTGAATTGAGAACGTGAGATCGTAAAAAGCTGTGACCACGGTTACAGTTAATTTAAATTGAGACATTAATAGATGAAAGAAAACCATAAAATATACTAGACAAAAATTATTACAAGTAAACACACAGTAAACTATATTAAAACCATTTATGTAGATATCTCAAGAGATAAATGTTAACATCTTAAGAAACTGTATCGATGATGATACTACATGATAATATCTTAAACTGCTCTTAACAAATAGATATTCTAGAAATGTTTGATGTTTAATTTTACCTGCATTATTCTAGTAAATGAGAATGCCTGCGATAAGCATCAAACGGCTCTTAAACTTATTCCTCGATTACTCCTGCACATACCTGCAGCAATTCTGAGCAATTATGGTTCTAAATTCGGTACTATAGCAAGTTATAAAATCAATTTATAAGCACCATTAGCTTAATTTGATAGAATATTTGTCATTTGAATCAAAAATAATTGATGAGACATACGTATGCATATTTAATTTCAGAATGTGTTGGTAAAATTGTGTAATATAATATTATGATGCTTCAGATTTTTATCATTAGACATAAGGCATCAGAAATTTATTTATTATTTTTAAATTTAAAAGTTTTTGTTTGTTTATTTTCTATGTTATAGATATTTCTTATTTACCAGAAGTTAAAACAACAAGGAAATATATTAACCTTCCTACCCTGAATGGGTCGAATCGACACATTTCAATAATTTATTCGATTCGATTCGAACCAGAAATTTGTTCATAAAGTTAAATAAAAGACCACTGTGAAACTAAGTTAAATAAATACCTTAAAAGTTATAAATTTAAATTCTGGTGTGAAATTATTTTAATCAAAGTTAAGAAAAATTCAACAGGGTAGGAAAGTTAAAATACAGTATTTCCAAAATTAAGGTTCGTCTACTTAACCTATTCGCTGCAACCACGAGTATACTCGTGTTTTTTCAATCTAAAATTACAAATTCGTACCGGAAATTTCGAAAGAAGAATTTTTATTTTATGTAATCACGAAATGTCTATATTAAATAAAGTAAATATTGCTATTAATACTTTCTTGTATGAATTCGAACTTTCTAAATAAAACAAAATTATTTAATGATTTTGATATATGTCTCCTGACAACGCATTCTGCCTGCAATCTAAATCCACAAATTTTAAAAGAACACGCTGATATGACAGATTCACAAATGTTACGAACACACAGATATGACAGATTCAAAACTGTTACAAGAAAATGCTGATCAACTGTTTTTAAAAACTAGAGTGGCAAATGAATTGAAAACTACGCTAGTTTTTTAATCTATTTAGTTTTACTCCAAAATTAATGCATATTTCGAACGCAAATAGGCAGTACAACTTGTTAGTTTATCGCATACTAACACGTGGCGAGCTTACATGATCGACTCAAAGTTCTAATTTTGGACCGCCTAATATTACAAAGTAAATCTGACATATCTTACAGGTAATATTCATATTTCTAATTATTTTATTGTGCTTAATAAATTATGTTTTTAAATTTTATTACCGATTAAAATACATATATTACATAAATATATTATATAAGTAACTTTTATTATTAAATACACGTATATCATATAAATAACCAACATTATATGTAGTTCCATTAAACTGCTAAAATGAAAATATTATATTACTCTGATTGTAACGTACAGATTTCAATATAAGATAACCATCAAAATCCTTTACTGATATTAAACTTTGTATCCTGACAATGCATTCTCCCTGCAATCTAAACCCATAACGGATACAAGAACACAATATGACAGTTTTTCAACTGTTCTCAGAAACCGAAGTGACAGCGAATTGAAAATTGCACAACACATGACTCTTCTAACGAGAGTTTTGCTTCAAAATTAATGTATATTTGGAACGCTTGTATGCAGTACAATTTGTAATTTCATAACACACTAATACATAAGGGGGATTACACGACCGGCTTAATGTTCTAATTTTGATCGGCTTAAAATGACAAAGGAAAACGGACAAACAAAATTAGGATAACGGAATAAAATGACACGAAATGAAATGGATGGAATAAAATAGCATACGTAATTTTTTCAAAAAGTGAGATTTGTTGAAAATTGGGGAGGAGGCTCACATTCAGGTGGGCGCTATTTTCGGAATTTTACGATATTTATTATTTCATATATTTATACACTGCTGGCCATAAAAAATGCTACACCATGAGGAAATGCAAATAACAGAATGACATTTATTGGACAAATACATTATAATGGGAAGGACAAGTGATTACATTTTCAGAAAATTTGGAGGTATAGATCCTGAGAAAACACTACCCAAAGCAGCCACCTCTTGCCGCAATAACAGCATTTATCTGCCTAACCATGGAGTCGAACACAGATTGGATGTCATGTACGGGTACATCAGTCCATGCAGCTTCAACAGTATGCCACAGTTCATCAACCGTACAGACGGGCGAGTGGTGGCGGGCCAGTCGCTCAGAAGCCATTGACAGGACATTTTCAATTGGTGAGAAATCAGGAGTATGGGCCGGCCAGGGCAACAGTCGAACATGTTCTGTATCAAGGAAGGTCAGTATAGTACGAACAACATGCGGTCGTGCATTGTCCTGCTAAACCGTAGAGTTGCGGAGGCATCGAAGATAAGGCAGAACCACAAGCCGTAACACAGCAGAAATGTAACGGCTGCTATTGAAATTGCCGGCAATGTGAACAAGAGGTTACCGAGACGTTTATCCAATGGCACTTCATACCGTCACTCCAGGTGATATGACAGTATGACGATTCGAATGCAAGCTGGCAATGTGCGTTTTCCATGATGCTGCCAAACATGGATAGCATCATGATGCTGCATACAGAGCCAGGATTCATCAAAGACGAAGTGAGACCTGCTTCATATACAGCATCATGATGCCAGCATCCATGTTTGGAGGCATCGTGGAAAACGCACATTGCCAGCTTGCATTCGAAACGTCATTCTGTCATATCACCTGGAGTGACGGTATGAAGTGCCATTGGATACACGTCTCGGTAACCTCTTGTTCGCATTGCCGGCAATTTCAACAGCAGCCGTTACATTTCTGATGTGTTACGGCCCGTGGTTCTGCCTTATCTTCGATGCCTCCGCAACTCTACGGTTTAGCAGGACAATGAACGATCGCATGTTGCTCGTACTATCCTGACCTTCCTTGATACAGAACATGTTCGACTGTTCCCCTGGCCGGCACGTTCTCCTGATTTCTCACCAATTGAAAATGTCCTGTCAATGGCTTCTGAGCGACTGGCCCGAAACCACTCGCCCGTCACTACGGTTGATGAACTGTGGCATAGTGTTGAAGCTGCATGTACTGATGTACCCGTACATGACTTCCAATCTCTGTTAGACTCCATGGCTAGGCAGATAAATGGTGTTATTGCGGCCAGAGGTTGCTGCTTTGGGTAGTGTTTTCTCAAGATCTATACCTCCAAATTTTCTGAAAATGTAATCAATTGTCCTTCTCATTATAATGTATTTGTCCAATAAATATCATTCTGTTATTTGCATTCCTTCATGGTGTAGCATTTTTTATGACCAGCAGTATATTTCCCATATTTTTGTAAACAATACTTATAATGTCTTAAATATAATTTTAATAAAATTAAATATAATTAAAATAAAATTTAATTTAATAAAAAAAAAAACTTTTATTTAATTGCATATTTACGCATTTTTTAAATTAAGTTACAAAACGCTAAACTCAAAAAGTTTTAGCAGTGACACTTACAGATAAAATTAAATACTTATGGTGTAATGTTGGTACATCGTCCATTAAATAATGTGATCTATAATCCTGAAAAAAGCTAAAAAGAAAATACTATAATAGTCTAATTGTAGATGGTACATAGATGTTACATAGTCCATTAAATAATGTCATAGATTATCCATTATTTCATGTACTTATATTTCCCACATTTTTGTAAACAATATTTAAAATATCTTAAATATAATTTTAATTAAAATAAAATTCAATTTACTTACAAAAAAAAAGGTTTCATACCATTGTATTTACACAATTTTTCAATTAAGTTGCAAAACGCTACAATCGAAATTTATATCAATGAAACTTAAATATAAAATTGAATATTTCTGACGTAATGTTGGTACATAGTCAATTAAATAATGTGATCTAATATGGTGAAAATTGCTAAAATGAAATACTACAATATTCTGATAATAATATACAGATTTCAATATAAGATGGGCCCCTAAATCCTTTAATGATGTTGGCCTTTGTATCCTGACAATGCACTGTCCCTGCAATCTAAATCCATAACGGATACACGATCACAATATGACAGTTTCACAACTGTTTTCAGAAACCGAAGTGGCAAGTGAATTGAAAATGACATAACACATGGCTCTTCTAATGAGAGTTTTGCTTCAAAATTAATATATACTTCGAACGCTAATACGCTGTACAATTTGTTAGTTCATAACACACTAATACATAGCGGGGATTATACGACAGGCTTAATTTTCTAATTTTGGACGGCTTAATATGACAAAGTAATTCCGACGTAAACAAAATCTCTGTTAGGCACGATTTAGCTTAATATTACATCAAAGAACATTCATATTTCTAATTAACTGAGAGGTATTTCTAATTATTTTATTGTGTTAAGATTTTTTTTTAAATTTTATTACTGTTTAAAACATCTCTATTATATAAGTATTCTATATTATATTAATATTTATATTATATAAAAATCATATATTATTAAATATAATACAAATAACTATCAAATGATATCTAATAATATTAAATGAAACAAAGTGATATGTAGATATACTTTTTACATAATTCTATGAAAAGTTAATTAATAGCAGAGAATCGTGCATTTTGTGCTAGATTTAAACAAAAAAAAAAAAAAAAAAGAAAGAAAGAAAAGAAAAGCAAGAAACACAATATTACATAAATCATCTTTCATGTACTTATATTTCCAGTATTCTGTTAAATAATACTTAAAAATGTCTTAAACCCCAGTTTAATTAAACATTCTCAGGGCTCTCAGCGTTCCTAAAATATTTCACCTTTGTCACCACTATTTTAAAACTACAATTTTCATTTTAGATTTCTTTAACATCTACACTAGTAATCTACCACAAAAAATTATGTTGTGAAATAGTGTTAACAAATATAAACATTTTAGAAATGCTTCGAGTCCTGCACACTTAAATAATAATAAAAAATTAAAATAATAATAAAAAAATATTTCAAAAAATTGCATTTTCACAGGAATTTTTCAATTAAGTTGCAAAACACAGAACTCAAAGTTTTATGAATTGAAATAAAAAATTTAATAGAATATTTGTGAAGGCATGAGAGGGAATGCCCATTAAATAATGTGATCTATTATTATCCTGAAAATTGCTAATATGAAGTACTATAACACTGTGATAGTAATGCGCAGATTTGAATATAAGATGGCCACCAAATCCTTTAATAATTTTGACCTTTGTATCCTGACAATGCATTCTCTCTGCAATCTAAATTCATAACGGATAGAAGGGCACAATACGACAGTTTTCAGAGATCGCATTGACAATTGAATCGAAAATTACATAACACATCACCCTTCTAATGAGAGTTTTGTTTCAAAATTAATATATATTTCGAACGCTAATATGCTGTACAGTTTGTTAGTTCATAATACACTAATACATAGCGGGGATTACAAGACAGGCGTAATGTTCTAATTTTGGACGGCTTAATACGGCAAAGTAATTCCGACGTAAACAAAATCTCAGTTGCGCACAATTTAGCTTAATATTACATCAAAGAACATTCCTATTTCTAATTAACCAAGAGGTATTTCTAATTATTTTATTGCGTTTAGATTTTTTCTAAATTTTTCTACTGATTAAAACATCTATATTATATAAGTATTCTATATTATATTAATAGTTTATATAATATAAAAATCATGTATTATTAAATATAATACAGATAACTATCATTATATTTAATAATATTAAATGAAACAAAGCGATATGTATATATACTTTTTACAGAATTCGATGAAAAGTTAACTAATAGCAGCGAATCGTGCATTTTGTGCTAAAAAAAAAAAAAAAAAAAAGAAAAGAAAAGAAAAAGAAAAAAGAAAAAAAGAAAAAAATGAAAAGAAAAGCAAGAAACATAATATTGTATAAATCTTTCATATACTTATATTTCCAGTATTCTGTTAAATAATATTTAAAAATGTCTTAAATCTTAATTTAATTAAATATTTTCAGTGCTCTCAGCGTTCATAAAATGTTTCACATTTGTTACCACTATTTTAAAACTACAATTTTAATTTTAGATTCCTTTAACATGTGTAACAGTTAAAAAAACCCACAAAAAATTATGTTTTAAAATAGCGTTAAAAAATATAAAACATTTTAGAAACGTTCCGAATCCTGCATACTTAATAATACTACTTACTAAACAATAATAAAAATTACTTAATAATAATAAAAATTTAAATAATAACAAAAAAAAAAAAATCAAAAAATTGCATTTACACAGAAATTTTTCAATTAAGTTGCAAAACGCAGAACTCAGAATGTTTTACGAATTAAAATGAAAAATATAATAGAATATTTGTGAAGTCATGAGAGGAAAATGCCCATTAAATAATGTGATCTATTATTAACCTGAAAATTGCTAATATGAAATATCATAATGCTCTGATAGTAATGCATAGATTTGTATGTAAGATGCGACCACCAAAATCCTTTTGACGTTTGCCCTCCTGACAATCTAAATCCATAACGGAAACAAGAACAGAATATGACAGCTTCACAACTGTTTTTCGAAACTGAAACGAGAAGTGAATTGAAAATTACATAACACACGACTCTTCTAATGAGTATTTTGCTGCAAAATTAATATATATATTGAAATCTAACACGCAGTACGATTTGTTAGTTCACAACACAATAATACATAGCGGGGATTATACGACCAACGTAATTTTCTAATTTTGGACGGCTTAATATGACAAAGTAATTCTGACATAACCAAAATCTCAGTTAAACACGATTTAGCTTAATATTTCATTGAACAACATTCATATTTCTAATTAACTGAGAGGTATTTCTATTTATGTTAATGTTTTTAGGTTTATTTATTTATTTTTGTTATTGATTTTAAAATCTATATTATATAAATATTATATATTGTATTGATAACCTATATTTCATAAATATCATACATAATTGAATATAATACAAATAACTATGAGTATATCTAACTGAATTAAATGAAACACAGATACTTGTAGACATACTTTTTACTAATTTCTATGAAAACTTAGCTAATAGCGACAAATCATGCATTCTGTTTTATATTAAAACAACAACAACAACAAAAAAAAAACAACGAACACTATAATACGTAAATAATTGATATAATAATTATACATAATTATACATATACATAATTATACATATACATAATTATACATATATTATAAATAATTATACATACATTTTAAATAATTATACATATACTTATATATTTCAATATTCTGTTAAAGAATACTTTAAAATATTTTAAATTTAATTTTAATTGTTACACATTCTCAGGTCTCACAGAGTTCCTAGTTTTTCATTTTTGCAACCACTATTTTTAAAAATACAATCTTCATGTTACATTCCTTTAACATCTGCTATTAACACTTTGCTGTCAGCATGTCTCGTAAAAATGTTTTTAAATAGTTGTAACAAATATGTAAAATTTTAGAAAGGCTGCGAGCCCTGGATTCTTAAATAATAATAATAACAAAAAAATCAAATAATTGCATATTTACAGAAATTTTTCTATTAAGCTGCAAGACGCTGCACTCAGAAAGTTTTAGGAAATGAAGATTCGAATTAAAAATAAAATAGAATATTTATTACGTCATAAGGGTAAAACACCCATTAAATAATGTGATCTAGTATCCTGAAAATTGCTAAAATGAAATACTATAATGATCTGATAGTAATATACAGATTTGAATATAAGATTACCACCAAAATCCTTTAATAATTTTGACCTTTGTATCCTGACAATGCATGTTCTCTGCAATCTAAATTCATAACGGATTGGAGAACACAATACGACAGTTTCACAACTGTTTTCAGAAACCGCATTGACAAGTGAATTGAAAATTACATAAAACATGCCTCTTCTAATGAGTGTTTTGCTTCAAAATTAATATATACTTCGAACGTTAATACGCAGTACAGTTTGTTAGTTCATAACACACTAATACATAGCGGGGATTACAGCACCGACTTAATTTTCTAATTTTGGACGGCTTAATATGACAAAGTAATTCTAACATATCCTAAAATCTCAGTTAGGCACGATTTTGCTCAATATTACATTGAACAGAATTCATATTTCTAATTAACTGAGAGATATTTCTAATTATTTTATTGTGTTGGTTGTTTTTTTCTATTGTATTAATGATTAAAATAATCTATATTATATAAATATATTATATTAATACCATATATTATATAAATACCCTACATTATTAAATATAATACAAATAATCAGGAATGAATTTCGAACTAAAATAGTACTGGAGTCCTAATATTCAGCTGTACTAAGATCTTTATTACTAAAAAGTGTCGCCTATTCCCCGTCACCTCCCATACGCATATTTTTTTTTCATACATTATTTGCAAAATTTAAAACATACTTTTTCTTCAGAAAAAATAAATAAATTGCTATATTTATATGCATATAGCTGACAACTATTCCACCTTTTTTATTACCGTTACTTCCGAATTGAAATCTTCGCCTAATCTTGGACGAGATTTAATAGCAGAATTTTGCGATTCAATAAGGTCAATATTACTATTCATAAATATTAGTAACAAAAAAAAACGAATTGATTGAATCTATGCTTATATATATAGTCAAGTCTAATTAATGAACATATAGCAAAAATATTTATAAGGAAATTTTTAGAAAATCTTACTCGCTAAGGATTTTTCTTATCAACCTACAATATGCGACATACTATGGTATTCCGCAATATTTATAAGCTCCAGTTAGTATATAAATATTTACTCCAAATAAAGAAGTACCGGAGCTGAACTCCGTGAGCTCCGGCGCAAATTAAGCACTGAAAATAACTATCATTATATCTAATTGAATTAAATAAAACACAGCTCTATGTAAGGTAAAGCCAGGAGAGATAGCGCGGTCGGAGAGATTGCGCACATCGAGGTTCGGGGGGAAGGAGTAGAGTGAGCGTGCAGCGTCTCCAGGTAATTTACTACAGCAGTAGTGGAGTGCCTACATGAAAGTGCACGTTGATTGTTTCGAGCGTCTAAGATAAAGCATTGCTATTTTGTTTTGTTTTCACAAAGTAAGTGCTTGAATTTTCATAGCTATTCATCAGAATTTCTATACAATGTCAGTAGTACAAAATATTTTAAACTTAAACGATTTCTCATAAGCTACTAATCTAGACTGACAGTTTGAACATCAACGGTTCGTTTTAGTAGCGGCCATGTTTAAATAAAAGGCCGCGCAATATCTCCTACCGAAATTGGAGAGTTTGCGCATCTGCTACTTAGTAGAGATGGCGCATTGTTGTCATTAGTTTCCATGCTAGGAGAGATTACGCAGCTTATTGGTAAATTTGCATTAAAAAAATGAAAAATGAAAATGGACTCATTTTAAGTTAAACGTGTTATAAAGTAACTTAATGTTATTTTCTAATGTTATCTGGACTTGCTTTTTCTGATTCTTTAATTTTCTTTTCCTTTTATTAAAATTTTTTAATCGTTTTAAAAATTATTTCCTTTTTCTGATTCTTCAGTGATTAGGTTGAAATATTCACTCCTAATACAATAATATTTGTTCACAGAAACCTTACATTAATGTCATTTAAGTGTAATTATTATTGTTAACAATTTAATTGTAGTTATTATTAGTAACAATCTCTCCTACCCATGTGCGCAATCACATCAACCCTGTAAGGACAGATTGCGCAAAATAACTTTCTTAGTTTTATTAAAACTATTCTATTAAATTGCAACATAACAACAAAATAGCAATGGAAATGCATAAAAAACAAATGAAGTAAAAATTATTCATGGATAGTTTAGCAAAAAATTAATATTTAGATATTTTATCGTTATTCTTTTGAATTGTGCGCAGACTCTCCTAGCTTTACCTTAGATATTACTTTTTACAGAATTCTATGAAAAGTTAGCTAATAGCGGCTAATCGTGCATTTTGTTCCAGATTTATAAACAAGAAAGAAAATAAGAAAAAGAAAAGCAAGAAAAACAATGTTACGTAAATATTTCATATACTTACACTTCGAATATCCTGTTAAAAATGTTTTAAAATGTCTTAAATTTAATTTTCATTTTACATTCTCTTGGCTCTCAACGTTTCTAAAATTTTCCACCTTTGCTTACCACTGTTTTAAAATTACAATCTTCATGTTAGATGCCTTTAAACATATCCAATAGAAACCTTTCACAAAAATGTTTTGTATTAAAATAATGGTAACAAAGGTATAAAATTATGGAAACGCTGCGCGTTCTAAAATAGTAATAATAATAAAAATAGTAACAAAAAAAAACTCTTTTAAATAATTGCATATTTACAAATATATAGATTTATTTCCATTAAGTTGAAAAAACTGAACACAGAAATTTTAGGAAATTAAAAAAAAATAAAAATATTTATGATGTCATGAGAAGAAAACGCCCATTAAATAATATAATCAATTATCTTGAAAATTCCTAAAATTAAATATAATACCTTGAAATTAATGTACAGACTTCAATATAAAATTACCACGGAAATCCTTTAATGATTTTGGCCTTTGTCCCCTGAAAACATACTCGCCCTACAATCTAAATCCACAACTGTTACAAGAACACACCAATACGACAGTTTCTCAACTGTTTTCAAAAGCTGGAGCGACAAGTGAATTGAAAATTACATAACACATGACTCATCTAATGAATGTTTTGCTGCAAAATTAATATGCATTTCGAAAACTAATACGCAGTGCAATATTTGTTAGTTCACCATACAATAATACATAGTGGTGCTTACACGGCCGACTTAATGTTCTAATTTTGGTCGGCTCAATATGACAAATAAATTCTGACATATCCTAAAATCTCAGTTAGGCACGATTATGTTCAATATTACATGAACATTTAATCAGTTTTGAATTATTGAATGGCATTCATACTGTTAATCAACTGAAAATATAATTTTTACACTTGCTAAATTTATATTATTTTGTTTAATTTATTTTCTTTTTTAGTTTTTTTTGAAAACAAAAATCTTATACATTGTAAAAATAATTATCAACATATGTAGTTGCCATAAAACAACAGATAAACATAATTATTCTTTGTTACAGAAATGTATGAAAATATAATTAATAACTACGAAGCATGCCTTTTTGGAAATAAGAAAAATAAAGTAAAATTATACAATGATATACAATGATATAATTATACATTGAACACTTAATCTGTTCTGAATTATTTAACGGCAAGGAAATTGCTAATTAACTGAAAAAATATTAAAAAAGGTTCTTCAATTTAAAAGGTTTTTTTTTTTTTCATTCGTTTCAATTTTAATGCAATATTTTAGAGATAACATAGGTTATACATATTTCCATTATGCAAATAACAATAGTATACAATTAATTTCTATACGAAATTATATAATTTTATGAATAATTAATTTTTGCAAAGTATGGGTTTTTTGAAAAATGAAAATGAAATAAAATATGCGTCATCGACATTCATTGATTTAAGTTGTTCAAAGCATTCATTGTCTCAAAACAAAAACTCAATTAAATATTCTTATGTGAGCATTAAATATGCATTGAATATTCTAAAATCTGAAAATTATTTTTAAATTTTGTTATGAAAATGCTATGTTTTGAATCATTTTTAATAAATATGTGAAAAATATGATTATTTATTATTTAAGGCAGATAAATAAAAATGTAACTTGTCTGGTGTAAATTATGACACGGGAGTTCATTTTTGACCGACATCGTATATTAATCCAGTTCCACAGCACATCCAGAATCTTAACATAGATCTTAATCGTGGATGGTGTGCTTTTATTTGTACATTTAATGACCTTATATATATATATATATATATATATATATAACACATTTTCCATTTTTATGAATTAATGTTATTTTAGAATATCTTAACCATTCGTGGAAAAATTCACGAAATAACTTTAAAATGTATAATTGTGACTGTGGGAAACCTTACATTAAAAACCTACCAATGAGCGTTATATCAGCTTTTTGTACCAATGATATAATTGTGCAGCAGATTATTGTTTCATTTTTCATTTAAAATTAATGAGTTTTTCGCTCCCGCATGTTTAGTAAACACATTTCTAAAACAAATAAACCTTTCATTAAACTGTGTATACATATTTAAATGGATATTTAAGAAATGTGTACTTGTAACTTATGTGATACACATTAAAATGCAGATGGTATTTTGTTTGCGAAATTTCATATTTACAAAAATATTAATAAAAGTTACATTTATTTGCTTGTGGGGAGAAACAATTCATTCTAGAAATAAACAATTTGTTCTAGGTAAACCGCATCATATATCTAAATATTTTGTTTAGTAAAATGATATTGTACAATTATTCGCTTGCCGGTGTTCTCATAGAGTTAAACATATGGCATATGTAACTTTTTGTTTTGCTTTTGTTTTTGTTTTGAAGTAAGGTATTTAAATATATATAAATATATATATATATATATATATATTATAGATATTAAATATCTAAAGATTCTTGAAAGCTATACTTTAAGATTAAACACTAATTTAAAATCACATATTCTTATACGAGCAAATCTTATGTGTGTGGTTATATATATATATATATATGCAAATTTTATCTTAAAAACGGCTCTAACGATTTCGGCGAAATTTTGTATCCTACCATTTTGAGGCACCAGAAAACCATTGTGCTAGGTCACATGTTCGAGAAAATTCGATTAGGGGGTCATTTTGGGTCCCCATGGCTCAGGGTCAAGCTAATTGTATATAAAAAACGGTCCAAACGATTTTGACTAAATTTTGTATTCTATCATTTTCGGGCACGAGAAGACTATTGGGCTGGGTCACATGTTAGAGAACTTTCGATTAGTGGGTCAGTTTTGGGTCAGCGCTGGTCAAGTTAATTTTATCTGAAAAACGGCTCTAACGATTTTGATTAAATTTTGTATCCTACGAGTTTCGGGCACGAGAGAATCATTGGGCTAGGTCACATGACCGACAAAATTCAATTAGTGGGTCATTTTTGGGTCACTGTGGGTCAAACTAATTTTATCTAACAAACGGCTGACTATTTAGACTAAATTTTGTATCCTATGGTTTTCGGGCACGAGAAGACTGTTGGGTTAGGTCACGTGTTCCATAATATTCGATTAGTGGGTCATTATGGGTCAAGCTATTTTTTTCTTAAAAACGGCTCAGATGATTTGAACTAACTTTTTTATCCTACGGGTTTCGGGCACGAGAAGACAATTGGGTTTGGTCACATGTTCGAGAAAATTTGATTAGTGGGTCATTTTGGTCATGGGTTATGATATTTGAACTAACAGCTAATTTTGGCCGAGCATAGCTTGGTTTTTCCTGATCGTTAGTATATACCTACAAAATAAATTAACGAAAGTCAACTTTCTCTGTTACCATTTTAACAATTTTTCGTACGATTGGAACATCTTTTTATTATCTAACTGGCCGACCCACCTGGCATAGCCTGGGCTGAATGACTTAAATGTATTTAAAGTTAGTGTTGAATTCAGAAATATTTCTCCGTGAAGTATTTCTACAACTCCGTAATATGGTGTGTGTGGGGGGGGGGGGGGGGGAGGGGCGAGGGGCACTACGGAATTGAACTGACCATGAATAAGCATAAAATTCGAACTCACATCTTTTCACGCGCCCAATGAAAAAAAAAGTTGCAGACCGCGAGGTCACATGGACGTAACCTTTTTCAAAGTGACGTGTTTGCTATCAAATCAACTTTTTTCCATCCGCGAGGAAGGGCTTCCGGAAAATATTCTTTCTTCATTTATTGGACACAACAGAAACTTGCAATAAACTGATTTTTTTTTTTTTTTTTTTTAAATTCGTGTGTAAAAGTTTATTACATGTTATTTGAATTTTTTGGTTTTAAAATTATTATTAATGAAAAGTGATGAAGTAAAATTTATTTTTGGATGACAAAAATTTGGATACAAAGAGTATTTGATTGAGAACAAAAATACCGGAAAAGTTACTCAAAAATATTGTGTGAAGTGCAAAATTTGCTGCACGAACACGAAATAAAGTTTACTGAAAATTGTACAAAACTTATTATATTCGACTAGAGGACAAAACCAGATACCGTCTACTATTGTAAAAAAAAAACACCGCGTAACACGAAAAAAACCCATTAAAAATCACGTTAAAGGATCCAAATATACATTCTTCATATACATTCGGACCTGTCATTGTCTATCCAAAACCAAATTTATAGACAGACAGAAACGCAGAAAAAACTTTTTTTATTAATTTAGACAAGCAATTTTTAAGACAAAACTGCAACCGACTTCAAATGTATGTTTGTGGACCTTCTTGTTTTCGCGACAACGCTTTATTGTTATCCGCATTAGAGTTGCTTAGGGGTGCCGGAAAACTCTAGTTGAAATCAACCTAAACTGGGCTGGAGGTACTTCAATCCGAAATGAAAAAAAAAACAAAAACATAATCCACATTTTAATGCAATTATATTAAAATATACTCTATATATCTGATATCAATTTTAGCATTTATGTAGGATTATATCTACCCCATATATATAAAATCCTAACGAAACGACTTTATGAAACGACTTTATGTAAGGATTTTATGAAACGACTGATTAAACGAATAAAACAAATGATTTAATGAATGTATGTTAATCGCGGGATTTGTAGAATGCTGACGGTAATGTAATTTTAGTATGTTGTTACAGTCATTTACAGCATGTTCTTCCTCAAAGACGGTGTATATAGTATGTACCTATATGTGCGATAGATTTCTCGAGCGATCGCCAACAAACAAACAAACAGACAGACAGACACGCAGCTATTTATGCACATTTACAGCTATTTTACAGGGCCGCACAAAATAATCCGAATACATCTACTCTCTATGTATAAAATCCTAACGAAACGACTTTATGAAATGACATTATGTAATAATTTTATGAAACGACTGATAAAACGAATACAACAAATGATTTAACGAATATATGTTAGTTGCGGGATTTGTAGAATGCTGTCGTTAATGTAATTTTTGTATGTTGTTACAGTCATTTACTGCATGTTCTTCCTCAAAGAAGGTGTATATAGCAATTACAGTTATTTTACAGGGCCGCACAAAATAATCCGAATATATCTACCCTCTATGTATAAAATCCTAATGAAACGACTTTATGAAACGACTTTATGAAACACTTTTATGAAACGACTTATTAAAAGAATAAAACGAATGATTAAACGAATACATGTTAATTGCGGGGTTTGTAGAACGCTGACGGTAATGTAATTTTAATATGTTGTTACAGTCATTTACAGTATGTTCTTCCTCAAAGATGGTGTACAGTTCATTTACAGTTATTTTACAGGGACGCACAAAATAATCCGAATATATCTACCCTCTATGTATAAAATCCTAATGAAATGACTTTATGAAACGACTTTATGAAACAATTTTATGAAACGACTGATTAAAAGAATAAAACGAATGATTAAACGAATACATGTTAATTGCGGGGTTTGTAGATCGCTGACGGTAATGTAATTTTAATATGTTGTTACAGTCATTTACAGTATGTTCTTCCTCAAAGATGGTGTACATTGCATTTACAGTTATTTTACAGGGACGCACAAAATAATCCGAATATATCTACCCTCTATGTACAAAATCCTAATGAAACGACTTTATGAAACGTTTTTATGAAACGACTCATTAAAAGAATAAAACGAATGATTAAACGAATATATGTTAATTGCGGGGTTTGTAGAACGCGGACGGTAATGTAATTTTAATATGTGTTACAGTCATTTACAGCATGTTCTTCCTTAAAAACGGTGAACATAGCATTTAGAGTTATTTTACAGGGCCGCACAAAATAATTAGAATACATGAAAAGAATATATTTTAAATGTGGGATTTTTAAAATATTGACGGTAATAAAATTTTAGTATGTTGTTTTAGTCACCTAGACAGCATGTTTTTCCTTGAAGAGCGTGTGTATAGCATTTATAGTTATTTTATAGTATGATACTTATACTGCAATTTTGGATTATAAATATATAATTAAAGGATGGCTAAATGGATAGAACTGTGTGAAAAGTAATTACATTTCCATGCCAAAGCTTTTTTTTTTTTTTTTTTTTTTTTTTTTGGAGACAACTTATTATAAGATTATAAGAAAATATATAAGATTATAAGAAATTATAAGATTTCACCGCCAAGACCAGCTCAAAATGGCTTAATTTTCAATTTTCAATAACTTTTTATAAAATATTTTTTCCGGTATTATTCTGAAAAAAAATAAACATATATATATATATTTTTAAATGTATATTAAATTTGCGAAACCATAGATAACGAATACTTTTTAAACAAAAATCAAAACGACTTCAATTTATTGTTTCTTAATCCACGACTTGTTTGCAATTGTCAAAAGCATTTGTGTTATTAACTTATTTTTTTAGTTCAAGCCACTTAGCGTATTTTAGGAAGAGTACTTTAGAATGCTAAAGTGTTTTTGGTGATAATTCTTTATTGTTATTCTCATTCAATTTAATGTACAATGATGCTAGACGAATGCCTTTTTAAATAAAAGCATGGCACACATTCAAGTTGCATGCTCAGATTGGTAACGTTGTTCAAACTATGGCACCCTATATTCATGAAATTGTCAATTCCTACACAAGTTAGATTAAACGAGTGAGGCAATTCAACAAACTTTAGTTTGATGATAATGGAAGGCTCACCAAAGTTTTGTTCAAATTCTCAAACAAACTAATTTAGTTAATCATATGTCGCTGCTCTCATATTTATAAAGGCACTTTAGTTAACAGCACCATACATATTTAATACACAGTAGGCAGTTATATATTAAAATATTTGATGTGTCTCTTTAAAAAATGTAGACGCTACAATAGCACGCACTTTTTAGCTTAAAATTTTCCCTATTATACTAGAATTGCAGAGTAAAAAATTAGATTCAAATCCGTCAGCAGCTGTTGTGAAAATTTCTGATATACTCGTATACATTTGAGAGGAGTTGGGGCTTTTTTCGGAGCCTGACGATTTGAAATCATAGTTGGGCATCATAGAATTTTGAAATCATAGTTTAGTGTCTTCAGAACCCGAACCCGCCAGAGCTCGAAACTGAAAGCAGGAAACAGAAAATGTTTAATAACATTTTGAAAATGCTTGAAAAATTATTTTCTCATTTAAATTTATCTCCTTACATAATAATGTGTTATAATACTAAATACGGCCTCATCTCAAACTTTCTTGCTTTTCATGTCGGTTTAAATTAGAAATTTGTTATATATATCCAACCACAGGCAGAAATCTGCAAAAGTCACAATTCTTATTCCTTTAAAATATCGCTGAACAACTGTGGCAGAAAGACATGGGTTCTGTTTTCCAGTAATTTTGAAAAAGCACTTCAAACAGAAAGTGAGGGTAGACAAGTGATATACAACATTCTTCTTAATGTTACTGTCACTGACCGTACAAAGGCTTCTCAGATATAATATTTCGTTATATATCAAATCAATAAGAATTCAATCGCCTTTCAAACTGATTTTTAAAAGATAGTACTTTAAAAAACTTAGACTACATTTTTACTTCTTAAATAGCAATTGTTATTTTTCAATTACCAATTGGTGATAATTTTTTTTTTGCTTTAAGCCCGAACGGCGCTCGGGCTCGGGATGAGCCCATCTCTTCTCTAGCATACATACATATAATGGTCAAAAATCGGAACTTCTTTATTAGCTCACAGGCTATCAAAGCCTCAGAGCTAATGTGTCCTCAGATTCTGTATGTACGCATGTACGTAACGCGATAACCTGTGACAGAAATATCCGATTTGCTTCAAATTTTGTATATAGGTTCATTGTGAAAGGCGCTTCCCTGATTAATTTTGGGGGTTCACTGGTTAATTATATGGGGAAGATTGGGGGCTAATCCCCCCCTTAATTTAGATGATTGGGTTTTTCATGCAGAATTATACGATTAGCTTCAAATTCTGTACATAAGTTCATTTTGATAAGGCGCTTCCCTGATTAGTTTTGGGGGTTCGTTGGTTGAGTATAAAGGGGGGAACGAGGGCTAATCCACCCTTAATTTATTGTCAATTTCCTTATTTTTCAAGGGGCATTATTCTTTGAAATAAGAGTATAATATACAATTAGAGTGAATAGTCTGTGAGCTCAATGCCATCAGTTTAACTGGGCTCTTTTCTTTTTATTTAGTATTTAGATTATAAAAAAATAAAACAATACTCATGATTTTACAACAAAAACATACTAGAAAAAAAAATATCTCAGCTTATTTATAATGTGTGATAGAAAAGCTGAGAAAGGAAAATGATAAACAAAATATTTTTTTTAAAAGCAAACTTTAAAACCGCTTTCAGATCAGAATTCATCTTCAGAAATGTCATCAAATTCAACGCGTCCACAGCTAAAAAGACAGATGGAAAATTCACGTCTTAACTTTCTGAATCTCCTTTTTTTTTTCCATTCGCTTTTTCTATTTCAGGCATTAAATTCTAAAATAATAATATTAAAAAATGGAAAGAATTCAAAAGGGAAGGGGGGAATCACGTGACCTAGAAAGATCAGCATTCACCGACCAAAGAGCATTGCTATCAGGAGCTTATAATCTTAATTTGAATACCAAATCTGGAAGAGGAATTCCAAAATAACTTTTAAGATCTCGCGGAATGGCAACTAGCTTTTTTTGCAATATGATGACACTTAAAAAGCTGCAAGATTTTTTTTTCCTTTTCTGTATTTGCTTTTTTTTTCTTTATTCTGTATTTTTCATTGTTACTATATTTCTATGGATTACAAAAGAATATTTAAACATTTCCACCGTTAGATAAATACTTTTTGCAAAGATACGGATTGTAGTTTTGTTGGATTCTTTAAAATGAAATTTTACTGTGGTTTTTAAAAAGGTAATAAATAATGTTTTTTTTTTTACCCTCGTTCAATATTCTAATTAATAAGTAGTTGCGCTCTGAAATATGATATCAATATTTTTATTTACTTAAAGTACCGAACAACGGTTTTCTTTTTGCAACATAACAAAGAAATAATAAATTTCTCAAAAGAGTAAAGCCGAGAAACTTTTTAATCAACAAAGATGCGCTTTAATCTTAATTTAGAAAAATGAACATAAATCATATTTGACTCTTTTTATTTATCAAGTGCTGCATATTCATAACTGATCTTAAATACTAACTCTAAAAAGGAGAAAATATTTATTTGTATTTTTTAAATTTTAAAATCTTAATTAAGATTTTAATTATCTTTTTCTGGTGAAGAACAATTTCTTCAGTTTCATTAAACTTTATTTTTTTTTTCAGTGAAATATACTTAAAATATGCATGTGATAAAAGGAAAAGTTATGCTAAAATAAATAGAAAAACAACAAAACTTATTAAGTTTTATTTTTTAATATTATGCAACATTGTGCTGCTTGATTTGGTCGTAGTTTTAATTAATCATCAGAGACTTTCACTACTTTTGTTTTTATTTTTTTTGCTTTTCCTTTATTACAAACATGTTCATTAGCGAAAGTTGCGGTTACATTTTAATCTCAAAATAAATATATTAAAAAAAATACATAATAAGTATTATGTAATATCATTTTCCTGAGAAGTAACAAAGATATTAAAGTTGTATTAAATGATAAATTCATGCGTTTTGATTTCGAATTTTAAAACAAAATAGAAAGGTAATTAAATTATGAATGAATCATATTATCAGCATTTAATAAAACAAATTAATTGATTTTGATAAATAAAATTTATAGTTTATGCAAAATCTTTATTATCACAAGCAACGTTACTCGCCATGTAAAATTTTCCACAGACATATTTTATTGGAAAAATGTAATTTTAGTAATATTAAGTATATATAGCATTTTCTGTATAGCATTACTAATATTTGTCATTCTCAATGCATGAGTAAAGGACCGTATTTACGTGTATAATGTGCGCCATACTTTAGGGTAGGAAAACGAAACAAAAAAAAAAGAAAAAGCGATACAGCCGAATTCACTTAATACGAGCACAATTAAAACGAGAGTATTGTTAACACTTTCCGAGGCAAGTAATTAATTATGCTGCTATAATATTGAACTCATACCAACATTTTCAAATGATTTAATTTTAAAATAAATAAATGCAATTTCAAAGATTATTTGACGTAAATGATAATGTACGCAGAAATTTATTCAAACATTTTGGTACAAATTTTGATTAAAATCAAATGGTATAAATAATATACCACCGCCCTTCAAGGTGGTTAACACGATCAATTTGCACGTTAAGAATGATTCATCTTTCAAACTGCATTAAGATTTTCACACTTTTTACAAACAACAGAAGCAGGATTACGGCTAACAAAAACTGTTCATTTAGGAGCAACAAAAACTGTTCATTTTATCATAAATATTCATTTCGTCATAATTTGTAAAAGTGTGCAAAACAAGTAGATTATCCTCACGAACAGTATCAACACTTCGTAAAAATATAAAAATCATTCAATCCACTTTAGGAAAAAAAAAAAAGCAGATATAAATGAAGATATTGACAAAGCGCTATTATGATGTTTTAAAAGATTGCGTGGTAATAACAGCCATAGTGAAAGTGCTAATTCGCTCGAAAGAACTGTAGCATGAAGCTAAAGATGCTTTAGATATTCTAATGCCATTTATCACACGCGGTTAAACGATGAAAATGTATACGGGGGTAAAGGCGGGTGGGGGGCAGCGCCATTTAACGTTGATATATACAGAATTCATAAATAATTATGCTGATCAATCAATAAAAACTCACCGACTTAATTAGTGAATGTTTTTTTTTTTTTATGTAAACAAAGAGTAACGGCTAAGACGAAGAATTTTATGATCTCGTATATTTCGTATACAGAGTGACTCTACTTATCTTTAAACAATAGTTAGTCTCCTAAACTGTCAGTTTTAAGGATGCAGCCCCGGTTCCAAAAATGTTTCACATGTTGTTCTTCATCATATGGAAATCCGTTTACGTCAAGTCGCAACTTTTAAAAAAATAGTTGCGAAATTAAAACTTTTATACGGTTTATAATTTGGGTTCTACGAATTATATTTAGAAAACTTTTCTCCTCGTCTAACAAATAAAACAGTAGACGTTTCATTCTTCTTCGACTCAAACTTACAGAGTCATGGTACATTCAATTTTATGAACATTCAGTATTTTTTCGCAGTAAAAACGAAAACGAAAACAAGTTTTCAGTGGCAGAAGTGGAATTTATTTACTATTATGTTACTTGTTTAAGCTTTTGCTTTTTTCTAAATATAACTTAAAAAACCCAAGGACAGTGTAAAATTTTACATTTCGCAACTATTAAAAAAAATAACTACTTCGGTGTAATTATTATTATTTTTTTCATATGATGAAGAACAACGTCTGAAACATTGTAGGACAAATACATATACATGTATATATATACATATATTACTTAATCAAAAGCTACAATCGCTAATTTATTAAAAAAAAAATAACAACTTTTAATCATAACCCACATCGGATAACCAATATCGGATACGCCTGATGTTCAAACTGAAAAATAAAAAATATATATACTTACAAAAATTTGCCGCTTCTATAAATTATAAATTCTTATTTAAAAATTCTAAATTCATATTTTAAATTAATAGTCTTTATAGCAATATCACATTTGTGAATTTTTTCTTAAAAAAAAAAAAAAAATTAATTTACAACTATTCTGAAATAAAAATATTTTTTAAGTACATTAAAAACATGCATAAATAGAAACAATATATTTTTTTTAGATTTCGTACATCTTTTTATTTCTAGACAGTAACAAAAATAAAAGTCGATTAAAATAATTCAAATGTTCTACTTTTAATTACGAATTCATAATTAATGATTCAGAATAAATGCAGAAATTTTTCATTAAATTCGACTTTGCATTTTACAATTCACTTAGCAGTTGTTTTGGAATTTTCATTAATGCTATATTTTTATTAAAGAAGAAAAATATTGATGCTATTTCTGATTAATGCGGCAATTTTTTTCAACACATTTTATTTAAAATATTGACTAGTTTTTCTTTACATAGTTTTTATCAAAAAATACGTTAGTACTTTTTATATGCATGAAACATCACTTAAATACCAGTGAAAATATTACACACATATACCATTTCAAATAATAAAAAGTTATTGGTATATGTATATAAGAACATTTATTATAAAGATTTTAAATTTAAATAAATCTAATTTAAATATATTTAGGGTGTGCTGAAGTAAAATATTTTTAAGTCAAACAAATAAACAAACAAACAAAAAACCAATAACCTTCATAACATTGTGACCACAATATGGCCAATAATCTAACGGCACAGTTAGTCGATGTGATGTTATAATCTTCACAAATATCAACATTTACAACGTTGACAAAATGGTGGAATTCCGTTACATTATAACTTTCAGGTAATTTTGAGTCTTTTTTACCTCATCACAAAATAGGGCATATCGAATTCGTAGTGATGTCGATAAGATGCATGTTCCACGTCGCGTGATGATAACGTGCAGAATAAAAGTCCGTTTATAAGATCTTTGGTACGAAACTCTTACATCTTTCGACTGGCCTTTCTTTTCCAAAGATTATGTGGTCATCAACAAAAGAAAAGAGAACCTCAACAAAAGAAAAGAACGGTAATAAACTTGTCAGATATGTCCCTGGTGACCCCTGACCTTTAGACAAGCTTGGAAGACTGAACACATGAAACAGATCGCCTTTCCACATGAAATAGGCTGATTAGCTAAACATAGTATGTTTGCAGCTTAAGGCAAGCCGCACACTGTTGTGACTCAAGCAACATGGCGTGCGTCTTAGGAGAAAAAACAGGTTACTTCTTTATTTCAACCTGTTTCTTCCCTTAAGACGCATTTCATGTTGCCTGTGTTGCCTCAGTGTGCGGCCTGCCTTAGAGTACTTTAGAATCACATTTGACTCTTTTTATGCATTTGTGTCATGGTGGTTTTTTTTTCATATTTGTGTCATAATAGTATAGCACTTTTATATACTATACTAACTAAAATCAATTTTTTCTAACCTGAATAGTTTTAGCGTAGCTGCTAACCATTACGATATTTATCAACACATTTTTAATTAAGACATTTTCAGAATGTGTGCAATTAATTAACGCGAAAATTTTTATTAAAAAAAGTGGTGTCAAATAATCGCAGAAAGCGGCCGCTGCGAATTTTAGAAAACGAAAGAGTGCCGTACCTTTCATAATCTTTAAAATCTTTGTTTCAGCTGAACTGGAACATCTGTCTTTAAGAAATTGCTTTACACATCACTTAGACATGGAACATTGCTTGACATGTACGGATATGTGATTATTTTAATATCTTATTTTTATGCGCTTTAAATTAACTGTATTTTGATTGATACGTCATTATTCTTTTTACTCACCCATCATACGTAGTATAGGGTAAGTCTTGTAATCGTTTTGAAAATCGAAAAAAAAAATGACGGATTTACACGTTTCAGACACTGGAGACTCCGAAAAACATATTTTTAGAAAACAAAAATTGCCGCCCGTCTGTCTGTCTGTGTGTCTGTGCGTCTGTGTGTCTGTAAACGCTCTATCTCCCGAACAAATCGAGATAGAGACTCGCAATTTGGTATGTACTTAGTATGTAATAATGGGAAGAAGCTTATTGCATTTCAGTAACCTCGATTATCTGGAACTATTTTTTTCGGACTCTCGAAATATTCGTTCTGATAAAAGATATATAAAAATTTTCGAAATTGTTTATTTTAAGGAGGGAATATAAAAGACAATAAACACCATAAACTTTGCATAAAGAATAAAGTTGATCGGATAATTAGTCACCCAGATATTTGTAATCCTATTTTCCTCACTCTTCGATTTTTCCTGACCCTGTATTTCATTCAAATTTCAATTCAAAGATATATTTTAATTGGAAATGAGACGCTTAATCCGACGCAGTAAACCGTTAGTTAATGTGATTATAAATTTTTGAGTTATAGAGCATTCAAAGTTTATGACGTCATCAAGCCACGATTTTATTCGAATTGCAATGCATTTTATAAATAATTTACACATTTTTTTATTTTCATGTTTTATATTATGCATATCCATGATGGGTAAGTATTACGGTGGCCCCCAACGACTAGTTTTTTTTTCTCTTTTTTGTACTATACATATAAAATTATTTTTATTTTCTGTGTGTGTGTCTTCTAAGAAATGATATGAAGATAATATTATAGCATGATGTTTTTCAGTGAAATGAAATGTTCTTTTATGAAAAATAAATATAAAAACATTTATGAATTTTTCTTAAATTCTCAATAAGGAGTGTTTCATAAGTTCGTGCTGTTTAAGTTATTTTTTAAAAGAACATAACTTCATGAGGTCATATTTCTATATTCTTAACTCACATTGAATATATAATCAAGCAAGTAAAAAACAAGAAAAATGCAAACTATTAAAAAATAAAAGATAATTTGCTTAAGGAGTGAAAATTGCGCGTATTTTCATATCATGTTCAAAAGTGATAGCCTTTGAATTAAAGCTCTAAAAGTGAAGTTTAGGATCACGATTCCTCTTTAAGTGGTTTGTTAAACTTTTACTTTTTACATAATAACCAAAAATTTAAAAGAGAGTTTAAATTATAGTAAAAGGCACTGCCATTTAAAACAAATTAGGCAATGAATATGTCTTGTTTTCTTTATTTACAAACATATGACGAGTATAACTCTTCACATCAAAATATTAAGAAAATTTATGGGGACAATTGATGTGAATGCACCATTAATAATCTCGCGGCAGTCCTCACAATAAAATTTATGAGTATAATTATTGTTATTTCCCAGGCACTACTGTCAATTAAAATTGCTTTCGTAAATTATATTCATTGTTATTTGGTTTTATATGCTAATACTATTGTTAAGGACTAATTTTTAATTATTATACTTAATTTTTTCATTGTATAAATGCAGTATTAGAACACTTTTTTTCAAATACATGAATAGGAATCAGAATTATTTTCATACTATGTCAAATTTTATTGATAATGATGAAAATGAGACAACTTCAAATGTTAAAAAAATTGCAAATAATTTTACTTTAGAGTCAAAATTTTCTACCATTCTATCATATTTTGCATGACAAGATCTTCGAAATTAAAGTTGTGAACAAGAAATGTGGATTCATGATTGGATCATTCCATGCAAAATGAGCAAATCAGCTGTGGCTGACATGTCATAGGTTTGAATGAAAATCAGCATATAAGTAGATCATATTTATTTATGAGTAAATGTAAAATAATAGATTTCAGGATTGTTTATTTAAGTATTAAAACTTACATTAAAAGTTGATATAAGATCAAGGTTTTGTCTGCATGCTTGAAATTTCAATTTTCATTATTAGCCGTAGGAGTGGAAAGACTTTATCAAAAATTATTTATTATTAAAAATGAATAATAAGTAACAGATTGGAGTGATTTAGTAATTGTCCTTTTATTCTATAATGAGCAAAAAAAAATAAATAATGAAAAATTTTGAGAGGAAAATGCAATATTTCTATTACTCATTTGAACATGAAGGAAAGGTCTTAAAATGTTAAAATTGTTTGACGTTATAGATAAAAGTATGTATTTTAAATATAGAAACTTTCATTCTTGCCTTTTTATTCCTTAATGAGAAAAAAATAAATAATGAAAAATTTTTAGGGAGAAATTCAATATTTCTATTGCTTGTTTGAACATAAAGGAAACATCTTAAAAAATTTAAATTATTTGACGGTATAGATAAAAGTGTATATTTTAAATATAGAAACTTTCATTCTTGCCTTCAGTTTATTTTTCCTCAACAATATTTTAAATTAGAGTAGAATAAATTATTGATTTAAACGGGACAGTGGTTTAGCAAACAATTATAGCAATCAAAGCTCCCCATAGATGGCAGCACCACATTTTGTTTTTGCAAGATGGCCTAAGGCGCACAAATTTGAAGTGAAATAGCCCATAGAACGTAACGAATATTACCTATTTGAAATCATTTCTGTTATGTTAGGAATCAAAAGGCAATCTTGAATTTTTTTCAGCATATCATGGGCTTTTTGAACTTTATGCTTATGCAATATTGTTAATGTCAGGTTTTTCCTTCATTTGATTTTTTAAGTATACATAAGAAGAAAAATTGGGATTTTGTAATTTTTTTAAAAGTTTCTAAGCTATTTTGAAGATGAAGAAAATAAATGGCAACTTCCAAATTTGAGAAATTTGGCTTTCATATGTAACATTACATCATACATCAATTTCACATATGTTTTTAAATTCCTTATGATTTTTATAGTGCTTTTAATTTTCGCAAAGTTTTCAATTTTTCAATTTTTACAACCAATTTAAGGTTAACCATGGTGTTACGAAATTATTATTACTAAATAAATATGATAATAACTGTGTACGGGTTACAATATTATGAAAAAATTTCATTTATGTTAAATAGTTTTCAAGATATGGATCACATAACTTGCAACTTTGAACGATTCCATACAAGCCATTCTATGTCACAAGTTTTTTAAATGCCCAGAACTGCCAAAATATTTTATTTTTTGTCAAGATATTTTGAATAGCTCTATTTAAATATGAATTGAATCTGTGTACCAAATTTTATTAAAATTGGTTTCTATGGGGCCACGACTTTTTTTTTTAATTTTTGCTCATTTTGCATGGAATGACCTGAACATCTAGATTGCACTGACAAAGAGGGGTGTTTTATTTAAAAGGATTAAAATGGAAATGTTTTTAAAAAGGTATTTCATAAAGGAACGTCATTTAGATATAACACTATGGAAATGTAGTACCTTTAACTCTTCCGCCATTAACATAAAACAAAATAAATGTGCATTTCTAAATGTTGTACCAGGAGCACTCGCGTGGGTTTTCAGAGTCACCCCACCCCTAAACACAAAAAAACATTCTGTTCTGGAATTTGTATTTAGTCGGGATCACTCCTTCATTACTTCTTACATTAAAATGTTTTCATTACTTCTGTCGGCAATAGGTGTTTTTTTTTTGTTAGGAAGGAGGAATATATATTTTTTTAAATCACCTGCAAATGGGGTAACCGGGGAACCCTACTCAACACGCATTATTCCGAAAATTTTCACTTTTTTTTCTGCTCACGTAGATGGTGGATGTGTAATTTGCTATAGCTTTTCAAAAATATATTTTAAAGGATAAATGAAGGACTATGAAAAAGAAATACAGAGACTAATAATGTTCTTGGACTCTCTAGAGTATTCAGATACAAAAATAGATCCTGCTAATGAAGAGGAGATTGACTGTCAAATTTGCAATCGTGACGACTGTATTGTTTCATGTTTAGTGTACAATACCAAATAATGGCAAAATATTTCACCATCTTATGGTTGCAACTACTACAACACCAAAATTTGGTTATACATAGTGTGAAATTTTTAAAATTGCAATTCTAGGAAATCTCATTAGATATTTTTATAAATTATTGTGTGATTAATACAGAACAGTAAGTTGTTTCATTTACGAAATTCCACAATACATAATGACGGTTTTACTGAACTCATGACTGAAGAAAATTTCGTGCTGCGTAATAGCCGTCTTGCACACAGTTGAAGATGGCATGTTCTAAATGTGATTTAGACGCGGTTTAACTTTCAATCATATATGCAATCATGCCATCTGACTTGGTTCCGGCCTCTATTTTGCTCTGAAAGTACCATTATTTAGAATTCTGAATGGAATTCGTAAATGTAAGCAATAGAACAACTATTTTAGAACGCTCTGATTGGTGGAATTCTAGCCGATATCTAACGTAGGAGATACAAATCGTGATAAGTTCGTCATTGATGAAGTTACGTGAGGTACAATATCTCACAGTGTGTAAAACCTGTTTATCAGGCCATATACAATATTGCTTATGATAAAATAACACGTGTCATCGCAGCATTTAAATTTTTCAACTAATCTTTGGATATCTACAAATTATATATATTTTTTCGGGAGATAGAGTGGTGTGTAGCCGATTGAGTACAAGTGAGTCCATCTTTTAAATCTTCCTGCATAACGAACGACGATGACGCATAATATCGGATATTGTGACTTTTGCGTTGCAGTAACAAAATGAGTATCTTTATAATATCATTGTAAATTAACGACAAAAGTTTTTGACACAATGGCTTAGTGGTTGGAGTTCGACATTCTGAATACTAATATCAGATAAAAACTGGGTGAAAAAACATATTTTTTGGTAATAAGTTGTTTGTATAATTTTTAAAATAACAACTTGTATCACCCTTTATTTTAAGAATTTATTATTTTATATGTGATTAGACAGCGATATTATCGCATCGATTCAGACACTTAAATAACTTAAATTAGGTGTTTTTATGTGTTTTTATTTTTCATTGCTACTGATCGAGCACTATTAAAATTTTCTCTAAATTTAAATTGATAATTTTTTTAAATCTCTTATTAAACATAAATGAGTTATTATTTAAGCAGTGTTTGTATCCTATAGTTTCGCGAATGTGTAAATACATAACGAGAAAACACTTTTAAAAAATTTAGTCGTATACAATATTAATTTACAATTATTATACAAAGTGCATTTTTATTTCCACATTTATGACACAGTTTATATATAGAAAATACAATTTTAAAAGTGGATTTCTATATGTGGAGAAAAAACACATTAGTATATTTTCATTTATATGTAATGGGTATGTAATAGAAATAAGCAATACTACACAATCAATTTAAAATAGTTTTAATGATGTGTGAAACTTGCTATTAATTCCGGTTGCATAATACAGGGTGTTTCTAAATAAATATCAGGGTTTTAACGCTTGTTAGTATTTATTACATACAACTGAAAGTTATAATTAATACATAAAATGAAAGAGCAACTCAAACAGTTTTACCTACAAGCTTACAAGTGTTCAATGTGAACACCTTTCGTCACACAGCACACAGCACACATGAAGTCGATAGCTCTGTTCTTCCAAAACGTTAATTAGTGTTTGTGGGGTAATTGTTGCAACAGCTGCCTCAATCCTGTTTCTTAGGTTGGGTAGGTCAGCTGATAGTGGAGGCACATATACTCGATCCTTTATGAACTCCAACAGGTAGAAATCACAAGGCGTCACAAGATCGGGTGAGCGTAGAGTGGCGTTTGGGAAGAACTGAGCTATCGCTTGATGTGTGCCGTGTGACAAAAGGTGTTCACATTGAACACTTGTACGCTTGTAGGGAAAACTGTTTGAGTGGCTCTTTCATTTTATGTATTAAGTATAATTTTAAGTTTTTTATAATAGATACTACAAAGCGTTAAAACCCCGATATTCATTTAGAAACACCCTGTATATTAATTTGTAGAGTAATAGGCGGTTTATTTTATGCAATGATATTGCTTTATTATTATTTTTTTTATACTTTATGTAGCACACTACATACATTCAACTTTTCCCTGATGTATTAAAGTTTGGTTATATTAAATTTTTACATTAGTAAGTCAGTACCGAAATTTTATATATAGATTTTATGTTATTCAATTTTTTCCCCTTGAACGAAATTAGCTGCTAATTACGTCCTTATACATTAATAAACAAGTTGGCTAAAAAAGCTAATTAAAACTTTTATCTTAATAGAAAAATTCTTTCGAAAGCCAAGAAAAATTACACCAATTCATTTAATTACTAGCATATGATAGAGAATTAAGTTTTGCTTCTTTTTTATTCTGTTAAAGAGCACCATTATCTTCTACATAATTTTTTGTCAGTTACCTCTTTAAGTTATAACAAACCCCCCCGCACCTATTTTAATTTTGCCTTGCTAGTTAAACTCAGAAGCTTCAAGCATCATTAAGACAGCGCCCGTTATTAAATTTTTTAGGTTTACTAAATTGGCAGCATTAACTCCCGCGTAAAATAATTTTCAATCATATAGATAAGTGCATTTTTACAAAAGGGTATAAATTAAATTTCCTTTTAGATTGTCTGCTCATGGTAACAAAAAAAAAAAAAAAAAAAAAAAAAATTGAAATAAAAAAATGGGAAATAAAAAATAAAGAATCTTAAAAAAAACGTAATCGAAACTAAGCAATTTCTGTATAATGAATCGATAGTTATAAACGAGACGGCGAAGAAAAAAAAAAAACGTGAACCGCAAAGCTATATTAGATAGAGAATTGAAAAAAAAGTCTTACCTCGTGAAAATTGAATGGGATGATAGAGTTATTTAAAACTCAACCCCACGATTGCTCTATGTTAATTTTTGTCTTCAGAATGGACTTCCATTACGGATTTAATAGGTTTCACCTGCAAGAAAGAAAAAAAAAACAAAAAATATATAAATTCTTTATTGAAGTAATTAACTAATTTAATGGATTTCTTGCTTTGTTTTAAAAGGAAAAGTATTTTCGTTAGATATCAAGATACTTTATTTTTTTAAATACCCTTATTGAGCGAGACATAATGGAGTTTGATTACATTTTATACCATGCTTAATTAAACAGGCGTTTCAAGTGTGCATTTTTATTTATTTATTTATTTATTTATTTTTTTGGACGCAATCGTAAAATTAACATTGTATTGAGAAAAGTTCATGCATATTTCTTATGTATCTTTAAAGATGAGTATATTAATGATCTTTCGTGTAGAAAATTTATTTTCGAAATTATTTTTACTAAAGACAATCTTATTTGTATTTACTTTACAAAAAAAATGCTGCAGTATATTTGAAATTGGAGTTTATTTTATATTAAATAAAAAGACAAAAAATGTTAGTGTATATCAAGATTATTTTCATTTTTTTTAATGTTTATATACCAAAACCCATTTACTTCCCACTATTGTTTAACATTAAATGTTAAACAGGGTGCCCCAAAAGTCCTTGACACATTTTACAATTCAATAAAAGATCAAGCAATTGGCGTACGAGAGTGCGGTTTGGACGAAAATACTTCCTATGATCTGAAATTTTGTTTAAGAAAAAAAAAAATTAGTTCCAAAAAATTCTTATAGATGGCGTTGCTTCTGGAAAGTTATCGAATAGGAGGGATGCATTTACACATAACAATGCGAAACACGCACAATGCGCATGCACAGTTTTTGTCCAAATTATGGCAACCCACTTTCCAGACGTTAACAATACTCATCTACCCATCCTCACTCGTTTAATCGAACTCAGGAGAGCAGGTATTGTTAAGTTCTACCTGCATTCTACTATTTCATAACTTTTCAGAAGCAGCGCCATCTATGAGAAATTTTTTGAACTATTTATTTTTATTTGCTTAAACAAAATTTCAGATCATAAGAAGCATTTTCGTTTAAAACGCACTCTCGTATGCCAATTCCTTGACATTTTATTGAATTTCAAAATGTGTCAAGGACTTTTGAGACATCCTGTATAATAGAATATATAACCCCCGATATTCTATAATAGAGAATTCTTTCTTTCATTGTTATGTCATATAGATGTTATCTATTTTAATACATAATGTCAAACAACGGCTTAAAAGCCGCCATTGAAACTGTTCAAAATTTCATGAATTTAAATTTCAGAGCAATGTTAATGTCTGTACAGCTCTAAACTGTTTCAACCGCTTCAAGAAAGGAAGCATAACACTGAAATCAGAACGAAGAAGTGGTAGGAGATCGGTTATCAACCTTAAGGAGTTTTCAACTTTTAAAGGAGAATTCAAATACTTGCATCACATAACTTTCAGAGGAACTAGGACATTCTACGAACATTATATGTCAAGCTGTAAATAAGGCTGATAAAAACGTATAGGGAGTCAATTGAAAGCAGAACACGAAAATAATTTTGACATACCCTAATAGTAAAATTATTTCTTGCCGTCATTAATACTTACTAAGTTACTCTAGAAAAGCAGGGTCACGTCTTCCTCTGCAACAATAAAGTCTGCCTTGCATTTCGGTCCAAAATGATTTCATCCCCACGTGCAACTTATCTATTAGCGACAACTGCTTTGTTTGTCTCCCCTCCCATGCAAAATCATTTCCTAAGCTAAGTTTGCACCGCCCTTTTGCTCCCAAAACATCCACTTTAAATCCACCATGCATGATGATGTAAATCGCTGAGCTGTGCAGTACCTATTCAACTTAGTTTATAGCAATTTAGAGCTGTTCAACACTGTAAACTAAAATAATTCACTAAATAGCCATGATGGCCAATGTGCCAATCAGGTGGATCATCGCCATTCGGCGATCAAGCGAATTTTCCCCCATGGGTAGGTACACAACTTGTTAAGCTAGGCACGCAAGGTAGGGGCAAAGCCAGAGGTAATAACAATAATATATAGTTTTTATTTTAATAAATTAAGAGTAACAAGATACACAGGGTCTTGCTTTAATGCGGCGGCAAACTAATAGAGGTGATGGTACACGTAAAGATAATTTATATATAGGATACAGGGTCGAAATCCACTTATTTAGTCAAAAAGATAATCAATACAATGTGTATTAATGGATACAATAATCTTATTTTACATCATTCCCGAATTTTCTCTACGAATAATAAAGATGATTCGTGTTAATTCGTGAATGTTTCCAGAAAAGAAAATTTCAGAGCCCATCCGATTGATAAACTAAAATTTTGTAAAATTTCGTAAACCTTTTATACAGGACTATTCATTTCCCTGAATGTTGCGTTTATGACAAATGTGTCAAAGGATAACATTCAAGATCAATCTACAAATAGTCTGAAATTGCAGCATAACGTACTTGTAATGCATTGAAATATTTTAATCATTTAGATCAGAAATTTTCTTGAAAAAATATCTAAATCAAAATTTATTATCCTCGAAATTTTTCATCCTTAACATTGACTAATTTATAATAGAAGGAGACACATTTATCAAGGAAAATTCTTCGAGAGGAAGTCTGTCAAAGAGTGTGCAACATTCAATCAGTTTGGGATTTTGATATTGATAACATAAATAAATGAAGAAGCAGAACATCGCAACAAACTCAATTGCAATTAAAACTCAACTACACATTATTGTATGCATGCAACATCATAGTTACGTTAAGTTAATGCATCATCACAAGCAAATAATGTGCAAAAACATATTGGCGAAATGTAACTATTAAGAATATGTAGTATAAATATTTAGTTTTTTTATCTTATTAAATGCATTTATAAACTTACAAAACGTAAAAATAAATGCATTTATAAAGTTCTAAACAATGTAATTACATTGCATAAATTTATAAATTTGCAAAAATAACCTTCCATAAAAAAATCTAATTTATAAACCTCCATAAATTCATCGATAAACTTCCAAAACATTTATAAACACAATTTTTGCAAATTAATTTTTTTTTTTGCTATCTTTGAACTGTTATTACGCAATGTTTGTAATGCATTTATAAACTTTAAAAACATGAAAATAAAAGAATTTATCCTAAACAATGCATTTCTATTGCATAAATTTATAAATTTCCAAAACTAAACTTCCATAAACAGCAGCATAGCCAGAGAAGGGGTCCAAATGCTCTGAATACCAGTAATAATGTGAAGTTTTCTTCGTTTTCATTATCGCAGAAAGTTCTCCAGTTAGATAAGTCAAAGAAAACTTTACAAAATTGGTGGTAGCCAGAGTGTCTGGGTCCCCACCCTGGATACGCCACTGATAAAAAACCTCCCATTTATAAACTTCTATTAAGTCATCTCTAAACTTTCAAAACATTTATAAACGCGATTTGAAAATTAAAAAGTTGTTACTGTATTTAAAATGTTTTTACATCTCTCAAATTTTAGAAATTGATTATAATGAAGAAATGTGGCAGGTTACTCGATCTCTAAAGAAAGCGTGAAATAAGTATCTCATATCTGCTCAAGCAAATTAATAAAAGCTGGAATACAAGAAAGAGAAAGAGCGATAGATAAGCTGAAATGATACACATTTTTCAGACATATTTAAAAGTTAAAAACCCATTCCAAATGTTCACAAACATTGATTTTCAATCGAAATTTCGAAGATGAATATTTGCTGGAGAACAGACAATATTTCACTAGTATTCGTTTTTTTTTTTGTTTTTTAATATATATTTTATGGTTTAAAAATAGGAATCTATTCAGAAATTGGAAAATTTCAAATTTATCACAAAACTAATATTCTTCTCTCAATATAATAAGCTAAAAAAATTTTCAACAGGATGTCGGAAAAACTTAAGAAAGTAAACCCTTAAACTAGGCTTAGACCTTTTTCAATTTCCCTTTATCCTACATATAAATTCCTGCTCTTACCTTTCATATACGTAAGGTAAAAAAAAAAAAAGATACTAACACCTCCCATACAGATGGAAAAAAAAGATAAAAAATCAGCATCCGATAGCATATCCTACTGTTCTTTGGTTATTTGTCTTCTGGTACTTTTGGGCCAGGAAATGAATTTCTTTTCTGCATCTGGCATCGATGCATGAAATTCGTGGGGATAAGGTGACGGAAAGAAGTAAGTGAATGTATTTATATATACAAGTACATGTCCACATATATTATGCATGGATTAGAAGTGGTGGCAATATGTTTTGTTTTTAAGTAAAATAGGCATATATTTTCAAAATGTGATTACTTCATATTTTAACAACATTGTATGTTATGGCTTGAAATGCGATTATTTGATAAAGTTATAAAAATAAGAATAAAGATAAACGGAAAGCCATTTTTTTGAAAATAAATAAATAAATAAATAAATAAATAAAAAATCCTGATGTTATTTAATGATTTTAATGTAACACTCCTTATGCTGTTTTTTTTTCATCTATTAATAATGTATTAATTATTTAAAAATTTTGCTTAATTTTTTTGATTAAACATGCTTGAAAAAGATTTTATTTAAACTAAGCTACGTAATAACCCGTTGGGATGTGTTTGAATTTTAAAATATGTTATGAATTTTTGTGGAATAATACTTACCAATCCATTTTTTAATTTAAATCATCTTAAGTCATAAGCTAAAAATGTAATTATTATCATTTATAAATAGTAATTAGGCTTTTCAACGCCGTCAAACTCCTTTAAACTGATAAATTAGTTCCCGAGGTTTTGAGTTCTGAAAGATTGTTGATGGATCGATTCTCCCGGTTTTTCCCTGTTTTCTTACAAACTATTTTAGATATCGGAATGCGACAAATTGCAAATTATAGGTAAAATTATGCCTTTCAATCTCTGTAGAATTTCTTCAAATTGATTAATTAACTCTCGAGTTTTCAAGTATTGAAAGATTGTTGATGGATTGATTCTTCCGGTTTTTCCCTGTTTTCTTACAAACTATTTTAGATATCGGAATGCGACAAATTGCAAATTATAGCAAAAATTATGCCTTTCAATCTCTGTACGATACCTGCAAATTGATTAATTAGTTCTCGAGTTTTCAAGTATTGAAAGATTGTTGATTGATTGATTCTCGTGGTTTTTTCCTGTTTTCTTAAAAACTATTTCAGATATATCGGCAAACTGCAAATTATAGCCAGAAAAATTCTCTATCAAATCCCTGACAAGTTTAGTGTTTGTTATGTAGCCTTTTCTGAGTCTATTCTACACAGACTAATTTTAGACAGACAGACAAAAACAATTTTTTTTATTATCATAAATTGTCTAAATATAAATACGTTTGTTTGTTTTTTAATCACAGACAGACACTCCTCTTTTATTTATTCATATAAATATCATATGATGTCTCCATGGATTAAAATATTCTATATATTATTTCTGTTGACAACATCCCCTTTTCTAAGCAAATAAAAAGGGCAGAACGATAAATAAGATACCATATGAAAGGATTTTAAAGCGGCATCTGACATAGTACACATAAATTTCGTTAAAACATGTATTTTAATTAAAAATTGCAATTAATTAAAAATTAAATTGGCATTGTTTTCATAATTGAAATGAAAGGTTTTCCTCAAATTAGTGTTGCCATAAAAATGAAATACCGCAGCAATGATTATATATTTTTAAAAAAATGTTCAATAAAGATAAATTGGGAGATAGTTGCTGCACGGTTTTGTTTTATATTTATGATTAAAAAGCAAAATTTTAATTCAAATGCTCAATTTCTTTTCTTTTTTTTTGGAAACAGTTTGATGTCACCCTCTAATGCAGTTAAAATACGATGATATGCATACATACATACACACACACACACACACACACGCACATATATATATATATATATATATATATATATATATGGTATATTGGGTAGATGATAGATTAAGGAGGTGTGGTGGAGTTGCCTGGATAATGCGCATTGGTTAATTTAACAAAAAAAAAGAAAAAAAAAAGGAAAGAAACTCGAAAGGGGCATTTGATTTAGAACTACGATGCAATTACACATTTTGTAATGGACTTTGTTTCGATTTTTTATATGCATATTGGTTTAGTTACATTTATATATTTGTTTATTCATATTAAATGCATTCATATTCATTAATAATTTTACGACTACTTGTATTTAAATTCTAGCCCACTGCGGACAATATCATATTAGCTTCTAATACATAGTTTTTTTCTTAAATGAGAATACATTGCATGTATTAATTTTTATTTTTTATTTTACCCTCTTCCCTTATATCATGTGTATTTAATTTTTAAGAATGTTTCTAGACACATTAATTGTAACTCATTAATTTCAAAATTTAATTATTAACATTAATTCCTTAGCATTTTTATTAAATACATTCTTTATTAATTATAAATTAACTTAAGATATGATGCAATGTGTCACAGTAATATAAATAATGTCATCGCAAGGTACAAATATTTAGGTGATACATTAATCAATAATCATAAGTTTCATTTATTTTTTATTTATTTTTTATTTTTAATACATTTTTTATTCATTATTCTAATACAATAAATTTATCAATATAATTTTGTTCAATTATCTGTCTTAAGATAGTATTTGTTTCAAAACATCATCCAATAATGTAAAAAATATTATATAATTGTATATATTTACCAATAGATGGCAGCACCTCATTGATTTATTCTTTTGAATTTACAGTGGAGTTCAATTTTAATTTTTCAATAGACGGTTCTGGTTTTATATATTGGGGTATGTGCTTGGCTATGCATTACATGTTGTTCCTTGATCCATGGTCCATCAATTTTTTAGATAACTTTTTTTTCCCTTTTTTTGGCAACATGTGCTTAAAACTCCAATTCTTGTAATTTGTAATATATGCTGACTCAGGCTTGGATTTTGCTTTCAAATGGGGTAATTTCATGTTTTTATTTATTTATTTATTTATTTTTCCTTCAATCTTTTTTAATGATGTTCTATTTTGAACTTAATTGTTGTTTCATTGTGTACGTCTCTACATTCTGGGTGTGGTTGTCCCGAATTCATATTCTTTAGCTATTTTATGGCTAATATAAAGATGAAACCACACATATTATTTGTGGAAATTTAGGCATTTGGGACCTGAAGATTCTGTCTAAATTCTACAAATTTCCATTATTCAATATCTGCCTCTTTTTTTTTTTTTTTTTTTTTTTTTTTTTTTTTTTTTTTTTGTAATAGTATGGTTTTGGGATCTATGTTCAGTTTGTTCAGGTGACCTGTTTTGTTGTCAATTGGATATTTTAATTTTATTCATAATTTCACAGTTTTTGTTGGTGGTTGTAACGTTCATTTAATGGTAATACACACACACACACACACACACACATATATATATATATATATATAATTGCGTTAGCTAACTTCGATCAGTTCTTACTGTAACTTTGATGGAATAAATGAGATGATATTCTGTCTTGACTAATGTTGTTTGCAGATATTCTTAGTCCTGAATTATTTTTTGTAGAAGTTTAAACCTTCATCTAAAAAATATTAGATATTTCTAAAAAATATTAAACTGCAGTGCGAAGTTTTCGCACGGGTCCACTGGTATGTGTATATTTTAGCAAAATTTTATGTTGTCACTTGAATAGCGATCATTTGATAAAGTTATAAAATCAATGCATAAATGTTAATGTATTAAAAGTAAATAAATAATAATAGTACAAAACAAAAATTCTGATGATATTTGATGTTTTCATTGTAATTTTTGTATATTGTTCTTCAAGAAGATAATAATATATTTTTAATATATCAATTTTTATTAATTACATTTTACGCGTTCTAAAACTACCTTTATTTTAAATGACATACCAAATGTTTAACTGCAGAGATTAGAAAAGATACTAATATTTATTCTTAAAAAAAAAAACTATTCGGATGTGCCAATCCCAAAACTTTCTTCTATCTCAGTCATGTTAATACTTCAAAATTCGCTATCACATCGCCAATAAAATCAATATTTTTCATCATTATGTTGTACGTCAGCTGCTTGAGAATCCTCGGGTTACTGGGATGCGATAAACTGATGTATACTAAACTACGGAAAGTCCTTCTGACCTGAACCGACAGGAACAGATAGCCTCCCTATTTCTTGATTTTACGATTTCAGTTAATTTTACTGAAAAACACGAAGGTAAAATGCGTGGAGCCTAATTAAAGAAGATTCAATCCCAGTTCTCCTCAACATTGAATTTGAATGAGAATATCGTCAAATTTGTCCTCTACAGCCAAGTTGGCTTCATTTATGGCAACCTATTTTTTGTCGCCAAACTTGGCGATATTTCGCCAACTGTCGCCAAGTTTGGCGATAATTTGACGTTGGCGAATATAAATATATAGTGATAAGCATATAATAGGATTAATGGTTACAACAATGAAAGAAAGTTTGCCGAAACCATGTTAACTAAAATTCATAAATTAAACCTGTTTATGGATGAAATCTGCTGTCTTGTTTGAAAATGCAGCCACCCTAAAATTTCAAACAGCTATATCTCAGCTATTTTTCAAGATAGAGGCAAAACAAAAATTGTTCCGGATTCTCCGGATCAAGGCCGAACATTTAACGAAAAAAACTTTTAGGATTTCTAATTTTTTTGCACATTTTTTGAATTTGAAATTTTTAAAGGGCTATCACAGCGCCCCCTTTCGTCGAAATATCCCCAAATTCTAATAGAACATGCTTGCCAGAGCCAAAACATAGAAAAAAAAAATGTGGTTCAATTTGAAGCATAACTTCATGCATTTTTCGATGATACAATAGTGAAAATGGAACAAAAATATCGATCACAGCGCCCCCTTTCGTCGAAATATCCCCAAATTCTAATAGAACCTGCTTTCCAGAGCCAAAAACATAGAAAAAAAATGTGGTTCAATTTGAAGCATAACTTCATATATTTTTCGATGATACAATAGTGAAAATGGAACAAAAATATCGATCACAGCGCTCCCTTTCGTCGAAATATCCCCAAATTCTAATAGAACCTGCCTGCC